>JANRMT010062840.1:36814874-36828287 GCA_026402145.1 Polypterus bichir lapradei
GCCCTCCTCACTCATGTGCCATCCTTTGTTCGGGTCGGTCTACCTCTTGCCTCGTTTTGGAGCGTACCTTGCCTCCTTTTAGTTAGTGAAACCTGTTTGTTTATTGATTTTTTAATATTTGTCCTGTTTCACTTCAATGCAGGATGCCAGGAGTGGGGAGCCAGGCGGGGTCCTCCTTACTCACGCACCAGCCTCTGTTCAAGTCACTCTACATCTCACGACATGTTGGAGCATACCTTGCCTCCACTTAGCTAGCGATATCTGTTTGTTTATTGCTTTATAAAATTTGTCATGTTTCACTACTATGCAGGCAGAGCGGTGGGGGACAGTTAGTACTGTACAGTATATGCCATACAGGAAACAGGTTCGTTCAGTTGAAATTGTATTATTTTGTGTTAGCCTAACCTACAGAGGTTACTGACTTTGACATTTAGAAATATTATTATGTCTTCATGTGAACTACATAAAAGCTTGCTACATTCCAACATTTGCAAGCCCCCTTTTTAAATTTCTGGTGTCAAGCCTTTCACCCTTCTGTGCCAGCTGCCCTGTTGCTTACTTCTTTCATTGTTAATTGTCATTATTAGGATACCATTAAGGAAACAAACATCACCAAAAAAGTGAATTACAAAATGGACTAATAATTTAAAAGTATGGCAAAAATATGAATATTAATTTTTTTCTTAAGAATGTAAACCTCACAATGCTGCTCTTTTTTGTACATGCTGAGTAAGAGATGGAAAACCAGACCAGTTAATTAAAAAAGGAATAAATTAGAAATGAAAGAAGTTGCTGATTGTGGAAATGGTTGGAACAAAACCCTGCAGCCATAGGGGGTCTCTCAGGACATAACTTGGAAGCCACGGGTGTAAGGTCAGGTGAAGAAAAGATAATATTCCTTTAGGGTCGCATGCTTCATAGGAAAAGATCAAGCCAATGTTACCTGACCACCCAACCCTTTTCTGTGCTATATTGCAGAATATTTGTATTTCAAGTATAATATTTTCACTTCAATAATATTTTTTAACCTTTGGAAAGTAGTGGAGTTTGGAATTTCAATTTATTGTTGAGGCTGTAAACATCACGTGTTAAAGTATCTGAAGGCGCCCAAGGCATTTGATAAGCAGTGTATTTTTGTATATTTAGGTTGCGTTTTTTTATTTTTAATGAGGCCTGGATTCTGTCACGTTTATGATGACCTACTGTCCAGTAACCCTAATCTAGTAAACATGATTATGGCTGTCTACTTTTTCAGCAGCATTTTACCCATAGTCAGAGATTTAAAGTCATAAGTAAGTGCTTTTCACAGAGAAAACTGAATACAAACCTTACAAAACTGTCTGAATTGCAAGTCTGCTTGAAACATTTGACTAAGTCTGTTTATCATCTGGCACGATTTCAAGAAAAATATTACAACAGCAGAGCCACTCACCCCAATCCTGAGCATTCACACTTTTTCTAGCAACTACTGTCTTTACGGTTGTAAATATTGAATGAGAGTATAAATTAAACAAAAACTCATTATTGTTATGTTATGCTTACAGTGCCAAATTTTGTGTGTGTGTAATTTTTCTTTAATCATTTTTTTTAATATCTTACCAAGAATATGAGTTGGTGTGTAGAAGCACGTTTTGTGGTGTGGCAGCTGGTAGGTTTTAACTACCTGATACAAAAAGATTTCAAATTATATAAACTTTTATTTAGGGGAAAATACTTGCTGTATACACCATACATTAAGTACATACAAATAACCAGTTAGTTATGGGAGTCCCCAATATCGGTCTAAGCATGTGAAAGAATTCCAGTGTAAAAAAGTCTTCTAATGAGGCCTGTCCATTTAAATGGTCCATATTCTGAAAAGAAAAAAGAACTTTACATCTGTGCTCTTCAGTCTGTCTTTATAAGTGACTCAAGGATCGCCAACTTTCTTTCCTTCCACGCAACATGGCTGCCATTTTATTCCCACCATTGAGCCGTCACTTTGTATTTCTACTCCGGATAGTGAAAAGATTTTATCAAAAATGTGTTGTCTGATTTGTCTGAAATGGTAATGCTATTTATTTATTTATTGATTGATTTTATTTATTTATTTTCCTTCATGTCATTTTGCAAGTGATTAGGGAACTGATGCGACTGTTGTTTTGGTGCTTTTCCTAAACTTTTGGCTTCTTAGGAGTAAGTTAATGTGTTTGATGTAATGATTGGTTTCAAAGCTAAACGCGTGCTTGTATGTCAGTACCTTCAAAAATATGAATTTCATAATGCAGAAATAACAACTTCCTTTAATGTGTTTTAACATTATAATTAATCATATGATGACTGTGCAGCCCAGTGTACCAAACACTGTATTGAAATGCCTTAATGTTTGTATAGTTTACAAAAATATGCCAGCCTGACTATATCAACACTTGTTTTACACATCCTCTGTGAGCTCGTGTTGGAAGAAGGGGGGCTCATTGATTAATACTTTTACATTGTTTTATATTTACATGAATTTTTTAGGGGATTTTGAGAGAAGAGTAAGAGAAGGAAAACCAGACCAACTAATTAAAAAAAGAAATAAATTGGAAATAAAAGGAGTTGCCGATTGTGGAACTGGCTGGAACAAAACCTTGCAGCCATAGGGGGCTCTCAGGACTGGACTTGGATGCCACAGGTATAAGGTCAGGTGAAGAAAAGAAATCAAATCTTCAATGTACTCAAATTCCAGAGAAAATATTCCTGTAGGGTCGCATGCTTCATAGAAAAAGAGCAAGCCAATGTTTACTGACCACCCAACCCTTTTCTGTGCTATATCCATCCATCGATCCGTTATCCAACCCGCTATATCCTAACTACAGGGTCACGGGAGTCTGCTGGAGCCAATCCCAGCCAACACAGGGTGCAAGGCAGGAAACAAACCCTGGGCAGGATGCCATCCCACCGCAGGGTGTGCACACACACACACACACCAAACACACACTAGGGACAATTTTTAGAATTGCCAGTGCACCTAACCTGCATGTCTTTGGACTGTGGGAGGAAAACGGAGTACCCGGAGGAATCCCATGCAGACACGGGGAGAACATGCAAACTCCATGTCTGCATGGGATGGACCCTTCTGTGCTATATTGCAGGATATTTGAATTTCAACTTCCTTTAATTTATTTTAACATAATAATTAATTATATAATGACTGTGCAGCCCACTATACTAAGCACTGTATTGAAATGCCCTAATGTTTGTTTAGTTTACAAAAATATGCCAGCCTGACTATATCAAAACTTGTTTTAAACTGTGGACACTTTTTCTATGGTGTCGTTTCTTGTGACTGAAGACAGAGAGATATAATTAAAGTTAGTAAAAATCTTTTATTCATACACACCAGGCAAAGGTTAAATGACAGAGAAGCACAGTCCTAGGACACCTGCCCTTCGTCTGCCCCGAGGGGTCGGTGTCCCAAATTTTTATAGGGTTTTTGTCTTATGACTTTAGTTACACAAGTATTTCAAAATATTAGCCTGAATCAGCATTACCAAAAATCTAAAGGTGGAGTACATCTGTTAGTTTCCTTAGTTTGGGGCTCGATGAGTCCACACCCATGGCCTTCCATGTAGACACCCAGAAACAAGAAGTAGGCATGCTGGGTCTGCATGACTTCTACCACATACACCATAGAACATGCTTTCTGTCACGTACATCAGATTTGTCAAGCACAAGTTATTGACCTGTATTTTTATTTTTCCACAATACATCCTCTGTGAGCTCGTATTGGAAGAAGTATTAATGAATACTTTTACATTGTTTCACATTTACCTGCATTTACAGCCAGGTTTTGTGCCCCTCTGCAGCTTTAGGGTGTTTGAATCAAAGCGGTTTGGTATTTGTGATTTTGTTTAAGAGGGAATATGAATAGGGAAACTGCTTATTGAGGTTTAAAGATGTCAGTTTTCAGGTTTTACTGTTATTTATAAAGAAAACATTAATCAGATTAGCAGTGTGTTATGTCACACACTGAGATTTAATGATCCCACGAGGAACACTCAATGTCGTTAACATTTTTAGAACTCTGGCGTATGCACTATGACAAATGCTATAATGTCTTCTCATTTTAAAAGTCCATATTTTCTAGAGAGGGTGTGCAATTTATAGACTGCTGTAGAGTTTTGTGAAGCAAGTACAAATTTAATTTGTATGACTTTCGTTGCCGTTTTCCTTGGATGAAAAATTATAAAATACTACACTGAAATTATTTAATGGACCAAAAGGGATTTAAACTGGCAGTGTTTTTATAAGGCACAGCATCACAGATACTTTAAGTCGAGAATACAAATGAAAAATTACTACTGTGTTGTTCCCATGTACAGTATTTATTGTTGGGCTTAGTTTTGTTGAGATTTTTACTACTGAGTTTGTGGGCACCAGCCTGTGTCAAGTTCATCATTTTGAGCAGAGAATGAAAAGCAAGCAGATCTCCCCTGCCAACAATGATCTACGAAAAGCAGAAAAACATTCTTCCAACAAGTATTTATTTTCCATACATTTTTAATATGATCACACAAAGTAATTCCTTTATACCTGTGCTTGTGTGATCCCTGATTGAATGGATGCATGGATTTGTGGTACAGGAAGTTGTATAAAATATCAGAAATTCCATTATTTGTGACAAATTATAATTTGTGTCAAGGGCTAACCCCATAGGAACAAATGCTAACAAATTCAGAGGTCAGAAAAGTGGCTCGTCATCACTTAATAAATGGTGGAAGAAGCCAAGAATAGAGAACATAACCAAAATATAAATAGTTACACAGCAGACTTCATTCTGGGCACTAAATATATAAAAAATATACATTTTTGGTTGTAGTTTAATCATGCAAGTGGCATGCTGTATATTATGTGTGACTTCATGTTCTACATATTTTATTTACAGTATATGTATATATTTTTATATATATTTTTAATTAGAATGTTTTTTTTAGAAAAAGTGTTAGTATAAGAAAAAAAAAATGAACGAGTTTTATCATCTAACCAGTACCGGCAGACTGTACGATAACGTGCAGTGAATACACTTGACTTGAGCATTCATAGTTACTCTTCATTCTCTTTCTCTGTACGTTTAGCATTCGTTTGCTCAGACGTTGATGGGCTTCCAGTAGCTGCCTGCTTCTTCTCTTCTTTCGTTGGCATCTTTTCGCATTAAAACTGATTAAGTCAGTGTTTGTGTTGCAATTACTTAATACGTTTTCCTTAAGTTTTCACTTAAGCTGGCACTTAAGTCTTTAATCTGCCTCAAGAATGATTTAAGGTATAAAGAGGTAGGGGAAGTGACAGCGAAGGTGGTAGGGAAGAGAATGGCGCCCGTATGCATGTGCCACACGGCCGCTGCCTAGAGTTGATTCTACAATAGAATAAAATATAAATAAAAAGAGGAATAACCTTGGAGCTTAATAATCACCCTGAAAGTGGAAAGTAGACATCATGTAGTATATGTGTACCAAATTTCAGGTCAATAGGTCAAACGGTTTGCGAGCTACAGGTGATTTAAAATCCTGGAGAGACAAACTGACAGCCACGGTAGCGTATTATATAAGAAGGTGGGAATGTTTTGCTGATGTGTATTTGCCGAAGTTGATTGGTTTGATTTCATCATTAAGGTTTTGTCTACGTTTTACAGCCGGGTACCCTTCCTGACACTCACTCTGTCTATTTATCTGGGAAACTGTAGAAGGATAAATCTGATGTCATACAAAATGAAAATTTAGGAAAGGGTTATAGAGGGAGGGCTAAGGGAAGAGACACCTTTGCAGTTTGGTTCTATAAAACAACTGATGTAGTTTTTGTGTTGATACAACTCATAGAGAAGCATGGAGATGAACAGGAAGGTTTGGCAATGGTGTTTATTGATATTGAGAAGGCTCATGATGGAGTGCCATGTCAAGAGGTCTGGAGGGGCATGAGAGGGAAAGGAGTAGCAAAGAAGAATGTGAGGATTGTCCAGGATATGTATGAGGGAGTGAGGACTTGGGTTAAAAGTAGCGTTGGGGTAACAGACAAGTTCACAATTTGAGTAGGTCTGCACCAGGGATCTTCTTTAAGTCCTTACCAATTTAATCTGGTCATAGTTTGTTGACTTGTGAGATAGAAGACCAGCCCCCCGGTTTAGGCTTTTTGCTGATGACATTGTGTTGTGTAGCACCAGAAAAGAGAAAGTGGAAAAGAAGTTGGAAGACTGGAGAAGGGCTTTGGAAGATAGAGGATTGAAGATAAATAGGAAGAAGATTAATTAATTAATTTAATTTAATGATGATCAAGATTCAATCATTAGACTGCAGAGAAAGCTTTTGAAAAGAGAGGATATACTTAAATATCAAGAATGAATGGTAGCCCAAGATGGAAAATTAGATGCAGAGATAACCCATAAAGTGCAGTGTGGATTGAACAATTGGAAGAAGGTATCGAGAGTTTTGTGTGATCGAAGAATTAAGGTGAATGTTAAAGGTAAGGTCTTTAAGACAGTGGTAAGACCAGCAGTGTTGTATGGAGCTGAGACATGAGCAGTAAAGGGAGAACAGCAGGGGAAAAAGTTAGATGTGGCAGAAATTAAAATGCTGAGATGAATGTGTGGAGTACCAAGAAAGAGATGACAAAGAAATTAGGCAATCAGAGGTACACTAAATGTAAGAGAGACATCTAAGAAAGTACAGGAAAGTATGGTGGAGTGGCATAGGCATGTATGAAGAGGCGATGGAAATGGAAGTGCAGTGGAAGAGAAAGCAAAGGAGGCCAAAGCGGAGGTGAACAGATAAAGTAAAAGTTGATTTGAAGGAAAAGGGTTTGACTGAGGAGGAGATGCAGGAATGAACTATCCTTCAAAGGCTGATTGAGCACATTGACCCCACATAGAAGTGGGAAAAGATGAAGAGGAAGAAAAAAATGTAAATTTAGATTTATTAATTAAAATTCCGTTCAAATACTATATACCTATTGTATTGTGCCCTATCTATCTATCTATCTATCTATCTATCTATCTATCTATCTATCTATCTATCTATCTATCTATCTATCTATCTATCCTTCTGCTGGTCACCACTAGATGGTAGTATAATCCTCTGCATTTTCTTTAGATTTCCAGAGGGTAGAAAAATGTTTCTGGATTTCAGAGTGTTGGGCAATCGTGCTCCTTACCAAGCTTCAAGTAATGTCTGATTTTGCTTTATGTTTGGCAATAATCTTAAGAATCCAGAGTGCAAATGATGCTTGGAATAAGCTATGCTTGAAACACATGCTAAGAATAAATATCATTTGATCAATTTCTTTCATCTGAGGAAATGTTTCTCTAGAATTTAACATGAAACACTAAGTGAAAGGAAAAACATGTTGTTGTTACATCTAATTCATATATGTTTTGCTTAGTTTCATCATAGTGTGTTAACGAAGCTTTCACTTGCAGAAGAAATGTAGGAAATCTACATATTTGTATAGTTTCATGAATATCTTGTTCTAATGCTTCATGCTTTCATATTACATAATTTTTCATTTTGCAGTTTCAGTGGTGCTAGGTGACTGCTCAGACTGTATTGCTTAGCCATATTCATTATTTTGATCCATTTTTTATTTATTTCATAATAGAATATTATATTTAATATGATCTTGAGGTTATGCTGTGATTGGGTGTATACTATAGTTGCTTTTATATTTTCTATCTTAATGTAAAATAATATTGTTATATCTGTAACACCCCCAAAACACTTCAGGATGTGTCTGGATATGCGTAATATGTATGTAATACTTACACATTATGCAAATGTAGTGTGGTTACAAAGTTGCTTACTCTAATTCAGAATTTTGGTTTTTGGGGGTTATAGGCTATCCCAGCAACATTGGACACAATGTAATTTTCAAATTGTCTTTATATTGTAATAAAACTATGTCAAACATAGTTTAGTAATTGCTACATTAACCCCAAAGAAATTGGAACTCCCGGCTTGCTTAATTAGGCTAGGTGTCTAATTAAACACAGAAGATGGTCAGAGTAAATACCCACAACAATTGGAGATCTCCAGGACTGAGTTTGAGAATCATTTTAGATATGACGGGGTTAGAATTTCATTGGATCAATTGATTCATTTTAATGCACAAAATAAAACTAGTGACTTAGTCTACATTGTCCCCAGGATGATGGCAAATGAACAGGTCCCCTCTCCATGTGTCTTTCCTGCCTTGCTGCTGGTGATGGCTGGGATAGCCTCTAGCTATCACATGATTGTGCCGTGGATAAGCTGGTTGTGTGTTATTGAAGTCAAAGTTATTTTTTCATAAACACTGTGTACCGTACACGCATTTGCCATGCAAAATTGTGTTAAAAAATTACATAGCTAGTCCTAGTGTTTTATAATGGAACCTTATGGGGTATAAGGTTTCAACAGAAAATAAAACCCTAAAAACTAATTACGCAGTTTGTAGTTTTAAGCGGTTTGAATTAATAAAAGATATGAACTGCGGTATCTTCTTGGAGGTTGCCAATAGCCAGATTTTCCAAGTATCAGCAGGTTTTGCACAGCGGAAGCTGGCACTATTAATATTCTTTGTCCTTTTACTTTGGCCCCTGTAATTTGCTTCATTCTGCACAGACATTGTTACTCTTCATTGTGTCTCAGCCATGCTATCCTGTTGATATATTTTCTTATGCGGTTTGCCATAGGAAAGACATGATCCCCTATTACTTTGCAGGGGTTGCTATCAGCCCCACGTTGTTCCTTCATCAGCCCCAAGACCAAAATCAAGGTTGCAGCACCAGTAGTTCATGATGCAAACACGACCTCTTAACATTTTATAAATATATAATTTACGTGGACTTACAGGCACATTTGAAAAGGGTAATTTGGGCATTTATCAAACTGGCTGTATGCTGGTCAAAAATTGTACAGGTCATTTCAACTGAGGATTTGTGGGTCTGGTGTGGGTCACTGGCACACATATTTGAACTACTGGTATGGAGTTGCACAAACCGATGTTCAAGTCTCGGCAGATGCATGCCTTGTCTGTGTAAGGGATGGCGAATGGGCTGAATGCATAAGCATTAGCAGTGTGGAGCAGCACCAGATCAAAACTAACCTTAAGGGGTCCTCCAAGAGTCAGAAAACCTATGAGACCCTGCAAAGTAATAGTAATAAAAGATTTATTACTATTTACAGTGCGTTTTTATCTTCTTGATGGAAGAAAATAATGAGAACCATCTACACATATTAGAAACAAAGCACAACTTCAGAAAAATGCTACGTAAAATTGACAATCTGTGCATCAAAGATGGAACTTATTGGTCAGTTGTAAATCTGTATATTTAGATAGATAGATAGATAGATAGATAGATAGATAGATAGATGGCTTTCTTACATCATAGCCAATTTCAGATAAAAAGGCTTAGGTGCACATCCACCTGCTTCGACACTTGAGGGTATTGATTGTCATTGATTGTTATTTCAGCTTAATCAAAGACACCATCTGTAATTATGGATATACAGGGCAACAGTTTTAGGTCTATGTGGAAGCATTTGTGATTTCAGGAGGTACTGTATCATTAGAATTAGAACTTGAACTTTACTGTCAAGCAATATAGTTGCCAGGAATTTTTCTTAATGTTCCATTCATGCACATAATAAGGTTAATGTAATTAACACAATATGCAATACTTGACACCACCAAAGCAGTATATACAGTAGAAGTGAAAAATATATTGCACAAAACCAAAATAATATAAAACAAATATACACACCTGCCCAGTAATATATCAAGCAAATATTTATAAAATAAGCATTAAATAAATGTAATTTAGATGGGATGGAGGAGTTTAGAAATCAGGTAAAGACAGAAATGAATCAGAGATTGTGCTTAACCAGAGTGACTGCAATAGGAAAAAAGCACCATATGTCTAGTAGTTCTTGCTTTTACTGACTAATAATTCTCAATCACTGAAGGAAGTGGTTGTCCAGGTGAATGTAAGTCTTTATATATTCTGACATGTTTCCTGACCCTTGAGGTAGACAGGAACCCAATGGAGTCCAGTTTCAGGCCTACAATGTTTTCTACTGTCTGGACAACATGCTGCAGGTTATGTTTCAAGTCACGTCCTTAATCTGTGCCTCACTGGCCATCACATGACATTTGGTGCATGTGCATGCATGATGATAATAGCAACACTAAACAACATATAATGCAATAGTTATTGAGAAATAACGCACTACTTTTGCAAAATAGGGCAATAATTATTGAGAAATGGCACAATTCTTTTGGAAAGTAACATAATTCTTTTGTGAAATAACACAATAAAATTATTGTTTTTGAGCGATGGCAATATGCTTCTGTACACAGAAGCCTCTTTCACGCAGGAAGACTTTTCCTGAAGTTTCCTTGTAAAAAGACACGCGTCCAAAGCCACAGTCACAGCTGTCTCTTTGTTTTACTCTTCTTTATAAAATTCTTGATTGAAACCCATTATACTCTGTATTATCATGGCAGTTCATGTGTACTTCAGTATAGCTGCTGTATAGCACCCCACACATATGTGGACAGCTGCTTCAATCAAAAACACGGACTAGCTTGGTATAAGGAGACTAAATGGTCATCTTCAGACCTTAGTGTCATTCAACACCTGTGCCATCAAAGCAGGTGCCCACTCACCATGCTGCTTCTTTTCAAAGCCATCCATTCTTAGCACGCACACTAGGTGGTCTTAACACTATATCATGACCTAACCAAACAATATCACTATTGAAATAAAACTAAATTAATACAATTCAGTTGAAAGATTAGCAGCAAAAATAAAAAAAATGTATTTAGAAGATTATCTTATGGATACTTTCTTTAAAGGTACGGATGGTGATGAAGATGTGTCCCTTCAAGCCAGGGTGTATAGCTGCTTCAGAATTTTCTTCAGTGTGCAGAGGTCTTGTATCGTGTTAATTTAAGTGGGTGGTGATCTTTTCTTCTTGAGGTTTCTTTTCTTTTCTGTGCTCCATGCATCCCAAACTTAAAAGCCTGACTCCACACAGAATTGACAAAGATTACACCGATGATTTATAATCTTAAAACCATTATCATGTTTACATGTTCATTTCCCTGGCTGATTGACAAGGTTGTTTCACATTCCAAAAATATGTCTAGCAATTTGTTTTTAAGACCTTTCTAAAACAATGTTATGAAAGATGCATCAGTCAAACTGATAAAGATACAAAGTTAAAATACCTAGCAGTTTGCAACACAATCAGTTAGAGGATGCAAACAGTTCAATGTGTTTTGTGTAGAAAGAAACAGTCTGGGTGTCCTGACTGCTGGCTGGTCAGTCAGTGTTAGGTCCATGGATTTCTGTCTAAGAGGTCAAATTTGCAGATCATATTTGGATTTATGTTAAATGCTTGCAAGTCCAAGTTCCTTTTTTCTTAGTTGTTTAATTCTTAATTCATTATTGTGAGTTTGGACATTTAGTTAAGAAATTTTTATTGTGGTTTGTTTCCATTACTATACATACACTTATGTTGCTTACATAAAAGCATTAGTGTTGCATGTTATACCAATAATAAAAAGTGCAGCACTACCAGATTTAAAAAAAATCCCACTATACCAGCATTATGCAAAATTCAGTAATCTTACTACATGAAAATGTGACTAAAATTGCTTTACGTTGCCTTTATTGAAAAGTAAGTGCTGTGTCTTTAAGAAAGGCAACAGATGGAATGGAGTAGGCAAATTGATTTCTTGCATTTGGTGTTGCATCTTTGTGACTACCACAAAACTAAATTACATAAAAATTAATGGTTCTTTAATGGCATTTTATGGTTCCTTATTGGGTTGTGTGGTTTTTCATAGAACCATTGCTTGACAAGGCACTGCTTCATTGTGGGAAGGATCCTTTGCATGTGAAGTTGGTTCTTTCTGCTTTGAAAATTCTTCTTCTTCTTCTTCTTCTTCTTCTTCTTCCAGCTGCTCCATTTGGGGTCGCCACAGCGGATCATCTTTTTCCATATCTTCTTGTCCAGTGCATCTTGTTCTGTCACACCCATCACCTGCATGTCCTCTCTCACCACATCCATAAACCTTCGCTTAGGCCCTACTCTTTTCCTCTTCCCTGGCAGCTCTATCCTTATCATCCTTTTCCCAATATACCCAGCATTTCTCCTCTGCACATGTCCTAACCAACACAATCTCGTCTCTCTGACTTTGTCTCCCAACCGTCCAACCTGAGCTGGCCTTCTAATGTCCTCATTTCTAATCCTATCCATTCTCTTCACACCAAATGCAAATCTTAACATCTTTAAATCTGCCATTGAAAAACTTTCTAATATATAGAACAAAACAGAAATCTTTAATGTGTGGTAAGCTATGTAGCCGGACAATGAAAGATTAAGAAAACCTGAACTTAGCTGGAATTAGTGTATGCAGCAAGAGTCCCTTTAAAGTCATGAGCCACTGGTATTTCACAAAACTTTTACCATCTATTCATTGTTATTTACTGTAAGGAGTCTGTTACAGATCTAAATAAATAAAGCTGATTTCTGGAACCTTCATGTGGATGGGCCTTTTGGGAAGCAAAAATGGTTCCCCTTTGGCACTGCTGTGAAGCACTATTTTGGCACCTTTATTTTTAAGAATGTAGCTAAGCTTTGTTACATTCTCATCAATTCAGTTCACAAAAACAGAGATGGATGTGGTTGATAACACTGGTTGTCCCCTACTTTTTGATAAACAGGGCAGTCAAAGGCAAATGATAAAAGTGAACCTGAAGTTGTTACGGCACCTATTTGCCAACAGTGTTACAAGACTTGTCTTGCCAAAGGAGGTGATCATGTATCCCTTACTCATTCCAAATTGTTACAAGAGTTCATAACTCAACAAGGTGTAAAAAATGTTAAAACAAGAAAAGTTAAAGTGAATGTATTTTGATGGGTTAACAACAGCATCATTTTCACACAGTGCGTGTACACAAAGAATGCTTTCTGGAAGCTTCTTTGATATACAGACACAAACAATCATTGTGATTCTGTAAAGTGAATTGCAAAACACCATACTAAAAAGTGTTCATCTCCAATTTAGTCTATACATTGAATACACCTTTTTCATGAATGCGTATTTCACTAATAATATTTGTCGTTCCAGATTTATGTTTAAGTTGACAGGAAAGATTTTCCAACTGTATTTTGCTTATTGCTTCAAAACACTTCTATTGAAATATTTCAGACACTAAAAATATTTAATAGGATTTCATAAATAATTTTTTGGATTTTTCTTTGTGCTTTATTTTGTGAAAAATTCCAACTTATCCATTATTTGGTTTGATATTGGTATTGATGTGTGAAAGCTTGTAGTAGCAGTAAAGTCAACATTTTGTTTCAGTTGTGGCAGTAGGGGGCAGTAGTGCACCCTTGAACCCTCAGGTACAAC
>JANRMT010062840.1:36837803-36862225 GCA_026402145.1 Polypterus bichir lapradei
TATATATATATATATATATATATATATATATACTGTATATATATATACTGTATATATATGATGTCGGGGTGGGGAGTGCTGTTCATTTGATATTATTCATGTTTAAAATGTTACTTCTGCAATTTATATTTTGTCGTAACCACATACATACTCTGGGTTGTTCTTTGTGCTCATTTCAATTTACATCATTGACATCCTACAGGGACAGAAGGAGAGGATAAAGGAATACTTTACTGAAAAGTGATACTTTATTTTATCTATTACTTTACCCCATGTTGTTTGTAGGAATGGCTGACAAAACTTTTGAATCTCATGTTTTTATGGAGAACAGAAATTACAAATTGTGTCATAAAACTGGCTTCAATGGGGTCCAACGTTTAAAAACAGAAAACTGTATTGAAACATCCATGAAGAAATCTTAAGTTACTTGTGCCCCATAATCCATACATCAGTTATCCAGTCATATACTCATAAAACATGTACCTTTTGCTAAAATATCTTTAAATAAATAGTTCTGGAAAGTGAGAGTAGTGCATGAAAATGAAACGTGTTCAAATGAAGTTGAGCTTTTGAAAATAACCGGAATGGATGCATCATAGTTCTAAATCCCTAATGGAAAGAGAAAACATGTGTGAAACAGAATGAGAGAAAATAAAAATGCAAAGTAGTGACTGTAATTCAGAGCAAACAACAAGTTCCAAAAATACACAAGGAATTCATCATCAGAGATTAGATGCAACATTTGCTATTAGTGATAAATCTTATGAATTAGTTCTAGGATCCATAGTCAGCTGCTTCACTGTTTATGTAGGTCTGGTCCTGTAACCTTCCCTGTATTTCTCTGTATTGCTCATCTCACCAGTCTTCCATTTGTTTTTCAGCATTTATTCTAATATATTTGTCATTTCTTGATATCTCATCTTTTATTCCTTTGGTGTTTCCATTTCTTTCAGTATTCCATTTCTGGTGGCTTTTATTTGTTTTTCTTTGTTTACATAAGTGTTTGCTTTTTGCTAATATCCTAAAACCTTTTAACTGAAGCTATCCTTTGATTAATGGAACTGTAATATATTGAATAACATTCATTGCTAATTCAGTATTTCTGAGGGGGTAGCTGTAAGAAAGTGAATGGCTTCTGATGAATAAGGTAGGTCAGAGGATATCATTTTTTTTCTTTACACTTTATAAAAGGGATTTATTTGTCGTCCTCATTATTTGCCTAATATTATATAGAACTAACGATTTTAAATTATTCTGTTTCTTGTTCTGTGTGTACCTTCTGCACCTTTCCTCTCTATTTGTGAATATCTCTTCACTGGCACTCACTCTCTCAAGCGCGTTCCCATAAAGCCTATTTTTTAAACTCTCGTTATTACTGAAGCACATTTCTCATCTCCTATCTGGTTTTATACTTTCAGTCTTTGATGGCGACTCTGTCAGGTGTGTGTCTTACACCTTTACTGACATCTCTTTACTAGTTCTCCCTCTCTCAAGTGTGTTCCTGTAAAGCCTGCTTCTCAGACGCTGCCATTAATTTTGTGGTGTCTTTCTTACCTTCTTTCCAGTTTTATAATTGCAGCCCCTCGAAATTGTCACTCTCAGTGTGCCTCGTTTGTCTTTCTCTTTCTTGTGCAACTCACACTTGCACTTCTTCTTTTGATCATATCTCCAAAGCCAAACTGACCAATCACAACATAACCAAAGTGACCAATCATATTTATCAGAGGGTCTGGGCACACAGACCTTTGTGTTTTATTATATTATAGATTAAGCATCATTAATAATAATTAATAAGAAACACATTAAAGGGGAATCTTAACAATTTATTTGTAATGACAAAAATGGTGACACCTAGTTAAAAGAAATATTCATACATTTTGTTGTATTTTCTGTAAGTACAATTTATGTATAAATAGGCAAGCTGTACGCAATTTCTTTGACAAGAGTGCTCACATAGAAGTACAAATTAGCTATAAGAAATTTCTTGTAAGAAAATCTAAACACATAATATTTTTCAAGATGCAGAATTTGGTACCCTGCAGCATACATATTAGTTTTCCAGGAATATTGATATGTCTGCTGTAAAGTAAGTCAAATAAATATGAATATGGTTTAATTTTAAACCTGTACTTGTCGCCATTCAGCCGTCCTGACACTAATATTCCTTAAATATGTTATTCGTATTTTAACTGCCTGCAGTCTTACTGTATCTAAACAATTGCCATACTTTGTGCTTGTGTACATGTTGAAGCATCTGCATTGATTAGTTTACTATTCCTTATTAAAAGGATGATGTATTAATTTTAAAAAGCTGCTTATTTTGTAAAAGTAGATGCATGCATAAGACAATTTTTTACTGTATCAATTATAAGGAGAACCTCTGTTAGGAAAGAGCAATGTGTTTGAATGTGCCATGCATTATAACTCCCATTATAAACCTGCCACTGTGCACAACGTCTGTACACATGATTAACTTTCCTTTTTAAATTGTAATTATGCCACCCAGCACAAATTGCAAACATTTAATTTACAATTTGCCGCGTGAATAAGTAAATAATTAGCCTTTTCTGTAAGGGGGGAAAAAGAAAAGTCTCCAATCCCGTACCTGACAAATAGCAGTAAAGTGTTAACTTCAATCCAGGTGTAGCGGACTGTAAGACTGTCATTTCCTCCCCTTAGACAAGGATTTACCCCCTAGGGGACTCATTTGCATTGCTTACTTAAATAACTTTCATTAACATAATTGATTTTAGAGATGACTTGTTTTTCCTAACATTACCACAAACCTTGGTCCTTAAGAAAAAGAGCAAAAGTCAGAATGCTTTTTTTGTAAGTGTTGCATATAGTACTTTATATTTTATATCTACTGTAATGTTTGCTTATTTTTAGTGTCATTTGTTTGCATCCTTGTTCTCTTAATCACCGTGTCTAAGTTTCCATAATGCTTTGATGGTTTCATGTACATCAAACTTTTTATCCCTGATTAGTATTACGCATGTGTAAGTGTAAGTAGTACGAAATTAATGGTCACTTTGTACAGTCTTTAAGATTAAATGAAGCTGTTGAACTGACGGTAAGACACGAACATAACGGTATGAGAAAAGACAACTCAGTCTTGATCTAAGATTTTAGGAGGTGAATCTCAAATGTCAAGCAGGTGGATAAAGTGTGGGATTGCTGAATATACCAATGGTTGCTGATACTGTAGAAAAAGGAGGAAACATTTGTCTGTGAAACAAATTAATAGTACATAGCAAGGATATGTTTGATTAGCTACCTACAGAGATGTCCAAAAATTCTATATTTATTTTGTGGCCATGTCAATGTGAATAAAAGTGTGAGTTGCTTTATGTACCTTTTAAGAGGATTACTGTTTCATATTGCGGGGACCATGCCATATACTTTTTGTACTCCTTTTGCTATTGTATTATATTTTGTCCCCCTCTTTCTTTACTTTTATTCTTCAATGGTTATAATTTTATCAAAATGGAAGATCATTAATGTCTGTAAAATGAGATGTATGGTTTATTTTTCCTGACATATTTTTTGCTTGAGAGTTTAATTCTGTTTCAACATAGGCACTGTGTCATTCAAGTTTAGGTAAATAGATGGCACTGCATAATTACCTACAGTACAAGCAAAACTCTTATATGCAATAAAAAAATCAAGTGAATAATAAATACTGTAACATGCAAGGAAAGAACTGAGTGCATTTTCTTTATCAATATACCAGTAACAGCGGACGTGAATACAATGAACTTATAGTTCTCATCCTCTTTCTCTGTACGTTTAGCATTCGTTTGCTCAGAGGTTGATGTGCTTGCTGCTTCCTGAGCAGATCTTCTTTTCACCACCCTAGTGGCCGCTTCTTGTCTTCTTCCGTCGGCATCTTTTCGCGTTAAACCTGATTAAATCACTGTTTGTGTTGCAATTAGTTAGTACGTTTTTCTTAATTTCTCACTTAAGCTGACACTTAAGTCTTCAATCTGCCTCAAGAATGATTTAAGATATGAAGAGGTAGAGGAAGTGACGGCCAAGGCAGAGAATGAGAACGGCACCCGTACGCCTGCGCCGCACGGCCGCCCTGCTGACCAATGCCGAGAGTTGATTCTACAATAAAATAAAATAAAAATAAAAAGAGGAATACAAATTATCACCCCAAAAGCAGACAGTAGAGGTTACGTAGTATATATGTACCAAATTTCAGGTCAATAGGTGAAACGGTTTATGAGCTACAGGTGATTTAAAATCCTGGACAGACAAACGTAAAGCCACAGTAGCGTATTATATAAGAAGATATAAAAGCCAAATACCACTGAGTCACTCATCACAAAATCTCCCGAACCACGAGGGACTTGAAATTTGGAATGTAGGTTACCCTTGGCCCATAGGTGCTCGCCATGAAACGGTTTTAAAAATTTTGTGTGCGTTCTGTCTGTATGTCTGTCTACTTTTCATGAGAGAATTACTTAACGGATTTAGATCTGGTTGCTTTCTATAATTTGCTTGAACTTTCTGGTTGATTTTGCGACTTCTCTCATCACGCTAAGTACCATTTTTCACTTGCGGTACTGTTGTATTTATGCAAATCCAAGAGAGTGGCTGTGGGCCGAGAGCAGAGTGGCAGGGCCTTCCTCATTCACTCGCCAGCCTCTGTTCGAGTTAGTCTACGTCTTGCCATGTGTTGGAGTGCATCTTGCCTCCGCTTAGCTAGCAATACCTGTTTGTTCAATAGACATTATCATCTACAGATTATTAAGGAGTAATGTTTGACATTTTTGAGAGACAGATCAGAGCTCCATGTGTTTTAGAGGGTACTGATGGCCAGAGATATCACAGCCACGTGCTTTTCTCCCCACGCGGGGAACGCTCTCCCGTCAGAGCTGAACACGATCAGATATAGTGCTAACATCTATTGATTTTTAAACTTTGTCCTGTTTCATTACTATGTGTGCACAGCCACGGGTTACAGCTAGCCTGATATAAAGTACTAGCCAACCCATGGCGTAGCATACGCCGCATAATTATGAATTGATGGGTGAACACTTCCTGAAAGACACAATTGTCCAAATGGGGTTGGTTTTGAGGATACGACTGTAGGTGAATGAAAAGATGTAACTCTGGAGAGGGCAACATACAATACAGCGTTTTACACGCTGCATACAGCGATTCACATTCGCGACAAATATGATTCTTCTTAGATGGTGCTGTCGCGTCCACCCACGCTCTCGAAGCATACACACTGCCTGGTCATGTGCCCGCTTGCAAGAGCAAGCAACAGAGACCCGCCCACCAAATGTAAGACCATGGGACACCCCTCGCAAACTGTTCTACACGCCACATACAGCGATTCACATCTGCGACAAACAAACTGTTTTACACACTGCTACAGCGATTCACATCCGCGACATGATTTTTCCTAGATGGTCCTGTCGCGTCCACCCTCGCACTCGAAGCATACACACTGCCTGGTCATGTGCCCGGTCGCAATAGCAACTGACAGAGACCTGCCCACCAACTGTAAGACCATGGGAAACCCCTCGGAAACTGTTGTACACGCCGCATACAGCGATTTACATCCGTGACAGACATGCCTGTTCTTAGATAGTCCTGCCACGTCCACACTCGTTCTCGAAGCATACACACCGCCTGGTCATGTGCCCTCTCGCAAGAGAAACTCATGGAGACCCGCCCACCAGCTGCCAGTGTGTGTGCCTCTGTTTGTCTCTGGCGCTGCCTGTGTGTGCGCGCGGCTTTCTCTCGCACTGCCTCTGTGTGAACTGGTCAGGCACAGAGAAGGTCAGCTGCTGAGAGAGCGTCTCGACTGTTGCAGGGCCTGCATTGGTGAAGCAGGTGAGACGGTAATGAAACAGAGGCACAGGGCTTATTGGTTTTTAAAGTCTGCTTCCTTCATTGTGTTTTAACCTCAGTTTCAAAGGATTGTTTTAAGGATCCCATGGCATACCCCTCGCAAACTGTTTTACACGCTGCATATAGCGATTCACTTCCGCGAGAAACATGCCTCTATGAACAGTCAACGTGGCTCAGAGGTGCATGTGGACTCTACGACAGACGAACATAAATGACGCCGTTTTTCCTGTGTCATCATGTCCGAGTTGGTGGCCGTAGTTCTGCGAGTTGTTGTCGTATCCAATGGTCTTAAAGTTGGTGGGCGTGGCTCCTTCCTGATTGCGCCATGGGTGTCTTACTTGTCTGCGGCTTAGTGAATCCACACCCCTTCCGGCGTGCTTTCCATGGGTGTCTTGCCTTAGTGAATTATATATATAGATAATGGCAAAGATAATTACTTATGAATTGCAGTCAAATATAGTATAAGGGCATAACATTCTCACACAGGTTAATTTCCTTGAAAGACAGCAACAATAATTAAATAATTCACAGCATATAATATGTTTGTATGCTCTTTTAGGAAAATTAATGTTCTTATCAATTTATAATAAAACACTCAGTGGTATTTTTCTTAATACAATGGCTTTAATTGTTTTGTGTTCTTATTAATTTAGAATAAAACACTTATTTTTTCATACAATGGTTTAAACTATTTTGTGTTCTTCTTTCTTGCAGAGTATTTTTTAACTGAATTTTATTATATTTTCACCTCTATTGGGCACTCACAAAACAAAATAAAGAGTTTTATTTGATGCGGAAACAAACTCCTATTTTTGTAGAAGAGAAATTGTAATTGTATAATGCACTTTACTGTCCAAATGAGCTGAACAAAACTTACAATGTTTACTTTTCTGGAGATTTAAAGTTGAAAATAATACCAGTTATATTGTTTATAAGGTATTAGCCCTGTGTTCTTCCCAAATTCTTTGTTTTAGGCAGAATTCTGAAAGGAATTACACCAGGTAACAGACTCCCCCTCTCTGAAATTGATTGGGCTTCACTAGCCCCACTGCTTTGCCTGGAAAAACTGACAGGTTATGTGGCGACAGAAGTACTTGCATGCCCTTATAATATATGAGCGGGTAAAAAGCAAATTTTATTATAACAATACACTCATTTATACTATTGTGATACTGTGTTCATTTCATGTATTAATAATTTTTGTGTACTTTAATAAAGCATGTATCTAATATTATCTATTTCCTATCAGGTCAAGAAACAGCATCACTATAGATGACCAGCCTTTCCTGTTCATTGTAGTTAGCGCATGTGGTCGTTGCCATTTCTGAAACATTTTTGCTTTGAATTTCTAGAAGAAAGACTAAAATGTCTAGACACAGCAGAATGTTAGCTATATTTATGATAGTAAATGGATAAGTGTCTGTGTGTTTGTCTGGGTGTCACTCTAGTTCATGGGTGTCGAACTCCAGGCCTGATAGGCTGCAGTGGCTGCAGGTTTTCATTCAAACACTTTTTCCTAATCAGTGACCAGTTTTCACTGCTAATTAATTTATTTTCCCTTCATTTTAATAGCCCTGTTTTTAAGGATTCAGTCCTCAGAATTGATTTGTTTATTCATTAAATGGCAGCCAAACAGAAATGAGATGTGAAACGAGCCAACAGATGACCAGCTAAATTGGGGCTTCAAACTGCAACCAATTTCACTACAACCAGTCTCTTAATGAGAAGCCGATTCTTGCTGTTAATTAAACTCATTATTTAATTCCATGGCTTGATGCTGCTCTCATTCTGTCACAGCAGACATTTCCGAAACTGTTGCTTTTCTGTTCTTTCTAAGAACACTGTCAAAATCCTTTGGTGACCTGAGAGATCAATCTTACTGAGACCTTCACCTTTCTTTATTTTCAGATATTGTGTGATGGGCACAGGTGAGCTGCTCATGTTTCGTGTCTCATTATTGTTTGGCTGCTAATTAAGGAAAAAGAGACAACTAAGGGGTCTGAATCAAGTTAATTAAGACTAAAGCAAAAGATGTTAATTAGCAGAAAAATCTGGTTGCTAATTAAGAAGATGGTTAGAATGAAAACCTGCAGCCACTGCGGCCCTCCGGGACTGGAGTTCGACTAGTTGCTACGGCTCTGCCATTGCAAAAGATAGAGCATCAAAAACATTTGTAGTAATAAAGTCATTCTAGTAGATGGCGCATCACAAACATTTGTTGTAATAAAGTCATTCCAGTAGATGGTGCATCACAAATATTTGTTGTAATAAAGTCATTCCAGTAGATGATGTATCACAAATATTAACACTGCTTTTGCAAATACCATACTAAATGACATATAACAGAGACACATGCGTGGCATAGTGCACTGCAAACGTTACTGCTTAGGCCTACATTGATTACTTGGATTTCAACCCATCTTAGATGGGTAGCACAGTTCGTATTAGATATATCTATATTGCAGTTTTTAGTATTGGTGTGAATGGAAAACACAGCACTGAGTTAATTAGTGCCACTACCTCACAGCTCCAGGAAACTGGGGTTCGTTTCTTAATCTGGACCTTTTCTGCGTATAGTTTGCACTTTTCCTCTAACTTTGCAGTGGTTTTCATCTTGATCTTTAGTTTAGTCACACACCTCCAATAAGTGTAGGTTAGCTTAACTACCATCTCTAAACTGAGCCAGTATGAGCAGCCATGAGAGTGTAAGTAAGTGTGTCCTGCAGGAAACTGGCATTCGTTCCACGGATGTCTTCCAACTCTTGTAACCAGGATGCACTTTGCCACCCTGTACTGGAATAATTGGGTTTGTAAAAATGAATAAACAAATAAGTATTTATCTACTCATTGTCCTTGTTACAGTTTGCTGACATATTCCTTAACATCCTGAGTTAAACCACCATATTCATCATTTCTTTTAAAGCACTTATTAATGGCAGCTGTCTGGTTCATCTCCAAATGCTGTCATTTCTTAACAATTTGGATTTAGTTGGAGAACCAAGAAGAGGTTATGCACTCAGATGCAAGCCACTCTAAAAACTCTTGCAATTGCATTCCTGTTCTTAAAGCAAACACTTGAACCAGAAACTCTTACAATGGATGCAGACAAATGCTGAATTGCGTTGTTGGTTTCAACTCAATAACTCAATTTAATTTTTACGCTGAAGCTGCCGCGCAGTATATAGCAGTACATGCCTCAGACTGCCCTGCCAACTTCCTTAAGACAGACACTTAAAGGCAAAGAAAAAAAATGTACCATAGGTAATTTGGCTATTAGAAGCACATTGTATTTAGCAGAGTTGGTTCTTTAGTATTAGACAGAATTGAAATAAAGTACTGATGTAACTTTTATTATAAAATATGAATAAATAACCTAATTTAAAACATCAAGAATACATAGCGAAACTAGGAACGTGCAGAAATACTATATGGTAAGTACAAATTAGTAACTAGACATTGAAAACCAAAAGGAAAAATTATTTCTGATGTTAAGTACAATTTTATTGGAGAATTTAATATAGAAATATTTTATAGTTTTTTGTCACTGAATATGTTAATTGTTACTTGAATCCTGGAATTTGTAATTAGTATGAGTATAAATGTATAAATACATAAATAAAATCTATAAACTTATCTTATAATCTGTTTTCATGTAATTGCTTTACATTTCTCTAGTATAAATTACAGCTTGGAATTAAGTGTATTTCCTGTTTTATTGTAGTTTGTATTACTTACTTTACTTATTTTTTTAAAGTTTCAGTATTATTTAGTATTCTTGTACTGCCTTTAAAAGTTTTGGCATTCCATGTATTCTATGGGTGCAATCCAGAAGGGGCGGAGTCACTGTGACATCACACCCCAAGGACCGACTCCACCTATAAAATTCTGATGGATAAGATGGATTCACCCAGGTTTTCATTGGTAGCTGTTTGGAGATCATTACTAGTAATTCTTTTGTTTTCTGCTGTTACTATTGTTACTTTTTTTTTGGGGATTTCTGCTTTGGATTGTGGACGGAGACTTCTTTATCATTGGATTGCCTTTTAGGCAAATCCTTTTTTGCTCTTTTGAACATTTTGTTGTATTTTTCTATTTTTGTTAATAAATCTGCATTTTTATAGATTTCTTTTTGGTAACTGTGACTGAGACTGCTGTCTTTATCGAAAGCCAAGTCCAAAGTTTGTTTTCTTTAAGGCATTTTGGTGTTTTTTTAGTTGTTAATAATAATAATAATAATAATAATAATAATAATAATAATAATATAGCATCCATACCATATGATTGCAGTTACCGTTTCCCTTGTAGGGCATTTTTATACCTTTTAGGACTTTTATAGTATTATTGAACTTTTTAAGCTAGCATCTCTTTTGGGGACCTGCTTAGGGACAAGCCTGCAGGTAGCAGTTGGAGGCTGGCAGACTTGGGGTGAACCTCTTCTGGGCAGGCTGGCGAAAGTTTTGACCTGATTTTGTGGCTCTTTTTTGAGGCCTCAAAACCTCTTTTTTGCTATTTTTATGTTTCCATTTCACAGTATTCTTTTTATTTAATCAAATGGGACACTGTTGCTTACAGCATTCTACTTCTTTACAGTAAGATGTTAGGTAATACTAGGTTTTCTGTTAATCCATCTGTCTAATATTTTACGGGGGTGGTGATTGATGACCAGCTATCCTTCAATCACCTCTCTTGCTTGCTTAGATTCACTCTGTTTAACATTAATCATATCAGGTATTACCAGCTGGAATATGGGGCACAACTTCTGGGGCAGGCATTGGTCTTGTCATGTCTGGACTGCTGCAGCTCTTTATTACCTGCATGTGATACCAAGACACTTCAGATGATTCAAAATGCAGCGGTATGTCTTCCTGTAGCAGCATTAATGGTTATACCAGGTCATCAGTCACCATCCCAAGAAAGATTAGATAGATGGATTAATAGACAACCTAACGTTACCTAATATCTTATTGTTAAGAGTTATAATGCTATAACTAACATTGTCTGAAACTGTCCCATTTGATTAAGTAAGAAGATTGCTGTTCAAATGCTTGATGCTTGCCTACAAAGTAGACTATGGATCAGCACCTACAGTATGTGTATGGAGGCACTTAAGAGGTCCTGTGCTTCATCTCGCCCACTCAGATCTGCTATTCAATGGGGTCTGGTGATACCACCTCTACATGACATCAAATCTTTTTATTGATAACTCCTACCTGGTGGAATGAGCTGCCTACCTCCTTCTCAACGCTCACTGTGTTTAAGAAGCGTTTGAAGACCCTCTTGTTCTCTGAATTTTTTCTTTTTGATAATGACTTTATGCTAGGTTTTTAGTAGCTAAGAAAAGAGTATGCAGTCTTGCATTGTTCTATTTTGTCCAGGGCTCTTCACTTGTAATGCTCAGTTTTATAAACTTGTTCTGTAACACCTGTTTCAAAACACTTCCCAGGTTGACGATACTAGATTATGTTTGAACTCTTTTTTAAGTTGTTTTTGATTAAAACATCTGCTAAGTGAATAAATGTAAATGTAATTAAAACATTCTTAATCCAAGTGAGGATCATGGGAGCCTGAGCCTACTGTGGCATCACTGGGTGCAATGCTGGAAAGAACTCTGTTAAGGATGGTTTGATTGTTTGTGATTAATATATTTATTCTGTGTTTCTTCTTAAGTTAAAAGGGGTCTTTTATAAATAAATTAAATGTTCACAATTAAACTTTACTGATATTGATAACTATTTATCTTTGTACTGTATATGCTCCTCCAAAACATTGTACTATGTTACTTTCAACAGACTGCTAATACAAGTGGGCACACTCTGCTTTGTCTTATTCCTACCCCCATATTCTACAGTAGATTTGGTTTTCACAGCAGAATGTGGCAGTTGCGCTTGTAACAAAGGTTTTAGCATAGCTGAAGCCAAAAAAGGTAAACTGACCACAGAAACCTCTTATAGCAAGCTGTGAATTTAGTGTGAATACTTTTAAAAATTACCGTATTTACTTGTGTACCACGCACCCTTGTGTAAGACGTGCACCCTAAATTTTACAAAGAAAATCGCGAAAATCGTTTTGCCCCGTGTATGACGCGCGTTGTGATTGTATAGGAAGTGTTTAGAGAGAGAGAGAGCGCGAGTGCGTGAGCAAGCGAGTAAGAGAGAGAGTGCGCGAGCAAGCTAGCGAGAGAGAGCACGAGTGCGAGAATGCGCGAGCTTGCGAGCGAGAGAGAGAGAGCGCGAGTGCATAAGTGAGCGAGAGAGAGAGAGAGTGCGAGCAAGCGAGCAAGAGAGAGAGCGCGAGCAAGCGAGTGAGCCCAAGCTGAAGAAGTAAACATTACAGAATTACATTTCCTCATGTATGACACGCACCTGATTTTCTAATGCTAATTTTCGGGAAAAAATGTGTGTGTGGTACATGTGAGATTCTTGGTTGAATTCCAATTAGCACATAGTAATTAATGAATTGTTCTATACATGTGGTGATAATGAACATGTAAACCTGCAGATTTACTCATGCATTACTCCTTATGTCTAAAAAGACCTAATTAGTCGTAAACATTTAGTGCATCTAAACTAATCACCAAACATTTGAGACCAATCTTTCCATTCATTCACAGATTATTTTCATCCAATTTAGGATGATGGATTAATATTAATTGATCCCATCAGAGGACACTCTATGCATGCATCCACAGTCTCCTATACAGAGACATTTTAGACTTACATTAGAACATTAGAAAAATCTAGACAAGAACAGGCCATTCAGCCCAACAAAGCTCGCCAGTCCTACCCACTTATTTCTTCTAAAAAAATATCAAGTTGAGTTTTGAAAGTCCCAAAACTGTTACTATCTACCACACTACTTGGTAGCTTATTCCAAGTGTCCCTGTGTTCTTGATCTTCTTCTTCTTCTCTCAGCTTTTCCCGTTAGGGGTTGCCACAGCAGATCATTGTCCGCATATTGATTTGGCAAAATTTTACACCGGATACCCTCCCCATTTATCCGGGCTTGGGACTGGTACGAAGAAGCACACTGGCTTGTGCATCCCCTTTGGCTGGGTTATCCATTGTGACTTGGTTCCCTGTGTTCTTGATGAACTCATTTTAAAATAACAGTCTTGATCCACTGTACTAATTCCCTTCATAATTTTAAACACTTCAATCATGTGACCTCTTAATCTTCTTTTGCTTAAACTGTAAAGGCTCAGCTCTTTTAATCTTTCCTCATAATTCAACCTCTGTAGCCCTGGAATCAGCCTAGCTACTCTTCTCTGGACCTTTTCTAGTGATGCTATGTCCAAAACTGTACACAGTACTCCAGATGAAGCCTTACTAGTGCATTATAAAGGTTGAGCAGAACCTCCTTGGACTTGTCCTCCACACATCAGGGCGCTATATAACCTGACATTCTGTTAGCCTTTTTAATGTCTTCTCGATTTTCCGACCGCCCATTGTGTATTCAAACCTAACACTTTTACTTCCTATTTGTAATACTTTACATGTTCTGACATTAAATTTCATCTGCCACAAATCTGCCCAAGTCTTTATGCTATCCAAGTCATTCTGTAATGATATAACAGATTCCAGATTATCTGCTAATCCATCTATCTTGGTATTATCTGCAAACTTAACCAGCTTGTTACTTATATTCCTATCTAAATCATTTATATATATTAAAAATAGCAGCGGCCCTAGCAGTGACCCCTGTGGAACACCACTCTTAATATCGGCCAATTCTGTTGAGGTTCCTCGCACCATCACCCTTTGCTTCCTGTGTTTGAGCCAATTCTGCACCCGTCTAAAAACATCACCCTGAGCTCCCACTTCTTTTAGTTTGATGCCCAGCCTTTCATGTGGCACCTTATCAAATGCTTTCTGAAAGTCAAGATAAATAATATCATATGCTCCACTTTGACCGTATCCTTTTGTTGCCTCCTCATAGAATTCCAGAATATTAGTAAAACACGACCGTCCTCTTCTGAACCCATGCTGACTCTTCCTAATAACTCCTGTCTTTGCCAGGTGTTGCTCAATCTTATCCTAAACAATTCCTTTCATTAATTTTACTGTGATGCATGTTAAGCTTACTGGCCTATAGTTGCTTGTATCTGCCCTGTCAACCTTTTTATATAATGGAATGATATTCAAGTGTTTATATACCGTATGTACTGACAAGCCTCCTTAAGAACTCAAAGCTAAATATTATCTGGTCCTCGTGATTTGTTTGATTTCAGCCTATTTAATCTGAGCAGCACTTCTCCCACTACAATTTCCAAATCCTTCAGTACGTCCTTAGTAGTTGTGTTTACCGCTGGGAGGTTATTCACTTGATCTCTTGCTGACCTAGCATACAGATCTTTGAAATACGGGAGGAAACCCAGACTGCTCAAAAGAAAAGAAAAACATGTGAATGTGAAAGCTCCACATACAGTACATGTTGACCAGGCAGGATTTTGAACCCAGAGACTGGGAGCTGTGAGAATGTAGTGCTAACTACCACTGACAGAATGTGAAGTGCTGCTGGTAATTCTACATAACTGATTCCTCATGCATGACATTTGCTTGAAAATACTATTAATGAATAAAATTGACAAAATGTTTGTGCATTCTAGGATGTATTAAGTGCTTGGAGCATTGATTTATGCAGATTGCTAGCCTAAGGGAACATAATTAGTGTAGATTTCTTCAATAGACTCATAGATGTATTGACATTATAAAGAAACAATAAGATATTTAAGAAGTCTTAGATATATTTTTGCAGTGCTGTAAAACACCCTTCTGTTACGTTGATGATTAATTGTGCTAAAGTGTTTAATTATAATGATTACCACTTTCAATATTTTTATCATACAATAAAGAATTTAGCATTAGGTAGCAATTCTGACTCTGAGTAGTGATCTTGTTCTCCTCTTTACCTATTGTTAACCTTGCATTGGTTATAGAAAATTATATTTCAGATTTACAAAATCTTTCCTTTTCCTTTAAACAGTAGTTAATAATGCCTATTGTAATATGATATACATGTCACACCAAGTGCTTTAGTTTCCAAAATATTTTCAATTGAGCTGCCCTGATCCACATATTTTGTCGTCCTCCATTCTATAAATTTATACATTTTTTTGTTGTTATAGCCAAGTTGAAATGAGCAATTAAGATCTGCATGCATTTGGCACCTTTGACATCTTTTAAGATGTGTTTGATGATTAAGTTTAAACAATTTGACTAATTCATAATTAAGAAAATGTAGAAATAATATGTTAAATCCTATTGTATTTAAAATATGAATAATTGACCTTGACAACAGATCATCCTTTTAAAAATTATAATAGTCTGTGTGCTTTCACATTTCTTTTATTAAATTCCAGCAGTATTCCACTTGGTTATTATTGTCCTATTCATAACAAAAAATAACAATTTTATCTTGCCATGCAGTCAGCATTAATATACAAGTTATCTGCTGGCACTGCTTAAGGGTCTATTTTGTACAGCTGGACTCGACCATACATAACTACTTAGACAGTAAGCCACAAAAGTAAATTAAATCGTTGTTGCTCGTCTCCTGCAGTTAAGTAAAACAAGCATTTATTTTATGCATTTGTTGGTTTTAATATATATGCTCTAGACATTTTTATGTCACACAGTTTAACTATGTTAACATCAGTGTTTTGGTTTGCTGTACCATCATATTTATCAGTGGTATTCATTGTACTTGCCCTTTTTATACATTTTAAATTTTCGGTCCACTCTTAAAATCATTTGGTTTATGATGAAAGTGTCCCTTTAGTATCCCATACAGTATGTTTTTTATTAAATCTGGACAACAAAACATCATGCAGCATTTTGAAAGAGGTTTCATTTCCTACTTCTTCCTCATAAAGGCATATTTCCTATCAGCAATCCTTCATATTGCACCTATCCACGTAATCCAATTCAGCATCATAGGGCCTATCCATGCAGTATCGGGGGCAAGGCAGAAACGATTGCACATTCACACATATGAGGCTAATTTAATAACACCATTTTTTTAAAACCCTAACCCTCAGAAAACAATGAACTAGAGCAGTGTTGTGATAAGGAGTGGGTCAAAATTTCTCCAATTTGATGTATGGTTCGGGTAAAGTCATAGAGAAAAATAATTTATTTATTTCTGGTAGTGTTGATCAGTGAAATTAGCCAACGCATTTTTCACAGCGAATATATCAGCTCACTGGTGACATCATACGCTGAATATTTTACTGGAAATTTGCCATGTGGCCAACTTTTTTTCCTAACATCCCATAATGCTTTGCAAGGCCAGTGTGACACGACAGAGCTATAGCAGCCAATGTTGGATGGGATAGCTCCACCCCAGAGTATATAACACTGATTCTAGGAATGGGGGAGAGTGGTGACTCTGAGGCTAGGCAATTGGTTTGAATTCCATAAATACCAGAAGTGGCTCTACTCTGTTGGGCCCCTGCAATTGCTCTGTCCTGGATATGTCGTTAATCTGCATCCAGCCCTGCAGGCAGGTCCTCCAACTTGCAGGGAAAACTTGGAGGTTGGTGGCAGGATTGACACTCCAGGCACCGTAAGAAACCTCACACTGTTCAGTGTGGTGTTGAGATGTCACCCGTTGGACGGCTGCACTCAGATCTCAATCGAGGTGGTGTGGCGGGTGCGGCAACGTGCTGTGATCAGAGCATGCTCCCAACCTCCTCCTCCTCCTCCTCCTAGGATTGGGCTAAAAATTTGTGAAAAATTTGTGAGTATATTTAAACACAAAATGCACATGCAGAAGAAAGCTGAAATTGTGCTGGTGTGTTCGCATCTTAAAGGTAAGGTCTTTTGGACTTGAATGTGACTTGTATGTTAGTAATGCATGAGCGCACTCCTTTAATAGTATTACCCAGAGTGCTGTGCAGATGATGCAAACAGAAAGGAGTTAAGAATCCATGTTGTTTAATGTTGTGCTTATTCAGTAGCAGTGGCACTGAATGAACAAAAGGGTCAGGGGGATAAAAGAAACAAACTACTTCTTAGTTTGAAAGAAGTGCCTGCTCTCGAAGCTGTGGGGTCAAACCTTAACGAATTCATGCTTCCTGTCTGCCACCGTATGCAAGAAATGTTACTGTTCTGTTATGTAATTCTATTCATTTAATCTCAAGGGGGCACAGTGGCAAAGTGGTTAGCATTGATGCCACATAGCTTACATAGGTTACATTTTAGGCCTCAACAACTAATCCAACATAGTTGGCAGATGTTTCCCAAGCTATCAGGGACATGTGAAAGACTATTTACCTGTTATGATCCACTCTGAACTAGTTCATTTTTTCCTTCTCAATTGACCTCAGTGCATTTTGTTGAGTTTGCACTTCTGCAACTTCACATTTACATTTACATATCTGGCTGATACCTTTATCCAGGACAATTTACAACATTTGAGATGCAACTGGTTAAATTTCCTTTGTTGTTTCAACTGGAGCACAAGCAGTTGAAGTGAGTCGCTCCTGGTCACACCGCATCAGTAGCAGGATTTGAATCCGCAATTGCAGGGTTCAAAGTTCAAAGCTTTAAGTGCTTCTTCAGGCTAAGGAAGCGAATTCAGTGGGGTTCACTCATCACTAAGTGCTAGTAAAAGCTGATTCTACAAGCTACTGAATCATAAGGTATACCTAATATTATATGCTTTTTCACTTTAGCTGTGTTTTTTTTATTGAATTAGGGGGCTCTACCCCCTGCTCGCTTCGCTCACCAACCCCCAGGTTTGGTTAACCAGATATACAATTTAAAGAGATTGTTATTTTCATTTCATTTATTTTTTATTTCTTGATATTTTCCAGTAATAAAGCTGTAGTGAATGAGTTATTCAGGGGGGCTGCTAGTGCTGTGCTGTGTGATCTGCATGTTGCGCTGCACGACGATCTTTTAAAAGCCTATACAGCAGCTGTCCATTTGTCTCACTTCTTTGTCTTGTGGGATGTTAAAGTGTCTCTGAGAAATTGTTTGTAAATAGGGCGTGATGTGAATGTAGTCTCCCGGGACTTCAAAGTGTCTTCTGTGCAAGTAGTTTCGATGGACTTCAAAGTGTCTTCTGAGAAGATCTGAGGAGACCTCCTGTTCATGTGTACCACAGCAACATTTTTGAATTCTTTACGGCGTTCTGCTTTGTCATCTACTCTTTGTCCTTTATTTCTGGCCCCTGGCATGGTTAAATGGCTTTTTCACGGGACGTATAACACTACTCGCCTTGTGAAGGGGGGTGGGGTGGGGCGGCTGAACGCGCGCTAAAGAGTTGCAGTCGGATCAGCTGCTGTCTTGCTGCTGGCGAGCTGCATGTTCTCCTTGTCACGCTGCACGTTGATCATTTAAAAGCTTGTACAGCAGCTGTCCTTTTGCCACTTCGCGCGTTGTGAAGGGGGGGGGGGGGGCTGTTGTATGTACGCTAAGGAGAAGTGGTCGGATCATCTGCTGGATATTCTGCTTGTCGCGCTGCGCATCGATCATTTAAAAGCATGAACAGCAGCTGTCCTTTACTCTCACTGCCTTGTCTCGCGTGACGTCAAAGTGTCTTCCGAGAAGATCACGTCTTGTCTCCCTCCCAAGATTTTTTTTTATAATAGAGAGATAATAAAAAAAAAGAAAATTTCTTGCTTGTCACTCAAAGTCAGATTTATTTTGTTTGAGGACTGAGAGAAGTCTAGATGAGTGTTGCTTCTGTCCTGAGAAGTCCTCTGAACCCGTAGAATTAAAAGAGGGTGTACTTTTTCATATCATATTATAGTGAATTTAAGGTGCCATATATCCTCTGAAAGCTCAGTTCTGTCAGAGTCCATCTGTAGTAACTGTAGAATATGCGGTAATCCAGCAAGTTGTCCTTTACTTTTGTATGAAAGTCTTTAAGAGCAGTGGCTTTACCACACTAAAGGAAAAAAAAAAACATATTCTAGTCACTCTTAAATCACTCTTGCTTTCTTTTATTGAGTTTGGGTGAGAATAATGACCATATTCTTTTTTTATATAAAATTAATATATTGCCTCTAAATGTCACAGCAGTATAATACCTAGCAGAGAAAGAGAATGAGAAAGACATAGTAATGGTCTATCAAAATGATTACTAAAGTTAATTTAATAAAAAGAATTATAGACAGCCTCAACAGCCGCTCTAACTAGGAAAAGTTGTTTTAAAATAAGGAGCCTTTGGCCTAGATTTAAATTTTGAAACTAATGAATCCTCTTTTAATATTGGCAAGTAAATCATTCTAGAATTTGAGGGCCCTTTAGCTAAACACTGTCCTTTCTACACTAATCTAATTTATCCTTTTAATTTTAAGTAGGCTTCCATCTTCAGTTTCAGTGTACAGTTTGGAAGATAAGTGTTAATAAAGTCTGGAAGGTGGTGGAAGACATAAGCCATTTAGCACTTTACTTCTGTAAAGAAAAATTTAAAAGAGTGTGTAAACTTAACTGGAAATGTATGTAGTGAACCAAGACCTGGTGTTATTTGGACATAGTACATTGTTTTGGATTACAGAAGTGTAAGCAATTGGTTTTAGCAATCAATAGAGCATTACAATAAGTATTTTTCATACAAATGAATGAACTAGTTTTTCAAAAACCTATTGTAACAGCCATTTTCCTAGTTCTATAAGATTCATGAATATTTTACTAGATGACAATGCATAATCTATGGGAGGTTCCTATAACCCCCGTAAGTAGAATTTTATTGGTATATTCTTGCCATTTCTAACAGCTTTGAGTAAACAATATTCTTCAGTTAGTGACAGCCTTGCCATGAGTAAGGTGTGGAAGGCATAAAGTTTTAAACCGTGCCAACCGGCCTACGGGCATTTTGAGTGTGTGTGAAGTAAATATGTAAGAAAGCAGCACTTAATTTATGTGCTGTGCTGTACGTTTAAAGCGTACAGAAGAAGAAGAAGCTAAGAATCTTTAAGTATATAAGAAGTTAAGAATCTTTAAGTAAAGAAAAAGAAGTAAAGAACTTTTAAGTACAGAAATAACTAAAGTTTCTCAAGAAAAGCTAAGTTTAGAGAAGATACATCTTCCCCTTTTTTTTGCCTTTTATTCTACATGTGTAACTATTTTTTTTTTGTTCTTTTATTCTTGTGTGGATTTTTTGCTTTTAACTTTCACTAAATATTTTAAAACGAACTATTGGACTGTGAAATTTCTTTCGACACGCGTTTTACCCGTGCTTGACAACGCCTTACACCTCGGCGGCTGCACCTATGAATTATGAAAATATGGGAATTTTGCAAAATTCCATTTCCATTCAATTTTATTACCATCCTATTTTATATCAGGGTTAAAATTAAGTTAAAACATGTAGGTTACTGCAGTAAAATGTGTTTAATCAGTGCTTCAATGGATTTCACATTGCATTATTTGTAGTGCAAAAAAATACAAAATGTAAATATGAATTATGAGAGGTTAACACTAATACAACCCATAAGAAAAGGGCTGTTTTTCTGGAAAGTTTGTTTTGACTTCCCGAGGTTGTGATTCAACTGACATTCAGGTGTTTATCAGTTAAAAATCATTTATTTTGGTTCCAGGTGCAGGTGCTTCTGTTCATTATTAATAATAATGGGCACTCTGGCTTGAATTAGGTCTTCTGCCTAAATCAAGTCGTCTGATTTGATCATTTAATTCATTGGAATAATTATTTTATAAAGAGCAAACTGTACATCACAAAAGCTGTCTGGCAGCTGTGTTTCAATTTCATTGTGCAGTGTTTAATTACTGGGATTGGAAATCCGTTCTGTCTGTGATTATATGGCAAATTTGAACACCATTACGAGAGTGTAGCATCTCGTCTTTACAGAGCCATCTGGTCACACTACTTAACTTCACTCTGTTGGTTGCGCTAGGAGTTATTTTTGTCAAAAGTCTACAGTAGATGATCACAATATGCAACATTAGTTCCAGCTGAAAATGTATTTGAAATTAGTGGTGTTTTTGCTTTTAAATTCCAAATTCAGACTATTTGAAAGAGTTGTACTGCATGTGTTGATTGGTCCAAAGTTTTCTTTATATTTGTTTGAACTGCAAGGTTTAATAAAATATTTGGAAGGAAATTGATAAGAAATAAGGGAAGGACTGACAAATCATTTGGATGATGTACTTGAAAAGGAAAAAATCTGTGCTATAAGAATGACCTGAAATGGCAGAATGATAACAAGCCATCCAATCAAACACAATTTATTAATGGCAAGGACTGCTTTCTAGGTAAGCAACTGAGTTAGAACAGAAACTTGCAGCCCCACCAGAACCAACGTACTCCTGCTCTAATGCAGCGTGTACATCTTGAAATAAATGTTCAGTGCATACTAGGAAATTTAGATTAAAAGTCAGAACTGTTGATATTTTTTCCACACATTACAATGATTTTAATAGGAAAATATTTACAATGTCAGTATTAGTGCACGGTCGTTTAAAGATTATATTATAAGCAGCACAAAATTACTAAAAACTAACTCCATGTACACAAGTGGGGGTTGCAGGTTGGTGTGTTTCTGCATTACATCTTTTGCTGTCTGGCAGGTTGAAGTTAGTTATTAGTGAAGAACAAAGGTTTATACTCATGATGACCAGGTTTCATCTTAAGAGTTCATTTCTTTTTTGTAATCTTTCTCATGATTTGTTTCAGAGGCTGATAATTAATTATTGATCTGTGCAATTGCCTTATTCAGCATCTTCACCTGACTTAATTTTTCTTATTTGGAAATACAAAAATCAGTTTGATTGTAATTCACAGTTATATATGTAGCAGCTGAAAAATGTAAAAGTGCTTTTTTTGCATAGCGTAAAAGTTGAAAACAAACAGCACACATTTTAACAAATTAAGTCATTTATTTGGTTTGGTTTCTTTATGTGATTTTTATAGAATATGCAAGGAAGCAAAGGTCTGTGATACGGTTTGTATATTTGTAGCTAGAAATCCACAAAGAGAGAAAATGAATCACGTATCTTGAAATAGTTTTTTACTCCTAAGTTTTCGACTTCTACCAGGAATCATCATCATCAGAGGAACATGATTAGACTTACAGGAATGCTAAGCAATATATAGCAAATAAGGGTGTTTGGTGAGGTGGGGTTCACAGGGTGTTGGTCATATATATATGTATATACAGTACATATACATGTGTGGGGAGAATGATGAGGCAGGGCAAAAGCCAAATGCTTTGGGCGCCAACCGGCAAAACCCTGTTTAATTCCAAGAAAAAATAAGGAAATTATTGAAAAATATGTGCTCTGCTCAGGTTAATTCCCTTTCATTAGAACTCATTCCAGTCACACTTTCTCTGCTTATCTCTTATCTCTAAGTGTTTGCTCTCATGGTCAGGCCTAAAATGAGGCACTACCTTCTTGGAGTGGCTTCCTCAAGGGACGGTTTCTCAAGGCTATTAGGGATAAAGGAGCCAAGACTGTTAGCAAGCTTGCTTCCTCTCTTTTCCTGGAGTGGTACCACATACTGTACCTTAGGTTAGCCTGGTGTGCATGCCTGACAACATGGGACAGGGCATAATTCATTACCTGGCCGGGAGGCCAATGTAATTAAGGAGGGGATAGGTGGTTGGAACAGGAGGAGAAATTGTGTTTGGAGTACTGGCTTCCCTGATACGCTAGATGCAGCACAACCGGACCAGGACTCCTACAGGGATACCCACAAGGCATGATGGGATTTGTAGTCCTGTGGGGCAGCCTGGTTGGGTTCTGTGGGGGCCACCAGAGCGAGCTGTTGGGGAAATCCCTGTTGTACAAGACTTCCGATCAACCCGGAAGCATTTCCATCGGGCTATGGGAGAAGAAGAAGAAGTCATAATTGTCATGGCTTATATGGATGACGAAGCCTTTTGTGTTGTGAAGGGGGGGTGCTGAACACATGCTAAGGAAATACGGATGGATCAGCTGCTGCTGAGCTGCGTGTTCTGCTTGTCGCGCCGCACGTCGATCATTTAAAAGTCTGTTCAGCAGCTATCCCTTTGTCTCACTGCTTTCTCTTGCGGGACATTAAAGTGTCTCTTGCGGGACGTCAGAGTGTCTTCCGAGAAGATCACATCTCAACCCAAGTTTTTTTTTATTATAATAGAGAGATATACATATATGGGGTGGACAAAAGTAGGTTTATAGTTGTTCATATGGGAAAGATATTTAGATTTTAGTGCTACACTCAAGCACACTTTAATAATAAGAAGATACAGATATAAATAAGAAGACGACAAATAATACAAATAAGTAATACAATCATTAATAAATAATAATACAAGAATAAACTCTATGTTTTGTGTACTCACATATATAAATATATATCATGCATGTCAAGGAACTGTTTGGGTTCCCCTTTTAATTCTTAGGTAAATTATACACAAAGAAAGAACACTTAATGGTGTTACAGACAGTTTAAATAAAACAAAAAGGGGTCTTTGTGACATTCTGTCTATATGTGTATATATATATATATATATATATATATAAGGTAATGGATAGCACAAATGGGCTGTCATCCCTGCCACGGTTGAGCAGTGACAATTACCCTGCAGCATCCCTGGGCTTTAGTATCCATTCGTATGTCCATAGGGCATGATGGGAACTGGAGTCTCGGAGTACAGCCCTGTAGGGTTCCATGTGTGCTGCCAGGGGGTGCTGAAGGGTTTTTCAATACCAAGTTTGTTGGACTTTTGCATGACCCGGAAATGCTTCCATCAGACTATGTCCTAGCACTGGAAGTGCTCCCGGGCTTGAGATAATGAGCCACTTTACCTCGCCTCTGTGAGTCAGAGTTGGAAGGCAGCGAGTGATACTCATCAGGACGACAGAAGGAGGCAGAGGATCACAAATTATACTTATGTGATTTGGCTGGTGCTTATTTGGAAAAGTGTTAGTTTCAAATAAAAACCTTTAAGTTGAACCTGGAATTGTGCTGGGTGACATTGTGATTGTAGTTTCGCCCCATTATGGTTTTTATATATATATATATATATATATATATATATATATTGTGAACACTGGCCCGGACACAGACAGACAGACAGCATATTTCACCCAACACACGTTTATTAAACTAATATTTACAGTTCACGTGCACACAAACCCCAGTGCCTCCAGCACCGATTCCCCCAATGTCCAGGCCTCTCAGTCACTGTGCCTCTCTCTCTTGGCCGCCTCCCGTCCTCTCTCCAGCTCTGTCCTCTTCCACCCGACATCCACCAATGACTGGAGGGAGGCGGCCCCTTATATGGGAACCCGGATGGGCTCCAGCTGCTTCCCAGCAATCAGTCATAGCCACACCCCAGTGTGGCGGAAGTGCCGGCTGCACACCCGGAAGCCGTCCGGGTGTCCCCTGTCGTCTTCCCCCCAGCACTTCCTGGTGTGGCGGAAGTGCTGGGCTCCAGGGTTCCTCAGGCACCTGGGCGCCACCTGGCGGTGGCCACGGGCCCCTACAGGGTTGGGCTTCCAAGCCCTCTACCCGTGGCCCCCAATACAACCAGGGCGATCGCCTCCCTCGCGGTCTGGAGGAGGCACAAGCCCTCCTCCGGTCCTCCTGGGCGTCCCGGC
>JANRMT010062840.1:36862625-36917159 GCA_026402145.1 Polypterus bichir lapradei
ATCGTCCCTGCATAAATCAAAGTCATCCAGACGATCTGGATTTGCATGATTAGATCTGGACCACCCTGTACTGTACGTATATATAATACACACACACACGTTATAGATCAAAAGTTGCATTTTGACTTGCCTGTCTCTTTATTATTCTGATTTGCCAATTGCCCAACCTTATTAAAGTACATACTCTTATTTAATTAAAGTTTTTTGCTCCTGAGGGGTTTTGCTACAATGAATTAGCTTGTGTATATTTTACTACAGTTAATTATTTTATTTTGCAGCCTTCAATGATTGGTTAGTTAAATTATACAATTATGTGGAAGACTTTGATGTAATTGTTTGATAAGCCAAAGAAAGGAGCTGTTGCCTTAATAATGAATAAAATCATATTCTTTGCATATGTTTTTCTTCTGCATTGCAAACTTTGTTCTGTACTGTAGCTCACATTCAGCCAGGTCCAATTATTTTTTCTTTATACAGTACTGATTTTCTTTTTCCTCTTTTTATCATTCCTAGCCTGCTGATTTGGATGCTTGGGTAAGCCTTGTACATTTGTTGTTAATCTTACTTTCTTTTCATTTAAATGTCATGTTTTCATTGTGCATTAAAACCGCTATGTGAACATGTATATAGCATTTTCATCACAACGTTTTAAGGGTATTCAACTAGAAAATTGCATATCATCTGTGTGCCGGTTGAAGTTAGTCCTTTTGTCATCTTAGGTGGTTTTAAATGAAGGCCACATCACAATGCTTTTAGCTGAAACTGATGATATTTGTCAGTATTCTTCTTCATAGCAGTCTTGAGCGTTTATCAGGCCTTACTTGCCCTTTGCTCATGACCTTAATTACTTCTAGAATAAAGAGGACCGTTAGGGGCTGTAGTGTTTTCAATGTTAGGCATAAATTCAGACAACAATGGACCCTAGCTACAAATTTCAGAATGTGTTTGAGAAGGATTGCAAGCCTTGAAAATATCCCGTATTTCATTGTTGCTATGTTGTATTTCTAATATTTCTCATCACGTGATCCTCAATTTCTGCACCCCTTTGTACTAACTCTACTATAATTACAATTTGGTATCGATCAGGTTTCTCTTGGAGACTGGGTTCAATGTTAGTATTGAGGATGTGCACTCTCTCCATGTCTATGATTTGTTTTGCCCTTGCAGATCAGCTATAATCAAACACTGGTCTTCGTTTTCCCTGCCTCATCCTGTGTTTTTGTGGCGGTAGATTTGACAGCCTGCAGTATTTTACCCATAATGAGGAATTCTGCACAATCCATTGACATAAAGATAATTCTGGTGAACAACAAGGACATTTAATTGTTAACGCTCACAGTGATGAACATACTTTACTAAAGAGGCACACACATTGGGATTTACTTGGCAACAGTTTAATAAAGTATGAGTATAATAATTAAAAGACGCTCATGTTGTAGTACTGATTCAGCCATTTTGCACATACGGTAGCATAACACACTAGGGTAGTATATTTATTAATCTTTTATTATTCTTAACAGATAAAAGCTATGCTAAAAAACAAAGAAAAAGAATGGCACAGTGTCATAGTCAGCAGTGTTGTTTTATCACACCTTAGGCACCGATTTAATTCCCAAGATGAGTATTTACATCTTTGTGTTAGTTTTCTCTTTGGGGCTCCAGTTCTCCCTCATAGTCTAAGGATTTATTGAAATTGAAATGAAGTTGATTTGCGGCTCATATTTGGCCTTGAGAAAAAGCATTAGCTAAAGATATATGCTCCCTGCAAAGGATTATGGGGTAAGCTGGGGAGACCAGCAGTGCTGAGCAGTATGTTTGCTGAAGAGTATTTCAGGTCACATAACTGAGGAAAGCCAGGCCACTTGCAAATATCTTTTTAAAAGTTTTATTTAATTTAAGTTAACACAGGTTAAGAAGTTATTTCTTTAAAGTTATACAAATAAAATTCAGTATAGTAACCATTATGCCCCAACAGCCCACCATCTATCCATTTAACACAAATAAAATCGAGGCATTTATCAAATGCTATGGTCACGGTGTTAAATTCTTGCATCTCTGAGCTGGAGGATACATACTTTTATGAAATCCATTAGCCCTGATCTTGATTGACATAAGCCATTTACAAGATGTAACGAAAGTGAACAGAGGATGGGCAGGGTGTGACAGGTCAAAAAGGATCTCGATAGCTTTATATTTTAGTCAGCAACAGTAGAGTGAAGCCGTATTGGGAAAAGGTAGCAATCAGTGATTATAGATATGTTGCTGATGTTATCACAGAGAGTGATTGCCATACTAAACTATAATGAAGAAGACCAAAACAATTCCAGCAACTGACCCACGTATGATATACCGTTTCATTCGTCTTGATGTCTAGTTATGCAAGATGTCATGCTATTTGGGGTTCCCTTTTTTTTTTTATATTTCTGGGCTGTTTGTTTTTGGTCCATATTTTTGTACCCTTATAATAACGAGTAAACCAAAAGCAAAAATGATCAGTTGGGCTAGAAGTTTTTACATGCCACATCATCCGATCCCAGGGGTTCACTCCCTAATGGGACATGAGAGGTTTAAGTTAGTCCTTTTGGCAAAATTTAAAAAAAAAATGGGTACCGTATATACTCATGTATAAATCGGGTCTTGAAACCCGAAAAATTGATCATAAATTCAGACCCCAACTTATACACCCGTTCAAAAATGCGACACTTAATTTATTTTTTTTTACATCTTCTTGCCTCCTACAATCTCGCATCAGTTTCTCAGACGCATCGAATTTTGTTGCAGCAGCGCAGTTACCAATTTCTTTCGCTACTTCAATGACGTTTAATTTAAAACCAGCTTCATATTTTCTTCTAATCGAACGCTCCATCGTAAATAAAGGATGCTCTTACAATAAAGGTGTATGAGGGTGTGAGATACAAAAAACAGAAATCACTGCAAATGTTGCTTCGGAATAGTTCTGGTATTACTGTGTGGTCACGTAGGTACAATAGAGAGAGAGAAGTTAGGAGAACACAGTGATACAGCACATTGCCGCACCCACATAGAAAAAAAAAAAGGCTGTGTGCTCTGTGGTTACTCTCTCAGGTGGGCGTTAGCATATCATAATCCCTTGTACCAATAGTCTGAGTTTTCCGCATTCGACTTATACGACCGACATTATAAAATACCAGAAGTTATACGATAAAATCAAGTCCCGACTTATCCGTGGGCGAACTTATCCACGAGTATATATGGTATTTGGGATATGAGCTTCTTTTTGTGCTATTTCGAGGTTGCTGGTCACGAAATATGATAATATTTTTGATATTTGATTCTTCACTGGTGGTCCTAGCCCTCTAAAGAGACACGCTCAAAAGATAACAAATAACATATTTTAAACATAAGCATGTGGGGTATCGTTTACCACTATTTCAGGGCCATGATTACAATTCATTTTTGATTTTTTTCTAGTACAAAAAAGAATATTTAGTCTTGAAACATTTAAATTGAAGCACACATTTTAATATTTCAAATATCTCATGCAAGTATTTTTTTATTATGTTCTTGTACCTCATGAAGTAAAACTTTGCATTTCTTATGAACACCCCAAATTATGATGGCTTACCTTAATTCAAAATTTGTTTGTAATATTCCAGAATTATTCAGATTGAGCTAATAGCAGAGTCAATTTAGGTTTTGGCAGTATGGACTATTAAGTGAGCTCATGTTTTGTCCCTGGACCGAAATGACAGCCAAAAAAGTGACAAAATAAATGGATTTTATAACCCAAAACAGGTTAACATTCAAAACAGTGCCCCATAAACAGATAAGTCCTTAAAAATAACAAAGAATCAATGCCTTCTGGCCATTCTATTTACCCTCAAGCCTATATTCCTGTCCTAGACATGCAGCATCGGCCTCCTCCGAACTCCAAGGCCCCCTCTATACTGACTGCAGGAGCCTTTTATACCTGTGCTAGGAAACCCATGCAGGTGAGTCATCACTACTGTTTCCGGGTTATATGGCCAGGGCTCAGAAATCTTCATGTTCCCCCGAGGAGCACCCCCTACTGGCACTAGGTGACCCTGCAGACTTCTTTCTCCAGCAGGGGGCGCTTGCACCCTGGGATTGTGTTCTTTTGGTGCAGAACAGACTCGAGCCATATGCACATCACTTTAGTAACCATAGCAGAAATAATCAGACGAGAGAAATATGGTACAGAAAGAGATATATGCTTAGCTTGCTTTAAAACTGTATTTATATGTACATATCCAGAAACCAATGGGACAGTACAGTCATCGTCCAGTTCTTCATTGGGGAATGCTAACGACTATATGTATCCAATCCAGCAGAGTGGTGGTGGCATTTGGATGGCTTTTGCTTTCTTGTTGAATCCTTGCCACTATAAATACTCACATATTTGTATATTCATTGAGTTTTTTGAGGAAACTGGCCAGGTATGGTTTTGTTAAGTATGGACTGAGTTCTTCAAAGACCCAGCAAGTATAGCTCTAAGCACTCATGGTCAATGCCTGAAAGTAATGGCTCAGTCCTACTTTACTCAACCACAATCCCTGCCTAAAAGAACTATCAAATGGAATTTGTTCACAGAGAGATCTATTCATAACAGACAGGGGCCCCTGGCTAATATCACCAATTAAGGCAACTAGCCTGCCTGAGTCGTCTTCCACTTGCTTATGTCCGTCTCCCTGTCAATTTCTCATGCTTGATTTCAGCTGTAGTTTTTCCATTGTTCAATAACATAATGTGTTTGGAGTAAACTTCACAGATGCCTATGGCACACTTCAAACCTTAGCTACAACTTCTCACAACACAGGGTGTAATTGGGAAGTCGATGCTCCTGTGATTTTTAACTTTCAGTGTGCTCTAGAGGCCTGGGGGACATTAACAATGTTAACATTCCTCATCCCACTTTCGCAACAGATGCTGAAAGTGTCCAATCACCAGTTTATCGTTATTAATCTTAAGTTTTAACTTTAACTTACAGTTAGAGTTTGTGATATATTCAGATGTCTACACAAACATAACACAAATAAGAATAATAGCTTTATCCTTTGGTTGTCTTAGTCTGTGTTTCAGGCCTTGACCAAGTAAAACTGGCTTTGGATTCATGGCTCCACACTTCAGACATTCTCATAGTTGGAGACTTTGCAAAAATTGTCACAGTTCAGGAATTCTAGAAGTAGGTAGGACACTAGCACACATATCTTTTTTAAGACCTGTAGGTCTGAGACTTTTGACTGATGCTTACCCTTCCAACCTTAAGCCTTTTCCTCAGAAGCCGTTCTCTTAAACCGGCACCATATTACTCAACTTATAGTCAGAGTGCAGTTGCTGATCTTGTTGCCTCAGGATGTCAGAGTGCATAAGTAGCTAACGCCAAGGGTGACAAGTTATACAACTAATTAGGCAACTTTTCAAAGGATCATAAGCTTGCCTCTTTTTTCTGATGATAGATATTGCGCTGCCTTGATGGAACCAGTGCACGTGCAAAGGCACTACATGTATAGTGAGTTCAGTCGCAATCTCTACCCCTTTATTTGTTTTTTCTTTCCATCATAGTATGTAGTGAGAAGTTAAGCAAACTGACACCTTTTATTGGGTAGCTAGAAAGATTACAGTATGCAACCTTTCGAGGCAACTCAGGCCCCTTCTTCAGGCAAGATGTCATGGTATGTAAAATATGAGATATCAGACAGACAAGTCTCTGTTCTGTTTATAAGGTCCATAACTCCTGTGTTCCCCATTCCTCATATAGCAGCTGCATTATATGGAATTCACTTCCAACTGAGCACTCATTGGTTGTCAGCCGTCATTCACATTGAACCTGCCACTACAACCGAAGACAAGATTTTGTTTAGGCAAGTTGCAGACTAGTTGGACTGAGGGGGATGTTAGACCCCCAATCACGAGAGCACACCGCAACTACCCTCAACTCACTAAGGTTATAAATGACGTCAGCGACTGAAGATTGCTGGAAATTGCTGGTAGTGTGACAAGGCCTTTAGAAGAAGACACTTCTCCCACTACACTTTTTCCTAACCTGACACACCTACTTTATTGAGTATTTTTAAAGATTCTTAAATGTCGCTGAATTAAAACTGACGCCATCTAGTAGCTTATGCAATTCAATTATTTTTTGTTATTTTCTAATATATATGTTCATATAAGCAGCTTAATTCTGGTCTCCCTAAAACCTTTCCAATTTGTTTCTGAAAAAAAAAATGTCTAAGGATAACGCTGTCTCTGTCTGACTGTAAAATATCTGCTTGAACACCTTGAAAGGTGAGACACCTGTGTTAGATGGCTATTTATGGATTACAGCTCTGGCTTCAACAAAGTTTTTCCCCAGTGTGCTGGTCCTGAAACTTAGAGATATGGGTTGTTTAAAAAAAAATCTATCTGCATTTGGATACACCTAATGGACAGATCACAGGTGGCACAGATAGATAACAGACTCTCAGTCAAGCAGATTTTAAACAGCAGATCCCCTCTGTGGCTTCTTGCACACTGTATGGTCCTCACGTTTTACCCATAACTGTACAGCTAATAGAATAACAACCACAACATCCCATTTTGCTGATGACATAACAGTGACCGGGATGATCCATCACAATAATAAGACTGTATATAGGAATGAAGTGGCGGATTTGTTGAAATGACGTTGTAATAACAATTTGTTCCTAAACATTACTAAGACAAAGTCATTCCTAATGAACTTCAGAAGACACAAAAAGATGTACATTTTTTGGCATAAAAGGAACCTCCGTCAGAGCTGTCAGCAGGTTCAAACTATGTGGATTACAGATATTGAATGACTGAAAGTGAACCCACATCATCAAGGTTAAGGGTAGTGCCACTTTCTAAGATGCCTGGCATATGCTAAGAGAGATTGTCACTATGCAGCATCATTTGATTGAATTAATTTAATCGTAGTTTATTTAAAAGACAGTCAGCTCATGACAACACCTCTGTGTGTAGTTATGTGTAAAACTGATTCATACAGAATATGGGAAAGGCTTCTTTCCTAGCACATCTTATAAATAAATACAATGCAATTATTTGCAATGAAGTAAGTGGGCAGGAAGCATATCTTTGATAAGCTTTGCACTAAAAACCAGTGATAGATGTTCGTGGGTTAATTAGAAAACCTCCTTTTATTGGAGAGCTCTACAATATTAGTCGGCAGAGCATCAGCTAAATCCACTGGGGACTGGACGGAACTGGATCTGTCCATTACATTACATCCTGGAGGACTGTCACGATGTGATGCTAGTCCTCCTCAATCCCCCCCGAAAACTGCTTATTGTCTTGAGTCTCAACCTTCATTCTTAAGGCAGCTCAATAGGTGGGCATATGTTAACTTATCAACTCAAGATGGAATGAGGTTGGTTTGGAAAGAGAGGTGGGAGTGATGGTTGGGCATCATGAGGATGATGGATTATTGTGTTTCTGACATATCGCTTCATTCATGGACCACTTTGTTACGTTGTTTGATAAATTCTTAATAAATAGTTCATCACATAGAAACAAAGAAGACAAACCATGCATAATAAGTAGTATTCATTTATAGACTGTGGTAGGAGGAAAGCAAAAAATATCTGTAAAGATTCGTTTACAAGCTCAGTTTGATCCAGCAGCTCATGATTTTGTCTCAGAGGGAGAACCTGATGAGCCATGTTTTTTATCTCGGTTAATTATGGTATCTTTATCAAATACATAAAACTGTAACTTACAAATGCCAAGTAGAAAAAGAAATGGTGCGTATGTCATGCAAAGATCTGTAGCAAAAGGTCACAATGTAGATAAACACTGTCTCTTCAGTACAAGAAATAATCTTTTATACTTTTAATAGAGGTAGATTAAATTGTGCAACATCCACTAGATGCCTGTGAAATAGTTACTCAGAATTACTGCTATGTCTTGTGTTGTTTAATATTTTTCTAGTAGCAGTATAGTTTGAGGTAAACAAACTATATATACAGTGGCATTTGGGTGTGGCACGTGGGTTGCGCGCCCCAGGCCCCACACATAAGGGGGCCCCACTTTTGAGGTCCGCATGTCCTGTTCGAGCAGATTTGTCGAGTTATATTCTCCAGTTATATTTTGATAAAGTCCGTGTGTTATTTTGCAAAAATTTAGTTGAATACCGTAATGAGAAAATCCGGTGTATGTTAACATTATTTTTATTAAATTTACGTGCAAGTTTATACAGTCCACACATACCGGTAACAGCGTTTGACGTAACCAGCCCCGCTTGGGGTTGGTCAGCTCTAGGCCCCGCACACCCCGCACACCCCTAAGGCCGCTTCCGTGTGTATGTATACGCATTTTTTTAATGTCTCTCTGTTGGAAATAATTCTGTATCCTTACCACTTTTGATCTTATTAGCAACATTCTTCAGTAAAATCCTGTTTTAAAATTCAAATACCTAAAGCTCAGCTTACTGGGAGGTCTCAACCCCTCTGCTTTATGGTAGAAATTTCTTACTTTCTTTAATCATGGTGTGATTTTTTTTTTGTTCCAAATTAGATGTGGGTCCCTGAAGGATCACAGCTGGGCCACTATTCTTTTTAATTTATAACAATGTTCTTGATAAAAATTTAACTGGCTTTTTAAGTTGGCTGATCTCACTAAAGTATATGGATTGACAGATAATTTGTGGTCAGTAAAATCATTACAAGTGGACCTGGACAGTATTCAAACTTGGACAGATGTATTACAGTGAAGGCTTGATAGAAATACAGGTACATGTTTTATACATAAGGAAGTATGAATATTGTATATGATCACACAATCAAGAGATCGAAGCTTGAAAGAACATTGTATAAGAAGAACTCATTGAGAACTCATTATTCCCTTCAACCAGGTGGTGTACAGACATAATTATGTAAACTAAGAGAATGTTGCACAGCATACAAAGGAGAACGCTGTTATTCATTAGCAGTACAATGCATTTGTGAGTACTCATGTGGAATGTTATGTGGTTTTGGACAGCCACACTCATTTCTGGGCTGTGGATATGAGGTAAGAGTAGATCTTGAAAAATGTGAACATAATGTTTTTGCCAATGGAGATTAATAGGTGACATGATAGGAGTGGTAGAATTATAAAAGAACTTAGCAGGAGAAATGTGAACTGCTACTGTTAACTGAGTTCTTCGATCAGAACACAAGGGCACCGGTAGAAACCAGTAAAGGTAAGTTTACTGTAGTAAATTTAGAAAGTATTTATTGTTCTTGTTGAAGAATGCATCTTAAAGTAACAGATGGGATTAATTTTACTGATTCCCTTCGTAATGTTCTAAAGTTCTATAATGCTGATAGTCAGTCAGCCTTATCTGGAAAGTCTTCTTTTGAATGTCAGCAAGACAAAGAGTTGATTGTAGACTTTGGGAGAAAACAGCAGAGCTACTACCACACTGTCAGTATTAAGATGGAGAGGTTGGGCTGTTTCAGATACCTCAGTGTCTACATCACAGAGGCTTAGTCCAGACATACAGTATTGACACCTTGGTAAAGAAAGCACAGCAATGTCTTTACCACCTCAAACACCTCGGGATTTTTGGCTGCCCTCCAAGATTGTTATTTTTTATTCAACTAATGCCTTTATCCAGATGAACTTACAGATTAAGTTAAATACATGAAAGAATGAAGGTAGCAGCATCAAAAGTAACAGAGATAAAAAATCAAGTACTAGGGAATTAGAACAACTATATAATTATGCCTGAAGCTAGAATACTACAAAAATCAGTATCATAAACTCTTTGTCATTTTAGTAGCAGCAACCATGTAGGAGAGAAACTAAGCAGTTCCAAAATATTTAATAAAAAAAACACCTAAACACAAGTAAATTGGGTGCCATTAAAGTAGATAAAGAGAGATCATTTCACAGCTTTGGGACAAGAAGAGAGAATCATTGTCCCATCTTGGCAAGTCTGGCAAGAGGAGGGACGGACAGTAGACATGCAGAGGCAGATCAGAGACTTCTTGAGGGGACATACAGAGAGACCAAAGATGATGATGATGATGATAATACATTTTATTTATTTGTAGGCACCTTTCTAAACACTCAAGGACACCGAACAATAGATAAAACACACATTATAAACAAAACTGAAATACAAAAAATTAAAATCAGACAGAGCAATTGTAATCAAAGAGAAAAAGTAGTCTTAAACAAATGAGTTTTAAGTTTAGATTTGAAAAGTGAAAATGATTCAATATTTCTAAGCTCAGGTGGTAGTGAGTTCCAGAGTGGTAAAACGGATGAAGGGGACAGTCAAGTGGATGGAGGAAGAGGATCTGAGGGTGCGGGAGGGAATGGCAACATGGAGGAGGTCAGACAGATATGGAGGGGCAAGGTTGTGGATAGAGTTAAAAATTAACAGAATAATTTTGAATTGAATGCGGAACTTAACTGGAAGGGGCAGCATGGTGGCACAGTGGTAGCGCTGCTGCCTCGCAGTAAGAAGACCTGGGTTCGCTTCCAGGGTTCTCCTTGCGTGGAGTTTGCATGTTCTCCCCGTATCTATGTGGGTTCCCTCCATGTGCTCCGGTTTCCTCCCACAGTCCAAAGACATGCTGGTTGGGTGCATTGGCGATCCTAAATTGTCCCTAGTGTGTGTGGGTGTGTGTGCGTGTGCGTGTGTGTCCTGTGGTGGGCTGATGCCCTGCCTGGGATTTGTTCCTGCCTTGCACCCTATGTTGGCTGGGATAGGCTCCAGCAGATCCCCGTGACCCTGTGTTAGGATATATCGGGTTGGACAATTTCTGACTGACTTAACTGGAAGCCAGTGAAGCTGCTGCAAAATGGGAGTGATATGGTAAATAGAGGGGGTTCTAGTAATGATGCGGGCATTGGAGATACTGAGGAGTAGTAGGTTAAGACAAGAATTTAAAAACTGGATCCTTGCAGCAACAGGAAGACAATTGAGAGACCAAAGAAGAGGAGCAGTGGGAGTGAAGCTAGGAACAGAGAATACCAGTTGAGTAGCTGCATGTTGGAGCATCTGGAGAGATATGATTAAAGCTGAATGAGGTCCCACCAGGAAAGAGCAACAGTAGTCCAGCCAAGAGAGAACCATTGCCTGAACAAGGAGGTGTGTGGCATAATTAGTGAGGAAGGGTTGAATCCTCTGAAAATTATGAAGAAAGAAATGACAGGACTGGGTTGTTGAAGATATATGTTCAATGAATGAAATGATGTGTCCAGAGTTACGCCAAGATTCCTTACCATGACTGATGATGAAAGGATGACATCTTCCAGGATGATGCTTAGAGACAAAATAATACTAAATACCTTCCACATATCCATCGTGGAAAGTATCCTGACAGAAAGTATTACTGCCCTGTTTTAGAAGCGCTACACAGCAGGACCACAAGGCTCTGCAGAGAGTGGTGAAGTTAACTGAACCCATTGCTTAGTGTACATTCTCTAATACCTAGGACATACATATTAAGTGATGGCAAACCAGAGCAAAGAAAGTTATCAGAGATGCCAGCTATCCCAGCAATGGCCTCTTCTCTGTGCTGCTGTCAAGGAAATAATACCACTGGTTGAAGACCAGTTCAGATATACAGAGGAGAAGCTTTTTTCCAGCCCATCCTAAACAAATGACAGACACCAGAGCTACATGATATCCTTTTGTTTATATATTTTTATAATAAAATATACAAGGCAGAGTCAAGCTAAAGTTAGAAAATTGGATTTATTAGAAAATGAAACGAACCATAACAAAACTGATCGTGTCATTTCTCGATGTAGTTTCCACCCTTCTCGATGCACTTGCGTCACCTGCCCTGAAGTGCCCGGATTCCAGCAGAATAAAAGGTTTTGTCTTGTCTTTGCAACCACTCGTGCACCGCTTTCTTCACGTTGTCATCTGTCTTGAATTGACGATCACCCAGATGGTTTTTTAGTGGTCCAAAAAGGTGGAAATCACATGGTGCCAAATCTGGAGAATAAGGAGCAATACCTCAAACTTCAGTTTCTCCAGACAAGCCTTGGCATTCTTAGCTGTGTCTGGGTGGGTGTTGTCTTGCAGCAAAAGGACTCCTTGAGACAGCAGTCCCCGCCGCTTGGATCAAATAGTAGGTCTCACATTGGTCTTCAGCTAGTCACAGTAACTTCCACTAATGACTGTAGTACCCCTTGGCATGTAGTGTTTGACAATAACTCGGATGCATGAGTGGTTGTGAGGACAAGACAAAACCTTCTATTCTGCTGGAATCCAGGCACTGCCAGGCAGGTGGCGCAAGTGCATTGAGAAGGGTGGAGGAGACTTCATTGAGAAATGATATTATCAGTTTTGTTAAGGTTCATTCCATTTTCTAATAAATCTTATTTTCTAACTTTAGCTTGACTCCCCCTCGTATAATACATGTTGATTTTTTATTGATATTATTTGAGTTTTTTTTTGTTGTTATCTTTTATAGATGCTTCTTGTATTAATGCACAGTCTTGGGGCTTAGCAACTAAGCATTTCACTACATATTATACTGTGTGTATAATTGTATGTGACAAATAAAATTTAATTTCAGTTGATTAAATAACTTAACGTTCTATTGGCCCCGTTAATGACTTCTGTATACTGCCTAGATTCAGACAATGACAGTCTCCACTTTGGCTCCCAGATCCTTCTCACACGCTCTTCTTTCAAGCATTAGATCACCAGTTGTATTCTCAACTCTTAACACTTTTACTTCCCACTTGTAATACTTTGCATCTATTTACATTTAAGTTCATCTACCACGAGTTTGCCTAAGTCTGATTTCTGTCCGTGTCCATCTGTAATGCTTCAGCTAACATAGGGATGTCTGCTATTCCACCTAATTTAGTATCATCTGCACACTGCACCATCTTGTTATGTGTTTTAATCAATTTCATTTACAAATATTAGAAGGAGAAGCAACACTGGCCCTTGAGAGACACCACTTTTAACATCACTAAAATCATCACCGTTTGTTTCTGATGTTTAAGCCAAGCATGCACCCACCTACGCACTGTGACTGGAACCTCTAATTTGATTTAAATTTGATCATTAGCTTCTCGTGTGGTACTTAACCAACAGCTATACGCACCTTTCTGTTCATCTTTCTGTTCACGTGTTATTTTGCTTCCTCATAGTACATCACTTCACTGTAAACTCTTTTAAATCGTATACTTTTTACACCTCGGATCTATCATAGATACCACATACCTCATAGCTATCTTAAAGAAGGCAAATCATAGCCAACAAATTAATTGAAAAATTAAAATCAATATTGCAAGAGTTTAGGTTAATGGGTACTACAGACTGTCAGAAATCTGCTGCACTTCTTCTTTAATTTAATTGAAGAGATTAAAATGCACATTGTTGGATATTTGTGTTTGTACCAAAAAAAAATGACACATCTAAAAGAATAGCAGTAAAAGCATATAAAGTGGTTTATGAATCAGAGAAATGTAGTTTTTAATTAATTAGAATGTATAAATGAATACAAAGTTTATTAATTTAATTCCACTTGGATTTAGACAGTTGGCCTCTGTGACAAAGGAGTGGTACATTTTTGGACCCTGCATCCAAGTTTAGTCAACTTAATTTTTTTTAGTTTTACAGAGACTTTTACATTAATTGAAAGTTTAAATATGAGTCAACTGTTTTCCGGGTAAATTTAAATATTATTTGACTCAAGGAGCAGACATATGACAAATAATGTAACGCCTTGCTGTCTCATCTCATATTTCAGTAGCTCAGTTGTCATGAAGGCTTGCAGTTTTATCACATTTGTTTTTTTTTCCATAAATGTCATTTTTATTCCTTGTTAAAAATTGTACACATACAGTATGCACATATTTTTTTTAATATAGTGATTGTGTTCATACGAGGTGTGGCAGAAAAGTAATGAGACTGACAACACTGCAAGCAATCTGGCAACACTGCGCTGTTGTCCTTGATAGAGCACGTGTATCAGTACTCTCCCATAGCTCAGTGCGAGTTTCAACTCCTTCCGTTAACTATGTGATTTTTGTGACTGCTATTAGCGAAGTTGTGTTTTTGGTTGTGCGTCACGCAAAATGGAACAGCGGAATTTGGAGCAACGTTGTGCCATTAAATTTTGTGTTAAGCTTGGAGAATCGGAAAGTGTGACGTTTGAAAAGTTAAAACAGGCCTATGGGGAACATTCTTTATCCCGAGCTCAAGTTTTTCAGGGAGGCCTTCAACTTCGAAAACCAATGAAAACATCGAACGTGTGAACACTCTTGTGAGATCAGACCGTCATTTAACATTAAGAATGTTGAGTGAACAATTAAATTTGAACAGATTTACCATTCATCAAATTTTGACTGAACATTTGCACATGCGAAAGGTCTATGCCAAAATGGTGCCGAAAAACCTCACAATTGAGCAGAAGGACAATCGAAAAAACGCATTCCTGTGGTTCCCCAGCCCCCTTATTCACCTGACCTCAGTCCGTGTGACTTCCTAAACTGAAAAATGTCCTCAAAGGATGTCATTTCGGGACTTTAGAAAACATCCAAAAGAGTGTAACGGACATGCTGAAGACCATACCGGTTGAAGACTTCCAGCGCTGCTACCAACAGTGGGAACAACTTCTCCATCGGTGTGTAGCTGCCCAAGGGAACTACTTTGAAGGGGATAACATTGATGTTTGAAAAAAATAAAAACTTTGGTAAATAAAAAATCAGCCTCATTACTTTTCTGCCACACTTCGTAAAACTTTCTTTATATTATTATACAGTATATGAATGCGACCTGAGAACTGAAACTTCTTGGTCCCAGCCAAACCTGACTGCACATTTCTTGTTGTACTAGTTGTTTGTGGGAAAAAGGTAGTTCATAAAGTGGAGGGGTATAAGTTTATAAGAGAGTATAATTGATTGGGACAGCTTTTGTACCCAGTTTCCTGGAGCTGTGAGGCTACTCACTGCACCACCAGGCTGTTAAGGTTAACTTATAATTGAACGTAATATGATTAACAGGTGCTTCAAATTCACTGTAAGAAGTATATGGTGTATCCTTTTCCTCCCAGGATGACATTTTCAAAATACGCAGGATAAAAATATCTGTGAGAAAGTTTCTGCGACAGGAGAATTCCTGTAGTGAGCAGGACATGGCCGCCCACCAAGTGACATTATGTGTAATTGACAAAGGCATATTAGAAATAGTTTGTAGTGCTGGAGCAGAAAAGTAAACGTTATTTAAATTAGGTTGCCTAATTTGCTCTTTACGTTGTTATAAAGACTTTAGTAGTCTTAATTATCAGATGTGAGGGATGATTGACTAGGTTGTGGCGGTGAAAAGAAAAACAATTGTCTTCTGTGCTCGAGCAGTTCTAGCTGATAGCTGTAGTACATGTTATTTTTCAGGTTTAGTGTTTTGTAACGTGATGTCATAGTGTCTTTGGAATGTATTGAGACCCCTTTACTTTTTAAACTTTTTATTATGTTGCAGCTTTATACTAAAATTGGTCAAATTCTTTTTTTTTTTACTTCATCAAACTACTCTCAATACCCCAGAATGACAAAGTGGAAACAGGATTTTAAGAAATTTTGCAATTTTTAAAATTGCATAAAACTGAAATATCACATTGAAACAAGTATGCAGACCCTTTACTTTGACTCTTGAAATCTGGCTCAGGTGCATCCCTTCATTGAGCTGTTTCTACGCCTTGTTTGGAGTCCACCTGTGGTCAAGTCATTGGATTCAAAATGATTAGGAATGACTCACACCTGTCTATAGAAGGTCCCACAGTTGACAGTGTGCATCAGGGTAAAAAACCAAGGCATTAGATCAAAGGAATTGCCCACAGAGTTTAGAGACAGGATTGTATCAGGGCGCAGTTAAGAAAAAGGCTACAAAAATGGTTTCCCAGAACACAGTGGTCTCCATAATTATTAAATGGAATAAGATTGGAACAACCATAAGCCCTTTCTTGAGCTGGCTGTCTGGCCAAACTGAGGAATGGCGGGAGAAGAGCCTTGATAAGTAAGGAGACCAAGAACTCCATGAGCTCCAGAGAACCTGTGTGGAGTGGGTGAAAGTTCCAGAAGAGTATCCACCACTGCAACACTCCATTATTCTGGGCTTTATAGCAGAGTAGCCAGACAACATATTAAAGCCCTCTTACAGTTTACAAAAAGGCACCTAAAGGATTCTCAGACTATGAGAAACAAGATTCTCTTGCCTGATGAAACAAAGATAGAACCATTTGGCCTTAATACTAACTGTCACATCTGGAGGAACCCAGGCACCGCTCATCACCTGTGCAATACAATTCCACCCGTGAAGCATGGTGGTGGGAGCATAATGCTGTGGGAATGTTTTTCAATGTTAGGGACTGGTAGACTAGCCAGGATCAAGGGAAAAGCTGAATTAAGCAAAGTACAGAGATATTAATGGAAACCTTAGACTGGGCCCAAAGTTTACCTTCCAGCAAGATAATGAACCTAAAAAAAAAGAAAAGACAACATAGGATTGGCTTAGGGTCAACTCTGGGAATGTCCTTGAGTGGCCCACCCAGTGCCTGGCCTTGAATCCAATTGAACATCTCTGGAGTGTCCTGAAAGTAGTTGAGTTTGATCTGCAGAGAAGAACGGCAGAAAATCCCCAAATTGAAGTTCGTCACGTTGTACACAACACGACTGACTCCATGCTGCAATCGCTGCCAAAGGGGCTTCATCTACATACTGAGTAAAATGTCTGAATACTCATGTCAGAGTGATATTTCAGTATTTTATTTTTTAATACATTTGTAGAAATTTCTAAAATCTTATCATTTTAAATTTCCTCATTGTTTTCTGATGAGGTGAAAATGAATTGAGGCCTGCAACGTAGCAAATTGTGACAAGTGAAGGAATCTGAATACCTTTTGAAAGCACTGAATTTTTTTTTTATTCTTATATATTCCTGAAAGTTAAAGATTCTATAAATATAAACAGCCTTTTATAATCTACTAGCTGTGTAACCCCGTGCTGTAAAAAGCCTGGGGTCCTAGAAACGATTGAAATCGTCAGAAAAAAACTGAAATGTAGAGATGTCAGGTAATTGAAAGGATTTACTCTGGGAGTCTCTCTCCTAGGAGGATTTGTTTTGCCGATGTGCTCGACTTGCTTATGCATTAGTGACGGGAGGAAAAGTAAAAGGGATGCGGTTTTGCCGATGTTAGCAGCTTAGTGACTTTGTCTTTCTTCGGAGGTTTCATTTTGCCAGTGTGCTCGCCTCGTTTGTGCAATAGCGGCGGAAGGAAAAGTAAAAGGGATACGGTTTTGCCAATGTTAGTGGCTAAGCGACTTTCTGTTTCTTCGGAGGTTTCATTTTGCCGATGAGCTCGCTACTCTTGTGTTATTAGCGGCGGGAGGAAAAGTAAAAGTGATACCGTTTTGCCGATGTTAGCAGCTAAGCGACTTTGTCTTTCTTCAGAGGTTTCATTTTGCCAATGTGCTCGCCTCGTTTGTGCAATAGTGGCAGAAGGAAAAGTAAAAGGGATACGGTTTTGATAATGTTAGTGGCTAAGTGACTTTGTCTTTCTTTGGATGTTTCATTTTGCCATTGTGCTCGCTACTCTTGTGTTATTAGCGGCGGGAGGAAAAGTAAAAGGGATGCCGTTTTGCCGATGTTAGCAGCTTAGTGACTTTGTGTTTCTTCTGAGGTTTAATTTTGCTGAAGTGTTGGCTTCGCTTGTGTATCAGCGGCTAAGCGAGTTTTCTGTTTCCTCGGAGGTGAAGCCCTTACCCCGACTCCACCTCTCACTTCCGGGCCAGACAGACAGACACACTTCATCACGTAGACATTTATATATAAGATAATTAGAACTGCTGTATAACATAACAGTTTCTGAAGAACTTTTGGGCAATGTCCCAGATTGTGGATGTAGTTTTTGAAAATAGGTTCCAAAACAGACCAGTTAAGATGAAGATGTAGGTGCAGATCCCATTGTTCCTGGTGCTTTTAATTCACACTAAAGTTACTGGTTCATCTGCCTTACAATGGCACAGTTTTACAGGTTATCATATTTACTATGCAGTATATAAATAAATATTCATGGAAGAGAATTATTTATTAATGCAAGATAAATGTGGTTTCTGAGAATGAATGTGCTCCTTCATTTCTACTCATTGTGCATTTTGTAATGAGTTGGTGGTGTCATTTTTTTGGTTCTGAAACTGCTATCTGATAATTCTTCCTAATTTAATCAGATTTCTAAGTAGATTGTAGAATAATATCATGCAGTATGTGAGTTTAGCTTTCATCCTTTTGATTACAAAAAACATTTCCTAGTATTTGATATTGGAACGGCAAGTCTTGTATTTTATTTGCATAGTAAAATATGTTATACTCAAACATCTGTTGGTGTGTCTGTTGTGTGAATATTTTATGTCACTGTTTTCTTTATGTTGATTTGCAAGGAAAAATTATTCCTTAAGTGGTGAAGCAACTAAAAAGTATTTTTAGGCAGATCTGTCAGGTAGCAGTATATGTCCTTGCTTTGAATTATTACAAAGTCTCGCTCACAGCGTGATGGAAATCTGGCAGCATTTGTTTCAAATGGATTTTCCAACAATATGTACTGTAATTCTGCTTCTTGGTCTCTTTACCGAGTCTTTTATATTATTTTTTCACAGGCTAAACAGTTGGAAAAGAAAGAAGCTGAGCTGAAACGGTTGGACACTTTTTATAAGGAACAGCTGGCACACCTTGAGAAGAAGGTATGGGATTTTTTCAATTGAAATCTACTGTATTCAGATACATATGGAGTTATAATCCTTAGTCTGGATGCAAGCTATTACTGGATAGGCGCCATTCCTCTTTTTAAACTGCTACTAATCTCTAATTCAAAAGCCAGTGCATGCTTTAGCTTAAGTGAGGCAGATACCTTCTGCAATTCAGAAGTCTAATACAAGATTTCATTCCAGTTATCAGGCACAGTTTTCTTTTATTCTGTAAAAATGCACACCATTAGAATTTTGCTTGAGATCTGAGTTTTCAGCAACGTCTGTTTTTTACATACAAATGCATAAGACAGTAATTCTAAAATTTTACATTAAATTTTAAAAACCAATTTGATAGGCATGCCTAAAAATTGTTCCTGGTTTTCACCAAGTATTTTTGTATTCATTTGCATCATCTTCTGTTTTAATGGTTCATAACCTTTTGCTTATTCTTTTGGTTTTTGTCCAGATAAGGCACTTGGGGAAAATAAAAGCAAGTCATTGTCAGTATGCTGGCAGGGTATCAATCCCATATCAAGTCCAAGTGACCTGTTTTATATGGATTTCTATTAAACTTTTGCATTTTAAGACTTGATCTATTAGGACAGATTCCTTTTTTGGATTCTTCTGTATTAAATCTGGTCATTTGACATACGTTTCGGGTTTTTTTGAGTCATTGAGTTTGATTCTGACATCCATTTGTGGTGATTCTCATTTGTATTGATGCTCAAAAAATGTTTTTCTACCATTTTGTCTATCATCTTGGTTTTCACGCTTGCTGCTATGCCAAAGCTCCTGCCATTAGGGCAACGGCACCCAGAGGTCGTGGCACAACACGACAGGTTAAAACATCCACTTGGAATTCACTTCCTCATCTGAGTTGAGGATTCAAAACCCTTTTTTAATTGCTCTTTCAAGTTCTTTTGCTAACAAATTTTTGGTTAATGACTTAGATTAGTTTAGATTATTAGATTAGATAAAGTTTATGAATCCCATGGGGAAATTTAGATGCATACAGCAACAGAAACATAAAAAAACTGATATAGACTCACGGGGCAAATAATACAGCCAATCAAGCAATCTATAAGTAAATAAATAAATAAATAAAAATAAACTTAACAGCTACATTGAGTGCAAGCATTGAATTGTCTGATAGCATTGGACAGAAAAGACTCCCAGAGGTGGTGGAATGATCCCATTCTTTACTTTGGTTTTGGTGCTTGTACTTTTTGATCTACCAATATTTTTCAGCTTTTGGATATACTGCTGGCTCACAATTATATTTTGCAGTTATGTTAATGTAAAATAAATTTTGCTAACAAATTGAAAACGTATTAATTATAGAAAGAATGATTATTGGAACTTGTTAATATTAATTTTCCAGAAATTTCAATCACTAACTAAATTAAATCACAGTTTTTAGTTACTAGAAAAGAAAATATGTCTGTACATTAGAGATTCTTAAACTTTTTAAGCTGGGAACTCAAATGTAAGAAAATCAGTAACATACTGGGACCCAAGATTAGGATTATTACCATAATGAAAGTACAGCCACACATAGAAAAATAAAAATCACAATATAATGAAAAATAGTTAAAGGTTTTGTTTCTATTCTGACATATTTCTCTTAAGAATAATTAATAAATGAGAAAAGAGTATAACAAACATCTATATATATAAAACAGCAAAACACTTGGGCCTCATGCATGACGCTGTGCTTAGAATTCGCACTATAACATGACGTAAGCACAAAAGCCGAAATGTGCTTACGCATAGAAAAAGCTAGATGCAGGAATCTGTGCGTACTCCAACTTCCACGTTCTTCCGCTACATAAATCCCGGTCAGCGTGAAAAGTAACGCTCGTGCATGCGCCTTCTGTCCTGCCCCAACTCCTCCCAGAATTACACCTCTATGAATATGCAAATCAATATAAATAGCCCTTAAGCTCAGCCTTCTGTGAAAAGACCAATGTGAAAAGCACGGGTGAAAATATAAGAATTTCAGCGAATACCAAGTGGAGGCAAGGAAAAACTTACTATTTGTTGGTTTAAACAGTGATATAATCAACAAAAGGAAGTTGATCGACTGACAGAGTGTCGGAGAAACTCGAAAGCTCAAGTCCACCAAGTCGCGCAGTACCTGAAATAAAAAAGAAGTTGTCAGATATCCAAGTCGCTGTGAAAAGGCGAGTCGTAGCCCAACGTCTGAGTGTTGTATGAAAGCTTATTAGGGTACAGAGAAAAAAAAAAATAGGCACACAGTGGGGAAAAAAGCAGGAAATGACAACTTTAATCTTGAAATTTCCACTTTAATCACGTAGTTTATTTTGTCATTAAAGTAGAACTTCATAAACTTCATCTTAAAATCGATTCATTTACTAGTTTCTCAAATCTAATCGTAACTAAAGTAACACGTTAAATGCTTTGTTTTGTCTTTGATCTTCTTTGTACTCTGTGTGTGAATCACTACGTGGTTCTTAAACCGGCTTTCTCTTCCTCCGACAGGACACAGAATCCATTACATTCGTGATATTACAGCTCTCTGAATAATTAAAATACTGAGATGTATATGTGATATCTTTTTCATAATGATAGGAATGAAAGCATGTTATTATACATGGGAACACAGTGGCGGTACTGTCTCTTTCAAACGTACTAACACCCAATTCCTGTCCTTACTTTTCTTTCTTCAAATACCCTATCACCACACAATCAGCTCTGTAATAGACGTTAAACCATCTGTAAGCTTACAATGACGATTCTTCAAAACTTTTAAGGAACATTAAAATATTTTCGTAGTACGTGTTTAATTATTCTATCCATCTATCCTTCCAGCATACAGCAATCAATAAGGATCAATCCGTGAACTAGCTAGCGCTGCGGCACCGTGTCCTCACATGTTTAATCATTAACAATACAGATTATTCAAATGAAGCTTGTTTTATCTGTATAAAATAATCAACATATTTTGCTGCATTTCATCTTAAAAATGATACCGTCTTCATATGTAAATACGCGCTTTATAAAGTGGCGCAGGTTGTGCAATATTATAACTGAAGTGCAAGTTTACAGTGAGGTGATTGTACTTATAAGTACAAACAGTTCTACAAGGAACACTTGATGGACTGATTGACTGTGTTTAAAGTTCTTGGGATGAAACTGTTTCTGAACCGCGATGTCCGTACAGGAAAGACTGTGAAGCGTTTTGCCGTGGCTGAGTCAGCGTGGGCTTGATGCTGTATCCCGATAATTCTCTTTCCGATCAGCTGCTGCTGTGATTCACACTCAGATACAGTGATATAAATACTTCAAGTGGTGCAGTGAGAGTAATATGAAAAAAGATGATCCGCTGTGGCAACCCCTAACGGGAGCAGCTGAAAGAAGAAAAAGAAGGTGCAGTGAGAGTAACAATACTAAAGCAGTTATGGTATTTGGAATACTATGGCTATTCCCTGGACCATTATATTGTTACAGGTTAATTACAATCAGATGCATTACACTAATAAACAATATGCAGTTAGTTTCAGTGTATTTATAAAGGGTAACCACACAGGAACAATAGCACTGCTTTGACGCTGGGTGCCGCCAGTCTGCAAAACTGAGCGGAAAACTTGCGTATGACAGGGTATGAGGTACCGTGGAAATGTGCATGGCTTTACGCCAAGTTTAGGTTTTATACATCGCGATTTGAACGTGGAAACGTTGTTACGCAGCATTTCTGTGTGTACGCACCGTTTATACACAAGGCACCTGGAGTCCATGCCTGGGTGTATTGTCGTTCCACACCCACAAGAGGGCTGCAATGTCCAGTGAACAAAAGTAGCAAGACTCACAAAGAAAGAACGACATCTATTGAACAGAGGTTCCTAAATGCACAATGTGCCTGAAACTGATAGATTTACCATTAGACCAATGTGCTAATTTGAATAAATGGGCATTTCTTTATTTTATAATCTACAGTATAATAAAACACTAAGATCTGGGTGCCCGGTCCTTCTGAGCAATTCAACTAATCACTTTTGCTTTGGTGTGATTGGTCAGTTTGGCTTTGGTGATGTGATTGAAAGAGGAAGTGCAAGTTGGAGATGCACAGGGAAGAGTAAAGGATGTACAAGGCATGCAGAGAGTGTCACCATCAAAGACAAGAAGTGTAAAACTGGACTGGAGGCAAGAAAGACCCCTTGAAAATAATAACAAAGTCTGAGCAGCAGGCTTTACGGGAACACACTTGAGAAATGGGACGCCGGTGAAGAGTTTCACACACACATAAATACAGCAGAAAGATGCTGAAGGTACACATAGGGCAGGCAAGAGATAGCAAATATTTTTGAATTATCCTATTATCTGTCTTGGACAGGTAACGTGGCCAGATGTTTATAAAACAATAATTATAAAGATTGCAATAAAGAGTTGTACAAAGAAGCATTAAAATACACACAATGCAGAAGCAGATTAATAAAACAACCAATTATAACATCCACCATAATCCCATTATACACAGTGAAAGGCGGAAGAAAACAAGTAGGTCTTATCATTCCAAACAATGTAAAGTGTACTGCAAGAGTAACTGCTCAATGTAAGCTTTAGTAGAACTGGGAGAATTTAATAATAATAATAATAATAATAATAATTATTATTATGATTATCTGAAGATATAATAATATTTGAAAGGACTGTCTGAATGGTCACTTAATTTAGTCACTTGACTCATGGCTCCAGATAAATTATAAAGCAGTAAAAAAAATAATTAATTGATGTAGTTTATCTACCTTGTCTTAAATTACATTATTTAAAAAAGAAACAATAACCTTTTTCAAATGAACTCCATCGTTAACAGTATGTTCTGCTAAATAAATTGTTCAGCAAATCCCAGTTTTCATTTAACAATTAAATAAACTTCAATAAAAAAAGTTGAGTCACGTAATTAAACTAAAAAAGTATGGGCTTATTTGTATTTTGTGGGTGATAGGATAAATCTTAATAATGAGTTTGGTATATGGCTTAGTTCCAAAATATTTAAACAAACACATTGTGCCAAAAGCTCTACTCTCAACTTTCTGTTCTCGGGTGACAGGAGCCCAAAGTGGTCTTCTGCTGCTGTATCCCATTTGCCTTAAGGTTCGTCGTGTTGTGTATTCTGAGATGGTGTTACCGTTGCCTTTCTGTCTGCTCGATCCAGTCTGGCCATTCTCCTCTTACCGTTCCCATCAACGACGTGATTCCCTCCCTCCACAGAATTGATACTTGTTTTTCATTTTTTGCACCATTGTGAGTAAACTATAGAGACTTTTGAGTGACAATTGTAGGAGACCAGCAGTTACAGAAACATTCAAACCAGCCCGACTGGCATCAACAATCATGTCTCTGTTGAGATCACCTTCCCCATTCATGAACTGAAGCTCCTGATCTGCATTTGTATGATTTCATGCATTGTGGAGCTGCCACATGATTGGCTGATTAGAACATTAGAACACTCTAGACGAGAACAGGCCATTCAGCCCAACAAAGCTCGCCAGTCCTATCCACTTATTTCTTCTTAAAAACATCAAGTCAAATTTTGAAAGTCCCAAAAGTCTTACTGTGTATCACACTACTTGGTCGCTTATTCCAAGTGTCTATCATTCTTTGTGTAAAGAAAATCTTCCTAACGTTTGTGTGAAATTTACCCTTAACAAGTTTCCAACTGTGTCCCCGTGTTCTTGATGAACTCATTTTAAAATAACAGCCTCGATCCACTGTATTAATTCCCTTCATAATTTGAAACACTTCAGTCATGTCACCTCTTAATCTTCTTTTGCTTAATCTGTAAAGACTCAGCTCTTTCCTCACAATTCAACCCCTGTAGCCCTGGAATCAGCTTAGTCGCCCTTCTCTGTTCCTTTTCTAGCGCTGCTATGCCCAAAACTGCACACAGTACTCCAGATGAGGCCTCACCAGTGTGTTACACAGCTTGAGCAGAACCTCCTTGGCCTTGCACTCCACACCTTGTGCTATATAACCTAACATTCTGTTAGCCTTCTTTATGGCTTCTGAACACTGTCGGGAAGTCAATAGCTTAGAGTCCACTATGACTCCTAAATTCTTCTCATAAGGTGTACTCTCGATTTTCCGACCACCCATTGTGTATTCAAACCTAACATTAGATAATTACATGGATAAGCAGGTGTATGGGTGTTCTTAACAATTTGTAATATACTGTATGTTAAAAATGTTTTGGAGCAGCTACAGCTTAAGAGCCCTCAAAATGTACTATTAATTTTAGTTAATACTAACCAATGCAGTTATTTAAAAGAGACATTCACATTTTGATTTTTTCTTTTAAATATTGTTAATAATGGTACTTGTACTATTTTTCCATATAGAAGAAAATTATTTTTAAATTCGCAATTTCCATCCATCCATTATCCAACCCGCTGAGTCCGAACACAGGGTCACGGGGGTCTGCTGGAGCCAATCCCAGCCAACACAGGAACAAATCCCGGGCAGGGTGCCAACCCACCGCAGGACACACACAAACACACGCACACACTAGGGCCAATTTAGAATCGCTAATCCACCTAACCTGCATGTTTTTGGACTGTGGGAGGAAACCGGAGCGCCCGGAGGAAACCCACACAGACACGGGGAGAACATGCAAACTCCACGCAGGGAGGACCTGGGAAGTGAACCCTGGTCTCCTAACTGCGAGGCAGCAGCGCTACCACTGCGCCACCGTGCCGCCCAAATTCGCAATTTGGCAGATTTTTTTTTTTCTTTTCTGGCCAACCACAGACTATTTTGTTTTGTCACTCAGCATTTGTTTTTATGCTCATTTGAAATGTTAGAGTCATTGGCTATTAGAGCTTTTTGAAAGAAGCAGTCGTTATTCATCTGTGAAAATGAAAGTAATCCATACTGACCCTGGGAAGCAGTCTCTGATAATAAAACTGTATATATCACTGAGCATTTGCTGAATGCGCTCAGACCTGCTTTAATAAAAGGCAAGGAGCCTTGAAACAGCGCTGACTACTGGAAAGTTTTTTTTACACTTTTTCACATCTTTATAATAATATGGGGCTGGACAAACCGCCATTGCAAATCTTTTTCATGCTCTTAAGAACCTGTTTTTCTAAGGGTTTGTTTTATCATGTCCTTGACATTTTCAGCACATAAAAGTTGTAATATATGGTGCTAAATCAGCCTCTATAGAGAGTCTTGGAGGAAATTGAATTTGTTTCCTTAAAAGCACATGCATTAGGAAAAAAAAAATCCAACCGCAAAGGTCACTGCTAAGGATTAGTTTAGTAATTTGTTTATTATTAGTGTTGAAATCAGCAGTACAAAGAAATGATGAATCAGAAACAACTTTCTCTAAAGATTCAGTGTTTAGCATATTAATAACTGCATACAAAAGACAAGACATTCATCAGAGTTGGAGGCCAGGAGGCTGATTGATATGGCAACGGCCATCTGCGTGGCGCTAGTGTTGCTCTTGCTTTAATAAGGCTCTTTTTGCAAAGAAGACCTATTTCTGCTTATCTGATATGGCCAGCTTGGGCATATTTTTAAGGTGTAATAAAAGAAAATTGCTTGCCACATATGTGACTACATTTCAAACCTGACTTTCATCCAGAAGGAGTTAACCTTTAGTCTAAGATGTGCTTTTTCTATCATTGCCTCACAAATGGTGGAGTATTAATGGATGGTACAAGGTACATGTGTCATTTTACATTGTTTATAGGTGACACTAAGTCATTCAGTAATTGGGGTGGCTCCTGACATTCTTCTGAGTATGTTATGATGCAGTTTATGTGACTCTCATCTACTCTAGATATTTATTATTTTCTACATGTTGCACTATTTACATTTGCATGTATTTTCTTAATAGATGCTGTTATCCAAAACAGCTTACAAAAGAGATCAACATAGTCAAGTAAACATCAATCTGAAACTGTTTGAAGACAAGTGTTACGGGACAAGATTACAAAATTGAAGAGTTCAGAACAAAATGCAAGCGAGTTACACTTACTTGGTTACAAAAACTTAACTAAGCCATTATCAGATTGACAGATATTCACCAAATAAGAGAATCACTTCTTAAACACACTGAGGGAGCCAGCATTTCGAACAGCAGTGGGCAGCTTGTCCCACCAGGTTGGAGCTACACATGACAAGAGTCTGAGCTGGCATCATTAGACGCTGTTCAACCTGTTTGGTTGAGAAGGGGTATAGGAGCTCACAAGTGCCTCCATATGTACACAGGTGCTAGCCCATTGACTGCTCTGTAGGATTAATAACTTGTCTTACACGTGCACTTGGGAGACTGCAAGGCTCATATGAATGTAATTACACTTCCAACCAGGGTTGGCATTGTTGCCTAATGCCTTTTCTCTTCCTCCCACTGCAGAAGCAGTGATTGACAGTTCCACCCCTAATGATGTCACTTCCAGTTCCCGATCACCTGTTCTCCAATTTGAAAAATGCTTTCACTGCCATCGAGCCAGTCAAAGATTAACTCACATCTGCAAGGACCAAAAACGTATTTTATTGTTACTTTTTCAATTTGCTACATATAGGGGGATCACTGCCCCAAAGTCTTTATCTGTTTCTGTACTCGTTATTAGGAGACAAATCAGAAATGGCTGGGGCACTTTCATGATCCCAGTTTAATTTCAGGAGAAAGAAAAAAAAAATCACAAGTGAAATGGCTTTGTAGATGGGAGTCCAAGATCAAATGTGGGGTAGGAGGGGCTTATATGCAATCCAGTCAGGAAGAGGCGGGTCCATGAGGGCATATGATGGAAGTGACGTCAGAGGTGGAATGGGTGTCTGACTTTCATCATGCAGAGGGAGAAGAAGAAAAACCATTAAGCAACAGCACGAACCCCTGGTCTGGAGAAGAATTACCATCATCGGGTCCCTTCATTTGTCCCCAAAACACACACGGATGACATTCCTATCTTTATATATAATACGCTATCGTGGCTGTCTGTCTGTCTGTCCAGGATTTAAAATCACCTGTAGCTCGCATACCGATTGACCGTTTGACCTGAAATTTGGAACACATATACTACATGACTTCTACTATCGGCTTTTGGGGTGATGATTGACCTCCAAGGTTATTCCTCTTTTTATTTTTATTTTATTTTATTGTAGAATCAACTCTTGGCAGAATGCAGCAAGGCGGCCGTGCCGCGCATGCATATGGGTGCCGTTCTCATTCCCTATCACCTTCGCCGTCACTTTCCCTACCTCTTCATATCTTAAATCATTCTTGAAGCAGATTGAAGACTTAAGTGCTAGCTTAAGTGAAAAATTAAGGAAAACGTACTAAGTAATTGCAACACAAATACTGACTTAATCAGTTTTAACTCGAAAAGATGCAGACGAAAGGAGAGAAGAAGCAGGCCACTAGGGTGGAGAAAAGAAGAACTGCTTATGAAGCAGCAAGTGCATTAGCCTCTGAGCAAATGAATGCTAAACGTACAGAGAAAGAGGATGAAGAGTAACTATGAATGCTCAAGTCAAGTGTTTTCACTGCACGTTATCGTGCACTGTGCCATTACTGGTATAACTATAATGTGCATCTAGTTACAGATATGTATGTAGTAACTCTGGCCTATCAATTTCTAAACCATAGCAGATTCTGATTTGTTTAAATGCATTTTTTTATTTACGACAGGCCTGGCCTAAAAAATTACAATTATAAGAATTAAATTCAACTTCAATGCTAAAATACTTTATTTTATGTTATTGATTTATTTATTTCTCCAAACTGTTGACGGTCCTTGCCCCGCCTTTTGATGCTGATTGGTCATTTGATTGCTTTTAGTTTTGGCACGATTAAGGCATTGTCTTGAATCGATACACACGGATCTGCCACTAAGTGAAATATAACATGTCAGCTTTGCTTTTAGTTATGACACGTGAGCTATAGACTTGAATTAAATTGCAGTATGGTTTTTACATTGCATTTTATACTGACAGGAAATTTGCCCGCCTTAGTGAAAAGCAATCGATCATTTGATTGATATGTTTTTATTTATAAAAATGATAAATCCGTGCCAAAATTAAATGTCCCACTTGCATATGTATTGCATTGCAACGTAGCTTACACGTTAAATTGCATTTAATTTTGATACAAATAGTCTTCCTTAGACATCAGGGTAGTTGGAGGTTTAAAAAAAAAATAGTTGAAGTCGCTTTTCTAGAGAATGGCATTCAAGAGTTGACATGATCCGTTAAAGTCAGTAGAGAAACGAGTGCTTTATCCTTCCTTTTATGAACTATTCTTGCAATGAGATAAACTTTAAAGCAGAGGAATTTAAGAACTGAGTACACAGCATTTTTTGTTATATTATCTTAGCATTCTCTCTTTATGTGTGAGATCTGAGCCCTTCAAAGCGTGATATCTCCTGAATATTGTGCTTGTGATTTGGAAAAGCAGGTCTTCTACATCGGACCCATCGTACGTTCTAAAGCCCCTTACCATATCACGGTAAGTGAGGCCTGCACGCATTGCATTAAATTTCAGCGTTTGCATGCTCATTTTATAAATGATGCCCCAATATCCTAGAGGTTTACTGCTGCCCATATACATAAAAAGTGATAAGCAATTAATTTTAAGCAGTTGTATGCTTCGGTGTAAACAATAGACTGAAAGGTCAGCGTGTGAGTGATGGATTACGACCTTGATTAAAGAGTTTGTGGTAGTGTAAATCCTTACTGCTGTAGCTTACTTAATATTTTTAGTAGGCTGTCATCAAAGTGAAGAAGGGGCAATGAATGAATTTATCAGCAGGAAAATAAGGCCAGTATCCTTTTGGTCACGAAACCTCAAATACTTATTCCTGGGAACAGCAAGCACAGACTCTGATTCTGATTCGAATAAGTCCAAGAATTATTCAGGTCCTAAAAAATCTGTTCTAAAATCCCATTAAGTGGTGGTTATGTGAGGTCTGTATAAAAGAAACCTATGGCTTTGTTTTGATCTTAATTTTTGATTTTGTTTTAGATATGCAGTCATAAAAGTGACCCCGCAGCCCTAAAATGGAATATGTGGGCTAAAAACTGGATGTTTGGAGCCTAACGAGAATACTTATTGAGATGACTGAAATTCATCGTTTGAAATCATATGTGTTACTAAATAAATGCTAACTTTATCACGCATATCAAAATCCTTGATACAGTTCTTTTTAACTTTGGTTTAAATAATGCTGCCTGAAACAAGGTATATTTTTGGTGCCCCCCTCACCTCATCTGAAGCTAGGGATCTGTGCTGGCAATCGGAAGGTTGCTGGTTTGAATCCCGTAAATGCCAGAAGTGATTCCAGTCTGTTCGGCCCTTGAACAAGACCTTTAACCTGCAATTGCTCCATCCAACTTACAGAGAAAACCCGGGGTTGGTGGCAGGATTGTCACTCCAGCCACTGTAAAAAAAAAAAAAAAAGAAAATCCTCACACTGTTCAATTCCATTCAAACTAGTGTGGTGCTGAGGTGTCTCCCATTGCACGGCAGCATTCAGGTCCTAATTTGGGATCCTGAAGTGGTTTGTCGTGTATCAGTGCAGCCTCCCAACCTCCTACTGCTCCTCTCCTGACATATACTTACTAGGCATGATACAGTACAATTAATCCACATGCAATACATACTGTGATACAGACTTCATAATATAAAATTCCCATCATACAGCACACCCTTGTAGCATCAGACAAAATAATAATTTAATGTTATGAATTATTTTTGGAAATAAAAATCACTATAAACCAATAAAAACACAAACTATTATATACCAGTAACGGCACACTGTATAATAAAGTGCAGTGAATACACTTGACTTGAGCATTCCTAGTTTTCATCTTCTTTCTCTGTATGTTTACCATTCGTTTGCTCAGAGGTTGATGCGCTTGCTGCTTCCTGAGCAGATCTTCTTTTCTCCACCCTATCGGCCCGCTTCTTCTCTCCTTTCGTCTGCATCTTTTCGCATTAAAACTGATTTAAGTCAGTGTTTGTGTTGCAATTACTTAGTACATTTTCTTTAATTTTTCACTTAAGCTGGCACTTAAGTCTTCAATCTGCCTCAAGAATGATTTAAGATATGAAAAGGTAGGGGAAGTGACGGCGAAGGTGGTAAGAATGAGAACGGCACCCACACACATGCACCTCATGGCCGTCCTGCTGATCACTGCCAAGAGTTGATTCTACAATAAAATAAAATAAAATAAAAATAAAAAAGAGGAATAACCTTGGAGGTCAATCATCACCCCGAAAGTGGATTTTAGACGTCACGTAATATATGAGTACCAAATTTCAAGTCAATAAGTCAAACGGTTTACGAGCTACAGGTGATTTTAAATCCTGGACAGACAAACAGACAGCCACGGTAGCATATTATATATAAAAATTAAAATCAATAGAACTCTTACTGCTTCTGTTTGTCTGCCCAAAAAATATACATTTGTATATTCAGTTTAGCAAATACAAAGTTGAATGTGATGTAAAACTCGGATGTTTCACTCATCCTGTAAGCTTCCCCTACTTGGCCCTTTTTAAGTAAACTCACACAATGCAAACTTAAGCGGCTTTTAGCAGACAGTGTACATATGAATGACAGTTTAATAAAATTTCAGAAATTAACAAAACTTTGAATGAATGCCATAATATATACAGTATTTACTATATGATGTGTTAATGACAGGAAATCAAATGCTAATGTCATGTGTGGATCAATGTTCTTGAAATATGCAGGCACCGTTCTGATGGTCAGATGCTCATTATGCAAACTGCGTCATGTGAAATTTGGAACTTTTAATATTAAATATTGCTCATAGTTTTTTCAGGTAATATATAAATATGGAACTGGGTGTTTATATATAATGCTTATAATGTTAAATAAATAATACTGCTCTTACCAAATAGCTGCCTGAGGTGATCGCCTTGTTGTCTCACCCCATGAGTCGGCCATGTTTACCAAAAGGAATTTGTTTAAGCACACTGAAATATAAACAGAAGTCATATTACGTGACTTCTAGTCACAAGGTGTGCCAAGCTTGCCAACTGAAGTTGCTGATCTCATTGCTGGACTATGGCAGGATTTACAAGACTGATAATCGTTGGGTATGTCAAATTTAGCAACCATTGTGCTCACCTATTTTTCCGACCACCAATGGCTTGCTGGTGCTATATGAAGGCTTAACAGGTACAGTAAGTTTAGTTGCAGTCTCAACTCCTTTTTCTTATTTTCCATTCTGTTGAGTACATAAAACATAAGTAATCAGACAGGCAAGCTCCTTTTCTGTTTTTGAGGCCTAAAACACCTGTGTTCCTTATTCCTGTTGCTGCATTATACAGTGTGTTTTTCTAGATGAGCGTTTTCATTGGTTGTCAGCTCTCATGCACACAGAGTCCACCTTACGCCTAAAGACAAAATCAAACCAAAAAAAAAATCTCAAATGCCTGCACCGTACAATTTTTAAAATACCTGCACAGCTAACCTTCAGAAGAAAAACAATATTAAAGTAGATGAAAATTTAACATTTTTAGAAGAATATGGTAGAAAACATAAGATGATACATTATGATGGGTATTGCTCAATCCTAATGTAAAATGTTTACTTTAGAAAAAATTTGCCTTTAGGGAACTTGTTTTAAGTATAATCTGGTAAAAACCCTGAATCATTGAACTAAATGTCATGGTATTCACACCATGGTTGCTAAATGCTTTTTATCTAGAGAATTCACACCACTTCTTCACTGCATGGCTTCTTCTGGCTGGCAGGAAGTCTCCCTTGCTGCACTTAAAACTAAATACCATATTTTTGAAAAATAGTGAAATAATTATCTGCCAATTGATGCAGAGCAATTAGATAATTTTGTATTCCAATATCAAGGAAAAAACTCATCAAAAAAGATGGCCAGGATTTCAGTACTTATTATGACAGTAGGTTTGAGTTATTATAATGGTAATTTTTATATTTGACTTACTTTATGTCAAATTCTCTGTGTTTTTATCCTTGCTTTTCTTAAGAAAGGAAAGTGTCACGGTAATTCTTAATTAACATTATTAGTTGCTGGCTCATACTTATTAAATTTTCAACATCAATTAGTAAGTCCTCCCTGCCCTTATCCTTTCATAAGTGGAAAATCACACTCAAACAAGTAAAGCTCAGCATGCTAAAAATGGTAACAAAATGACGAGACATCCCCTGAACAAAGTTTAAGGTGCACCATCTCCTTCAGACCCCATCCACAGTCCTCAAATTCAGTTAGCATATCACTCTTTCCATGTTTCTGAAATTTAACAACAACAATGGCATTTATTTATATAACACATTTCCATACAAATGATGTACAGTAACTCAAAGTGCTTTACATAATGAAGAAAGAGAAAAAGACAAAATAAATAAGAAAACAGAATTCAGGAACACTAATTAACATAGAATCAAGGTAAGGTGCGATGGCCAGGGAGGACAGAAAAAACAAAAAAAAAAAAACTCCAGACAGCTGTAAAAAAAAAAAAAGTAAAATCTGCAGGGGTGTCAAGGCCACAAGACCACCCAGCCCCCCCTCTATGCATTCTACCCAACATAAATGATCTCAATCAGTCCTCATTGTATTCAGGGTTCAATGGAAGAACTTGATGATGGTGGTCATGTGGACCGTGGCTTTTAATCCATCAATGTAGGGACATCATGGTGCTATGATCAGGTGGTAATAGCGCAGATCACTACCACAGAAAACCGGAAAAAGAACAGAAGAGAAAATAGGGGTTAGTATGGATTATGGAGCCACCAGGAATGATAATGATAATTAAATGCTGTGGCATATGGCCGGTCGTGTATCCTGGCCAATACCCCCAGGCCGCCAGATGGAGCCCTCCCTGCAGCATGGAGGTGCCCCGAAGACCAACAGGGAATCCTGGACAATGGAGTTTTCATCCACAGCCCTGCTGGATACCACAGGGGCTGCTCGATGGAGCTGCAGGGAGGAGCAAAGAATATTATTTGCGCTATGCCCCGGAAGTATATCCGAGTCACATGGACAAGGGGAATGACATGCTTCCGGGGTGAAGAAAAGGGATTTTTATCTGACCCAGAAGTGTTCCTAGTCACGTGGACAGAGAGAGCGATACACTTCCGGGTCGAGGACTATAAAGGACTGTGGGAAATCCCCAGACGTTGAGCTGAGCTGGGTGGAAGGGTGGCAACGCGTCTGGAAGTGGAGGATTGGTTTATTGTAGAGTATTGTGTTAAATTTAATGAGTGTTGTGGAGAGGAGGGTGCTTTGTGCACTGTACATTATTAATAAAGTCAACATTTGGACTTTTATCTGGTGTCTGGCTTCTTGGACAAGGGTTTAAGGGAGCGATAGCGCCCCCTATCTTTCACAATGCATATACAGAGTATCAGGATTAAACTAACACGAAGCTATGAGAAAGCCATGTTAAAATAATGTGTTTTTAGCAGTTTGTTAAAGTGTTCCGCTGTATTAGCCTGGCAAATTTCTATCGGTCAGCTATTCCACTATTTTAGGTGCATAACAGCAGAAGGCCGCCTCACCACTTCTTTTAAGTTTAGCTCTTGGAATTCTAAGCAGACACTCATTTGAAGATCTAAGGTTACGATTTGGAGTGTAAGGTTAAAGGCATTCTGAAATATAGGATGGAGCGAGATTATTTAAGGCTTTGTAAATTATAAGCATTATTTTAAAGTCAATTCTAAATGACACAGGTAACTAATGTAGTGACATCAAAACTGGAGAGATGTGCTCGGATTTTCTTTTCCTAGTTAATATTCTAGCAGCTGCATTCTGCATCCAGAATATTTCACGACACACAGCCTGAAGTTGAGGTAGGACATTACATTTTCAAAATATTTTCTGTTTCTACAGAGCTATAAAATTTTGAAATCTCTGCCATCTTTTTCAGCAAATGTGTAGATGAGCAATTTGTCAAAGCTATAAAATGGAATGTCATACTTGTTAAAATACTGTGTGCACGTATTAACATTGGATGATTCAAGGCAAAAACGCCACCTTCTAAAAGCTGTGTAAAGGCCATAGCTCCTTTTTTAATGTGTGGGTGGCTCTTGAAGTATAAAAAGAAAGACAAAGCAAGGGCATCACACCACAAACATAACTGTCCTCATCCTCAGGCTAGAGCACTTCAGGTTCTTAGTGTCGTGATTACTTACATTAAATAGCCAAGGTAGTGTGAACCCTTCAAAAATATCCAGGGAAGCAGGCCTGATTGCCACCAGCCAGTCCAGAGGAGATGTACCAAAAGGCAGCCTATCTTCTGCTTGGGCCAGTGGTTTTCACCTTGTGATGGATGGCTGGGACCCTTGCCTGGCCAGGACACCTCCATGCTGTAAGGACCGAGGGAGCCAACCTATACAGAATATTACCTCCCCTGGAGCACTAGATCGCAGCCCCACTGGGTTGAGGTGGTGCCTTGGACTCCCGCAGGACTTCATGAGAGTTGGAGTTGGATGTTGCCCTGTTGGGATCTTTGGGTGCCGCCAGGGGGCGTTGCAACGGCTATTGAGCCCTGGGGAACAGCTCCTCCTCCACACTCCTTATAAAAGGAGCCAGAAGACACCAATCCAGGAGCAAGAGTAAGAAGGAAGGAGACAAAGCTTGCCGGGAGGAGAAAAGGAAAGAGTATTGTATTATGCTTGGGACTGTGTTGAGCTTGAGGGAACGGGGAAGGCGTTGCCCACAAGGTAAAAAAGGAAATAAAACTCACGTTTGCTTGAAATTATGTCCTACTCCTGTCTGTGTCAGGGTTGGCCTTTACAACCTACACTGGGCTAAAATGTGCCAACTCTCAAAGTTTAAAAATATACTCAGTAGTGGCCCAAAATACACTCAAAATATGCCACGTGGGAGGGGATCACCATCAACCCCTGGCTTGTAGAGAGCAAGGTAACAAAAAATCTGTATAAAAGGAGGATTTATTTGAAGAGAAGGAAAAAAACTAAACAACAAAATTTGTTAACTGGAGCAAAAAAAAGGGACTTGCCTAAAAGGCAATCCAAAAACAAATGAGACTCATGGCAAAGTGCACTAGAATAATTCAATAAACAGGAAAATAAGTTGAGAAATTTCAACAAAACACAAATACATTCAAGACCCACCAAAATCCACCAGTGCGGATTCAAATGAGCCACGGAGGGGCTTCTTTTTCCATCCTGCACTTATTGGTTAGTGGCGATCCATTAATGGTGATGGAAGGGTGGCCCACCTCTTGGGCATTCACCCACTAAATACAAGGAATATCAGAGAACATAATTACACATAGAAGCTAAATTAACAGAAAATACACCATTAGACAAATAATGTAAATAAATTACAGTAAATAATAGAAACGGTAGGATCACAAATGAACAAAAAAGACATGAAAAAAATAATTTAACCATAAGCCAAAGGAGGAACCCTCACTTAAACATAACACTTAATTCCTGTACTGCTGGCTGGAGTGGCTCTTTCTTCATTTTCCTCTCCTTTCTTTGCCTCAATTTATGCTATGCTTCTTTTAATTTAATCAAACGTGTTCCTTGCCAGTGAGCATCCTCTCCATGTTTGACCCTAGAGTCATTGGATAGATAGAAAGGACTTTTTAAATTTCTCATTCGGAATCATTTTATTAGTGATCTGGATTGCTTATATGTATCAAAGGTTCGATCTCTGGACCTGACCCCATCTTTCTATTCACTATTGTCCACGTGAGTTGTCATCAATAACAATAATCACAAAACCTGAGTTTCTTAACTCCACAGTATACCTGGTAAATTAATGCGATTGTGGTGGTTTTTGATAACATTGGTGCAGCCCATATTGTTAACTGGTTTCTGGAACACCAACATATAATTGGATTATCACCATACACTTTCACACATTATCATCAAGCAAAATAAGTGATGGAAAAAAGGTTAAAGGTTATTTCCATGCTGAAAAGAAGGTTTAAGACACACGATTTCAGCTGCTTAGCTTTCGTCAGGTGTGCAATTGAAAAGGAAAGAAAAAATAACATACTGTATAGGAGAGGAAGGAGGGAACAACTAGAGCAGATGAAAGGAGAAATGGCAAGAGTAGATGAGAAAAACCGGCCATTTGAGAAGTTGAGCTTAAAAAGTTAGTCAGTCGTTAATGGAGAAATATGTGATCCCAGGTTCAGAATGATCAGGATTCAGAAGTTAGCCTGCAGGTAGTGCTTTTGAAAAGATCGGATACATTTAAATGTCTAGGATCAGTTGTAGCTCATGATGGAAAATTAGAAGCAGAGATAACTCATAGAGTGCAGGGTGGAACAATTGGAAGTGCGCATTAGGAGTATTGTGTGATCGAAGAATTAAGGCAAAGGTTAAAGGTCAGAATTTTAAGAGAGTGGTAAGACCAGCAATGATGTGTTCAGCTGAGACATAGACAGTAAAGGGAATAGAGGAGAAGAAGTCAGATGTGTTAGATATGAGAATGTTGAGATGGATGTGTGGAGTTACACAAAAGGACAGAATAAGAAATGAGACAATCAGAGGTACAACAATAGTGGGAGAAATATCTAGGAAAGTACAGGTTGAAATGGTATGGACATGTGATGAGGAGAGACAATGAATATGTGGACAAAAGACTGATAGGAATGGAAGGACAGGGGAAAAGAAAGCGAGGGAGGCCAAAGCAAAGTTGGAAGGATAAAGTAGAAGAAAATGTGAAGGAAAAGGATTTGAATGAGGAGGTTCAGGGTCGAGCTGTCTAGAGAAGGTTAATCAATCAAATTGACCCCACATAGAAGTGTGAAGAGAGGAGGAAGAAGACAACCTGGGAGATAGAGAGAGAGTTAGGGTGTCATTGGGAGGACCAGGTTTCATTGCTGGAGTTTGTCTTGAAGTGGATAGTACAGTATGATGTCTACTCCAGGCTTAATTGAGGGTCCACTCCACAATATGAGAAAGGTATCTCATGTCAATGAAGAAACTCCTCTTTCTGAGTGCTACATTACCAAAGCTCGCCTCATCACTGCAGATGTTTCAGAGTCTAAGAAACTATGAAAGAAGCAGAGTGTTTTTAGCATGCCAGGGATGGAAGGAGCTGTAGAGAAGATAACTCTATGAGTCCGTTGGCTTGTAATAGACAGAGGTTTTAAGTTCTGGAAAACTGATAGAGAGACTGATATCTAAAAATGGTAGAGCTATGATAGAAATGTTGACAGTAAACCTGAGGGATGGCTGGAAACTGGTAAAATCATTAATGAATTCCTGTAATTTGTAAACAGAGCCTATATAGAATTATGTACAGTTCTAAATATATAACCCATTTACATGTAAGTCTTTAAGAGTTTCACTATTCGTTCATCCATTCTTTCAAACAGCTTATCCAGTGCAGGGTCATAGGGCAGCTGGAGCCTATCCCACCAATCATAGGTCGCCAGTCCATAGCAGTGCCAACACACACACACATACACACACAAGGGCCAATTTAGCAACGCCAATCAATTTTGCTAAAAAAATCTTTAAAAAGCATGATGGAGTAGTGATAAATTATAGATTAATTTAATACATCCCAACAGTAGTTGTTTTGCAAACAGCATAAACAGATTAACTGTACAGGCATTTTTGCTTATATTTTTTTCTTTAGTTCACATTTTTCAGCCCAAACTATTTGCTGTTCTTTTGTTTTAAAAAACCTAGTGTTTCTCTTGAGCACATATTTTCTTTAAAACACAGAAAGCACAGTGTGAGCTGAGAATGATTAATGATTTTATTCTCTGTGGAAGGGAAAGAGTAATGGGAGAATAACACCTTAATGATATACTTGTAAGGGTTTATGAGGAGGGAGTGCAGTTTAGCCCATCGATGCGTCTTCATTTCTTGACTCTTAACTCTTATCACCTTAGGAGGCTTATTGCAATGATTCTGGAGTTAGGGGCAAATTGTTCTGCTTTTCCTCTGTTTTCACTTCTGTTGAACAATTTCTGTTAAGAAGATTATAGTAAGGGATCTTCAGTGTTCTTAAATGCTAAAGGTAAACTATCTATTCACGCAGGCCATAGTACTTGTTTATATTTTTTTTAATCTGTTGTTCTATATATCACATTTTTTTAATAAAGTGCTTTAAAGGCCTGTATAATATTTTGTTTATAACTCAATGATGAAAAATAATGTAATTGATTTTTTAATTTTTGCCTAAATATTATTTTTTTATTATATATTTTGTTATTATTCTTATAGTTAGCATCAAGGTTGAACCATGAAATGTTCTGGGATCTCCTGAAAGACTGAACATGAAAATTGGGTTGGGGTCGCGGGGTTCCTTGAAATTTTAAAAACACGTTGTGAAGTTATAATTCACTCAATGCATGTGTCAGGGTTAGTGAGAAAACATTGCTGCAGTTGTCAGACAGCACTTCTCAGACATATTGGAAGGCAGCTGTCTGCCAGCACTTCACAAGGTGCTCGAGTGTCAGTAGCCTGACTGTCAGGGAGAGAAGACAGTGGGCTGCCAGCTTCTTAGACTGACCGAGCCCAAATACTTGTGTGTCAGTAGCCTGTCCAGCCACGAAGGCAGTGCGTTGTTTGACAAACCTCAAGAGGACTGGAGAAAGGGATGGAGACTGTGAGAGGAAAAGTAAAAGTAGGAGTGTCAGAAATGTGATTTTTTGGTGTGTTAAAAATTTGCTTTAATTTTCTTTCTTTCATTTAGGTTTGTTGGTGAAAAACTATTTTGTATAATAAGTGCAGCTTTTAAAGTTGTAACTTTTACTATTTTAGTTTTTTTTACTTTAACTCTTGATCTTTGTAGTAGTAGCTTGTCTAACATCAGAAAGAGGAAATGTTAGCAGTGGCAACAGACCAAGGGCTAAATTATCCAAAAATGAAACTTTTCATCATAAAAAGTGCAGTCAAGCAACATGACAAGGCCAGAGTTTTAAATGATAAACTGATCATTTTCTGGCCTTCCCACATACAGTATGTAAAAGTGAGACCCTCAAAACCATTGGTCATCTGGCATGATCTGTTGAATGTTACACTGGAAAGAGAGGAGCCACGGGTGACAGGAGCCTTGGTCCTGACAAACTTTAAAAAGTCATCAGCTTAAAGGAATATTCCACCCAAAAATGATATTTGTTTCTGTGTTACTTACCCCATGTAGTTTGTAGTGGTGGCTGAAAAAAAATTTTAGTCTCATGTTTTAGTGGAGGAAAGACATAACGAAGATTCAAACTGAGTTGGGACCCAGTGATGACCATCTCCAAACAACACAGTGGCAAACGAGGTGGAAAATGTCCATGGAAAAAGGAGCAGTAGTTCTGACGTAACTCAGTTTGCATAATCCACATGTCCATTATCCGTTGACATTCTAGGAATGTAGAAAATATATGCGTTTTCTGCTAAAATACTATTAATATTTATTTCCAGAAAACTCACTGTTAACAATGAACAGGAAAGGCACATTCTCCACAGTACAGGTCATGTGGATCTTCAGTTCAAATGCGTAGTATTATTGGAATGTGCCTTTCATATTTATTTTTTATATTGAGTTTTCTATAAATAAGTATTAATAGCATTTTATCAAAAAAATGGATACATTTTAAACTTTCTGAAAATAGAAATAGATAATGAGACACAAGTTACATGAGAATTTTAGTTTTCTTTATCTATGGACGTTTTTCATATTGTTTGCCATTGTCCAGAATTGGTCACTGCTGGGTTCAGGTCAATTTGAATAATTGTTATGTTCGTTCTTCACTAATGCTGGGCATAGACTGTGCAGTTTGGTGTGATTTTTAAGCCTGATTTGCAGTCGCCAACTGATTTTCTGAGTTGGACAGAATATTAGCTTCATCGGCCATCATTTCACATGCAGTATGAGAAGAGTTGTGATGCCCGGTTATGTATTACAATTGGGCTGTTGTACGATCAGAAGAATTTCTGTCATGTCAGAAATTTCAGTCGGCTGTCTTGTCATGTCAGAAGACTCACATCCCAATCTTCTGATGTCACTGTAAAATTTCATTATGCAATTTCGATCACAGTATATTGTGCATTGGGTACTGCCATTGTCATGTTCATTTTCACATTTGTGGCTTCAAAAATCTAAATGCCATATATTAGAGCACATACAACTAAATAGTCAATGATGAAAGCATCTTAGGAAACTTTTGCATGAAGAACCTAGTAGATTACAGAGACTACATTCCTCAGATACTCACTGTAAAATAGATTGACCATAATGTTAATGCCTCAACCATCCCTGTGTCCCGTTACACCTTTTTCTTTGTAGTTACAGACCACAGTACGGCAAGAGTGAGGAACACAGCTCTTTTCTTTGCTGATATTTTGAGAAGCCTGTGGCCATCATGTTCTTTTTAATTGGGTCAAACTGTTTTTCAGGGCCATGTACACGTATAGTCTGAGCACCCAAGTTGTGGCATGTGAATCAGCCTGAACGTGTTCATACAGTTTGAACACACACATACATGTCTGGCGACTCTGTCATGCAGTGTGAGTAGCTGCTTGCCCATAAATCAAAGAAATTGCACTGTTTTATGCTCTGCATAAAAAATAGCATAAAACATTTTTCTTGGCCACCACTACAAACTGCATGGGGTAAGTAACATTAAAAAATATTAGTTTTGGGTGAAGTATTCCTTTAACACTAGAATTACCAAAGCCTATGAAAAAACTTGTATTCCTGGCCCACGTTAAATCCATTTGCACCTCTGTATTTCAAATGACGATATATTATTTACCCTCCACAACTCCTGGCAATTCACTCCAACATAAACACAGAGCACTGAGAATCTTCTTTGTGATTTGAGCCGCGGCGGTGAGTGGAGGGATGGGATAGTGGGTTGCTTGCTGATTGCGTTGATCGACACATTTACAACACAAAAGACGCTGACGGAGAGGTGTGAATGGATTTAACTCTTTGAGGGCTGAATATTTTTCCCAAGAAAACATTTTCTGACAAGCAATGGTTTCACAGAGAAATCAACATAAAACGTCTGTCGCTGCATGCTGCGGCTGCCAGTTTGCCAAGAATGTGCGGCAGGCTTGCTGCCAGGCTGTTATTGCATGGCTGGGACACGGTCGCAGTGCATTGAAATCTGGTTTCTACCTCTTATCATTGTTAAGTGGCAGTCCTCCCTGGCGACCATTGTCAGTACAACAATTAACTGGGGACCAATCAGCTGAAGCTGGAACCCCACATTCGTTTTCAGTCACTTGTATCAAAATTTGAGTCTGACAAGTCATAGTTCAGTTCAGAGATAGTAGGCAAAACTTGGTCCACGGAGTAGTTTGCTTTACGCATTCGTTTTGGTCTCTTGCCAGATGTCAGTGCCATTTTTGCTGTTGTTTGTGCCTTGCTACTCATGAGAGTGCAGGAAATCATGGTCAGACCAATGAATCTAACTTTCCTTCAAGCAACGAGAGTCCAACTAAAACATAACAGTTGGTTTTGTCATAGTTTACAGTCGATTACCATCGTCAACTCCTCCTTTTGACAAAAGTCGACATCAGCCCTGAAAGAGTTAAGGTGTGCCGGGATTATGAGTTTTTTCGTAGGCTTTGGCAATTCTAGTGCTAAAGTGTTGAATTGAAGAGAAAGAAAACTGAGAAAAGGGAGAAGAATGGAGGACCAAGAAACCCCGTAAAGTAAAACCCAGCAATATAACCTTGGGAGACTCGAAGCTGCCCATATTGAGTGTGTGGACCAGCATCATCTACAACAGCTCTTGAAATATTCCAGGTTGTATTAGTTGATTTCCTCACACATTTGCTTTTATCTGATATTGCTTTTTGGCACATTAATGAATGAATACAAGTTTTTTGCCTGCTTCACTTGCTTATTTTGTTGCTTTCTATTGCCACCTGAAGTATAAATGAATAAAGGGGAGAAGTGAAATCCAGTATCAGTCAGTTCTGGTTGTTGATCAGATCCATAGTCATAGCAGCAAGCACATTGTGACTTCTAGGTTGTCTATTTTCTTCCAGGCCAGGTGAGTGCAAGGATAAGAGAACAAGAGTTGGGGTGTAGAACATATGTGGGGGTCTCTGTGACAAAGAATCTGGGCATTGGAATATAAGTATCTGTGTTTTTAAAATAGGGTCACCCCAAAACCTTTCCACGAGGAAACATGGAGCCTTGCCCATCCATTAGAGCTTGCCTTGGTCTCAGTGCTGCTGAAGAGTGTGGAGGTGGATAACAGAAAGTGGAAGAGCGATACCTTGATGCTACCAGTGTTCGTGTTCATGTTGTCACTACAGTACTCTTTATATAAAATGCATGTGCCTTCCGTGCTCTTAACTGAACAGAGTTACAGGTTCTTTGGCATGGTGGAGAGTTGGTTCAAGGCATGCAGTTATCTTAATCCTTATGGTCTTCTTCGAGAATCACGCCTGGCCCTGCGAGACTACCATTTCAGTTGCTGCGTAAAGCTTGCTGTGTGACCCACAGTGAGTTACTTGGTTGTTGTGACCTATCTGTTTCAAAGTGCAGTATATATAAAACAAATGACCTGTAGCTCTTTAACTGCAAAAAGCTTTCTGTTGATGTTCACTGTAGGGTGGTTCTTTTTAAATTTTTTTTAATCTTTGGAATCTGAGGTTACACGTATTTCCCATTCATAAGCTCCATACAGTGAGCAGCAGACTACAAGCTGAACCTGGCCCTTTTTAATTGTGAATAACTCACCTTCTTAAACTTCGATGTCCAGATCTTTTACACTGACCTTTCTTATTCAGAAACACTATTCCAGGCTGTGTGTTAATAATTAGATGTACGTATGCGTTACTTCAGGGCATGGGATTTTTACAGTTCTTTCTTGTGAAATACGCTAACATTTTGCCATAAAATTCGTCACCAGTTTTTTTTTTTTTTTTTTTTTAAACACTGGCTATACACCTACTCCATTCAGGATACACATTTGCTGAATATTTCTAGTAGTAACGACTGTGCACTACATAATTGTGGTAAAACACAGGTCGTAACAAAATTAAACTATGAGAAAGCCCTTTTGCTGCAGATCTTGTCTTACTGTTAGTTTCTTAAGCAGTGATTGACCCCTTCTGTGTAAAAAATGCTTGGCTCACCATGTTCAGTGAAATGGTGTGGAAACACTAAAGTAACAATTGGTAAATTAAGTTAGGCGCATTCTCTGAGATTTATGTTCTTCCACAATTCTCTTTTCGAAGCCTGGTCCTAACGGTTCCAGCTCCTTTCCCAGTCCTGCAGCCTTATCTTGTGCTCGCAGCACTCGTGGTATTTAACATTTTAAGTAAACGTTTTACATGCTACAGTAAATGGTGCTGTGTATTGCTGCCATGGTTGAGGGAAGAAGGTTATTGGAAATGTATATATATATCTATATTTATATTCTATTCTTCTGAGGTGACCTGAATTGTTATGAGTGCTATAGAGATTTTAATGAATCTGATTTTATTTTAAAAGTCCCTCTCATTATTTGAAAAGGGTCTTTTTTTTAGATTGTGCACGTCAAAAAGTGACTCATTTTTATATATCTGATTACAAGGACCAAACAAAAAAATAGGGCAAAGTGTATGGAAAATCCTAAATTGGTTTATACTTTAAATAGAGACCTTTGACAATATTGTTAACATACCTGAAACTTCTTTTTACGTTGTATATGTTGGAGTTGAAAATTAAATAATAGATTTTTTGCTTTCTATATTTACCCTGTCTTGTCTCAGTGTTTTGTAGCCTGAGATGTTCCTGTCTATTTTGGAGAGCCTCACAATATTTTATGTCAAATGTATTTCAGATTTAGAACTACACTATATATAGAGGTGCGTATGTTAAATTATTCAGTTCAATTTACTTTCCTTTATTGCTCTTCTTATTTGCAAATTTGGAATGCTCATCACTTCTATAAATATTGTGATCCTTTTGAACTCTTTTGAGACCATCCCCAATGGTGCGGCACGCCGAAACGCAATTGACGCTTCAGTCAAAGGTGGTTTGTCTGTTGCTGAGGCAACTGCTAGTTTGCAGCTCCACCGAGGTAACTACAAGTTTGCAGCCTCCCCACGTAATATGTCTGTTGCCCGATGGGTAATGCAGGAAACATTATAACCCAGCCACTGACCTGGCCTGGCCTTGTCCCTTCTAGTTTGCTGTGTCTGTGTATTGAACTGATAGCTCCGGTTTGAATAAATACTCTGCTGTTCCTTATTTGATTGGAGTAAAGTTGGTTTGCTTGAAGCCTTTGGACTCAGAGTCTTCACTCAGGTTCAGGACAGTGACTCACGGGTCACAGTATATCGCTAAAGGCAGTTTTTAACTCAAAATAACATTGTAGGAAGAAAGCACACAAAGTGCTATACAAGGATTACATGTTTGCAGAAACACATATGTATAATTAAAGTGATGTCATGGTACAAAGAATAGACAAAGTCCAAAGAAAAGTTGAGGGGCCTACCCATCTACCCCGTTTAATAATAAATCAAGAAAGATAAAAATAAACAGGTGCTCAATGGCACAAGCACAAAATAAAGATATAAATCACAGACACTGATGCCTGTTCGATAAGGGCCTGAGACGCCACATTCTGGGATCAGCCACCTTTATAGGTTTGGACCGAAAGGGGCGGGGCATCTCAGAGGCAGGAAGGCGGGATCATTTGCCCGTTTTTGTAAATAAATCCTTAATTTATAAATATTCATTGTTTGCCATGTTAATACAAGCCTAATGTTGATGGTTGTCCTTCCTCTTGTGGGACATTTGCTTTATTGTGCGTCTATTATAATTGGTTTTGCCACCTCCCCATTTTTGAGCATGATCCAGCTGAAGCAAGCAGGTAACAATAAGGGCCGATTTATACTTCATGCTCAGAACGCGTACGTGCCCGCATCATGGCTGCCACGCGTTCCCAGCGTTCATTTGACGCATACTCCGAGCAGGTCCTCAGAAATTAACGCAATGCGTGCGCGAGTTGCAGTACCAGCAAAAAGTCGGGGGGGCGCAGTGTGCTAAAAGTCGGAATGTGACGTCAGAGTCTCTGTTTACTATCTACATGTGACAGAAAGCCTCAATGCAAATCCTACAGGGATCGATGTGCGTGCTTCGCTGTTTGATGAATGGTTCGATGTGGTGAAGCAAAATGCCGACATACAGATGCATTCATGGTGCTTTTATATTCAAGCGTCGCATATTCCCGATCGTAATGACACGATGCATTTTAAAAGTCTCACATAACATCTTTGTGCTGTCTTTCTTTTTTTTTTGCAACTTCACAACAGCAACATTATGTATAGCGCTGTATTTGAGCCACTGAGAAAAAAATAAAGGACACGGTAAAAATGTGTATTTTGTGATTAAAGTGGAAATTTCGGCTTTAATCTCGAATTGTCCACTTTAACCTCGTAGTTTACTTTATCATTAAAGCAGACGGTCGTAAACATCATCCCAGTTTTTAATCGCTATGAGCTTCTTGGACCTGACAGCTGCGGCAAGCAGCAATAGATCACCACATAGAACAAATTAAATGTATGATATTCTAACTCTCTGCACATTTAGAATCTTTAGATTTATACTTGATATCACTTTCATGATGGAATGCATTAAAGTGTGTATGTTACATTTTACATATAATTTAGTTTAAATAATGAATACTGTTAATAATTACACTCATGGGGTGAATAATTACACACATGGGGGTGACACGGTGGCGGAGCGATAGCACTGCTGTCTCGCAGGGAGTTATGTTTCTGGTATTTCCTGCTTGTATTCCACACTGTGCTCCGGTTTCCTTCCAAAGATATGCAGATTTGGGGATTTGGTGCCGCTAAAATAACGCTAGTGTATGTGTGTGCTTGTATTCACCTTGCGATGAGCTGAGGCCTCGTCCAGGGATTTTTTCTCAGTCGTGCCCAATGCTTGCTGGAATGGACACATCCCTGGATTGATGGATTTAATCAATAAACATCCTTTTCAGAGATATTGCGATATGGTGTTATCGGAATTTAATGAGTGTTCTAGGCAATTCACTACACAGAGAAGCCGAACATGTTCACACCGTGATAATATCTCGCACTGCCACCTGGTGGATTCCTCCAGATTTACGTAAAGTACGCGCACAAGTATAAACACTACAACACTTGCGTAGCAGGAGCGTCCTCTGCAGCATGCGTCGCGTCGCGTGAAGTATAACTCCGGCCTTAGCCTTGTTCATACTTACCGTGTGAAGCTTGAAACGCAAAGTGCATGCTATCAGAGACCAGAACATCTCATTGATCAGCATGTCGATATTCTCCTAGGTAATAGATGGAAGTTTTTGGTCAGTGTTGAATACCTAACAGTTTCACAGCAGAAGATATGAATTGCTTATTGATTGTTCAACGAAAGATATCAATGGTAAGAAGTGCATATCAGATTGTGAGAAGTGCCCGTTATTACTGATTTTAAGAGAAAAAAATACGAAGGTGGAGTATCAGACCAATGAACCAGAAGCAGCAAAGGGAGAAGCAATGATGATATTCACGTGTGTGGGTGGTACACATAAAGAGTGATACACTTCAAATATTTTTGCACATCTTCCTTGTACTTTGATGACCTGTTGCATCATATTCAGCCACATCTACCACCAGCCTTTCCTCAAAATTTATCATCTTGGATATATGATGACATGCTGGCATCACTGCATAGTAAGGAAAATTTTTAATGTGAAGTGTACAGTAACAACCCAGTGTGCAAGCTGTGGTGTCTTCACATCTGACAACTAGTGTGGATGTGTCAAGTATAAACCAGGTTTTAGGGGCTTTGCTGAGCTCAAGGTTGCCTCTGCTGAGCAGACCAGGTAGCTGGTCTGCTTCCTAGCTTGTTTTGGAGGTCTAACCCTGTTTTGCTTTGGAGTAAATTCCTAAATCATGACACAAGCCAATGGTAACCTATGCCGTACAATGGCAGGTACAGTGGTACCTCGGTATACGCCCTTAATCCGTTCCAGATCCTTTGACTTATACCAAACAGGATGTATACCAAACAAATTTTTCCCATAAGAAATAAAGGGAAAATGATTAATCTGTCCCCATGAAAAAAATCCTATTGTTATTGGTATATTATACATTGATGGGGTTGTATAAAATAATTTAAACACTGCTTAATACTAAAATACATAAATACAAAAGCAATTATTTGAAATAAATGAAAATTTAACCTCATTTACTTTTTAATAATGTCTTTGTTTTTCACAATTGTAGATACTGTCGTTCTCGGCATATGGTATGCAGCAGCCAAGTCCCGGATACACATGCCACCTTCATACTTTTCAACAATCAATTCAAATTTATGCAAAAAAATACTAAATCACGTGAAAATTCACAGAGAGTTACGGCGCAGGTTGTTCACTGAATGCTAGCAACTGGCGTGCTGATGCTCATGGGCAGTCTTGGCTTTGTCTCGAGAGAGGTAAACAAGGGTAGCACGCGGTGTTCTAGCACGCGAGTTGTATTCCAAACAAAAGACGTATACCAAGCTACATTTTTCAAGTTCAAACAGGACGTATACCAAGTTGAACTTATTCCAAAACGGACGTATACCGAGGTACCACTGTAATATGAAAAACATCCATGGGGTGAATGAAAAAATGAATGTTACTTTTGTCACAGTTACCCAGTCATTTGCACAAAAAATGCATTTTTTGCAAAAATATTGTTAAATACTTCCAGAAAAATCAGTGCACATCGCAAATGTCACAATGAAATGTTTTTTTCAATTGAGGACAGGACCTTTGACCAATGAATAAAGGGGACATTAAAAATCTGTCATCACTACAAAACACACAGGTTAAGTCACATTTAAAAATGCATAATTTTTGGATTGAATATTCCTTTTATACATCATGCCATTTAATGAGACTTCAGTCAACCTTAGAAGAAGTGTTGTAGTGCTCATTAGTCTAATATGATGTTTCTTAAACTTTTTTTTTTCCTGCAATCCAATCTTGACCTTCTTTGTGTCTTCAAGACCCAGTCCATGGAATCATCAGATTTTCCTCCTTGGAGAATTGCCGCCGATTGTCATTTCATGTTCCACTTTGGGGAATTGATACCGACAATCATAACAGAGCAATGTCAATTGCTTAACATGCTGCAGCAACCCATCATGAGACACTTCCCATAGTTAAAGAAACTATGGTCTAGAACAGGGGTGGGCAATGTCGGTCCTGGGGAGACAGAGTGGCTGCAGGTTTTGGTTCCAACCCACCTTCTTAATGAGAAGTAAGTTATTACTGATGAAGCACTTATTGCTTAAGTGACATTTTGATTCTTGATTTTAGTGGTCTTGCTCGTTAAGGGTCCCCAACCTTAATTGCTTATGTTAATCTTAAACAGCTGCATTCGCCATGTTAATGGCTTCTTATTAGCAATAAATGTAAATGACAAAGGAGCCAGCTGTTCTCCATCTAGCTTGTTTCCATTTACATCTGTGTGTGTTCATCATGCACTGTTTGATTTAATAAAACACTTACTAGAAAAATGTGACCGACTGAAAATGATCAGTAATAGGCTTCAAATCATTTGGATGATACCCTTGGAAAGGAAAAAATCTACGATATAAGAGCCTAACATTGCAGACTAACAAGCCATAAAATGAAATAAGGTCGGAGATTGACAAAGATTGGTTTCTGATTAAGCTATTGGGTTGGAATGAAAACCTGTAGCTACTGCAGCTCTCCAGGATTGACATTACCCACCCCTGGTCTTGAAGAACACAATACTATAGCAAGCTGTTTTAGAATCCATCTAGCTCTGTAAAGAGGATGACTTGTGTTTTGTTTGGTGTGTTGAATTTACCCCAATTTTTGACACCTCTGCCCAATCGACCTGGAAGGGGGTCTCTCTCTGAACTGCCTTTCCCAAGATTTCTTCCATTTTTTTCCCTACAAGGTTTTTTTTTAGGAGATCTTTCTTGTTGTCTTAGAGAGTCAAGGCTGAGGGGGTGGGAGCTGTCAAAAAACAGGGCTAGTTAAAGCCCATTTAGGCATTCCTTGCGTGATTTTGAGCTATACAAGAAATACATTGTTGTTGTTGTTGTAAAGAAATGTAAAATCATTTTAAGATGTCTTATAAACATATCCCCAGAGCCACAAGAAAACTCAAAAAGGATGTTCAAAAAAATCCTGTGATCTTCACAACACTCTTACTGACTTCCATGTTCATACTTTGATAATACAAAGTTCAGACTTCAAAAAGCCTTGGACCTTTGAGTTTCTAATCAGGGGTTTTGATGGTGTTTTCTCCCCCAAAAGTAAGCAATGTTTAAAAGTATTTTGAAGCTGTGCTTTCAGGACTTCTGTATTTCAGGACAAACTTCCACAGATGACCACAAGTCATGTACTCGAAGCTTAGAAGGTATAACCGATTTAGGGTCCCTCTTCCAAAGGTTCATTGTGACTGTTATCGAGTACTTTTCTTGTTTATGTACCATTCTTGGATTTACTGGTTCACTGTGGCTGTTTGCTTAGACTCTGGCTTCTCATTTCTGGATTTGTTAGCCTTGTGTTGCCTCTTTAGTGTGCATTGTTTTGGCATATTTTATTTATCTTTTGTCGAATGTAATGCATTCTTTGAATTTAAACAGCATAGCTTTGTTTTTGTCCTTCAAGCCAAAATGTTCCTTCAAAAGGTTTTCATCTCCCTTGAATGACATTTTTTATGTTTTTTGGGACATTTAAAGGTATATGTGATCTTTTAAAGCCAGTGCCCCTATTTGAACCTATACAATATAGAAAGCCTGCCTGTTAAGCCTGGGGTCTGGCTGCCTGGGGTTAAGCTTGTTTCTGAGGCTCTATAAAGAGGTTCTGGTCAGGTTTATGTGTATTTGAAGCCTCCATATCTCATTTTGCTATCTTGTGCCTGTTTATCACAATAACTTTAACTTATAATGTTATGCATTACTATTCATTCATATTATTACAATTAAATATTACAAAATAAAAAAGAAATATAATCTGTCAATATGGACAGCTGCTTGAAGGTACTGCATGTGAATGATTCACTTTCCACAGCTTACACAAATATAGATTAAAACAAGAAAACTCTTTTACGTGAAATCCAATATCTGATGAAGATAACCCAAAGAAACGAGTTGTTTCAATGCTTGTTAAATAGAGCTTCTTAAAGTAACTGATATGCAATGTGAAAAAGTGAACCTTTTCATTCAATAAAGCAATGGCACTTACTCAAGCGTCTCTGACAGCAACCCAATGCTTCCTATGGTTACTGATGAGCCTCTCATGCTTTGAATAATTTTTGCACAATCTTCTTAACAAAACTGCTTCATCTGCTCCAAATGTGTTTTTTTTTCCTTCATGTTTTGCCTCAGTTTAAACTGTTTTGAAGTCTGAACTTTGTATTATCAAAGTATGAACATGGAAGTCAGTAAGAGTGTTGTGAAGATCACAGGATTTTTTTGAACATCCTTTTTGAGTTTTCTTGTGGCTCTGGGGATATGTTTATAAGACATCTTAAAATGATTTTACATTTCTTTACAACAACAACAACAATGTATTTCTTGTATAGCTCAAAATCACGCAAGGAATGCCTCTTTATCTTTATAAAATAAAAGGTTTATTTTCAAAAGGCTCTGAAATGCACAAAGCTCCGTTGAGCACAAGGATTTGTATGAATAGGCAGGGAAATCCACGGCGAACAAAGCCCCAATAGCTAAAAATCATCATCATAAAATGGAGCAGAGGTTCAAAAATATCAATAAACACAGTCTCAACACGAAATCCAGAGACGAGGTCAAAAACAGAGCAAGGGTTCAAAAATGTAGAAAATCACAAGCAGTAGCAAAAGCACAGAAACACAAGAAAACCCTCCACTCCTAGCGCGTTCAGTAAACTGCCAGGAACTATGGGAGGCCCTCCCTTAAATAGGATGGAGCAGTGATGGACAGGTGGCCCCTCAACCTTGTGGGACTATCCACAAATCGAAAAGGACATAACTAAGGCTCTTCCCCTTTTCCAACATGCAACCAGAAAAAACATACATCATAATTAAAAATAAACATTAATAGAAATAACTGATAGAAAACTAGGCAAAATGGGCCCAAGACATGACTTTGAACCCCAGCCAGGGGGAAAAAGCTGGGTGAAACATGATAAAATTAGTGAGAGGTGAATTTAAGACTGAAGCCAGGAAGCACTTCTTTACTCAAAGAATTGTGGGAATCTGCAACAAACTACCGAGCCATGCAGAACGTGTTCCTTTTCACAAGTTATACTTATGTCTAGTCCCTGGTGTCACTGAGGATGTTAACAAGCCTTTATTCTGAAGTTCTTCAGTTCCCACTGGGAGAACTGTTTTGTGGTCCTTCTTTCCAAATTTCTTTTGCAGCATTTTGTGCTGTCTGACTCTGTACTGTAGGCTCTCTGGAAATATCGAGCAGTGCTATTTTCTTGTTAGAATGAATAAATCTTCTAGAGCATATTTATCAAATACTTCCTTTGTTTTTACATCTTTTTCTGTACCTCATGCACCTCTTTGTTATTTTGTAACATGAAAATGAGCATTGCGACATCTGAGTCAAAATACGTTAAAGGCTGTCTTCTGCTCTAATGTCTGAGCTCCAAGGCTCCTTTTCAAAGTTAAATTGAGTTTAAACCTATAGTTCAGGACTGTGCCTTTGCCAAGCAGTGGCATCAATTGTTGTTGGCATGGATTTTTAAATGCAGGTGTTTATCTTTTCTATTGGACTGTAGCCAGTTTCTTGGTTCTACTTACTGCCAGCATTAGTCCTTCAAGGTTTTTAAAGAAGAATTTTTGGTAATTTTCCTTGCTGACTAGTTTGAAAGACATGGTGGCTGAGTTGTCTTGATTAGAATTAAAACATACAGTTGCCACTTTAGGTTGATTAATACCGCTTTGATCCGGTTGGTGGGGGTAGATTCTAGCTTATTTACTAGAATTTGTACTTCTTTTAGTGTATACATGTTAAGATGCCCATGGTACAATTTATTCAAAAATAAATAAGTACATATTGTGGCAAGCAGCTGGGGGTGGCACCCAGCCGAGATGCCCGGAAGGACCAGAGGAGGCGTCCAGACCACGAGGGGGCGACTGCCCTGGTGGCTTTGGGGACCACGGGAACTGAGCTTGGAAGCTCAACCCTAGTGGAAGTGGTCACCGCCAGGGGGGCGCCCCAATGCCTGGAGGGCCCTTGTCCTCAGCACTTCCACCACACCCGGACATGCTGGGGGGAAGACGACCAGGGACACCCAGAGTGCTTCCGGGTGCACAGCCGGTACTTCTGCCACAGTGGGGAGTGCCGGTGGAAGATTATTGGGAAGCACCTGGAGCACGTCCGGGTGATTATAAAAGGGGCTGCCTCCCTCCATTCGATGGCTTGAGTCGGGAGCGGAGAAGGACGGAGCTCGAGAGGAGAGGAAACGAGGCGGCCTCAAGAGAGAGGGGCATTTTGGATAGGCCTGGACTTTGGGGGAGTTTTGGGGTTGTGTGCTTCACTGTATATAGTATTTATAAATAAAGCACGTGTTGGGTGACTTATAACGATGTCTGTCTGTGTCCGGGATGCTTTCCACAATAGAAACAAAATAATCTTTTAAAGTTTCTAATGGAGTTTTGTCTCCCTGTATTGATAATGGAGTTCAGTATACTATAAGCTGTAGCCTTCAGCTAAAAGGAAGGTCTGCTTTGTCTTTGCAAAGAAAAGAGAAAATGACAGTGCCAGCTTGGTCCTACAACCTTTTACTTGATTTTGACTTAAAACTATTTATTTTCTTTCTTTTTCTGTTTGACCTAAAACAATATTTTGAGCTAAAACCATCTTCTTGATTTTGGCCTTGCCAGTAACTAATGGAATAGCAAAATAATTTATTGCCTGACTCTAAAATGTTCTACATTTAATATGCAGTAAGACGTTAAGTGAACCAACACTCTTTATTGGCTAACTGAGTGGAATATAATATTAAAAGTTATAAACCCTACATTATTTTTAGTCGACCATTGAGAAACATGTGTACCAAGTTTCATGAAAATTGCTCCAGCAATTCGGAAGTGATGCTGGAACATACATACATACACACATTGACTTTTATATATATATTTATATATATATATATATATATATATATATATATATATATATATATAGACTAGCCGTACCCTGTGGATTTGCCCACATAGTAATGAAACAGGACAAACTTTAAAATTCAATAGACATTGGCAGTGTATCTGATTGTGTTCAGCTCTGATGGGAGAGCGTTCCCCGCGTGGGGAGAAAAGCACATGCCCGTGATATTTCTGCCAATCAGCAGCTACCCTCTAAAACACACGTAGCTCTGATCTCTCTCTCAAAAATGTCAAACGTTACTCCTTAACAATCTGTAGATGATAATGTCTGTTGAACAAACAGGTATCGCTAGCTAAGCGGAGGCAAGGTGCACTCCAACATATGGTGAGACGTAGATTAACTCAAACAGAGGCTGGCGAGTGAATGAGGAAGGCCCCGCGTCCCTGCTCTTGGCCCGTAGCCACTCTGTTGGATTTGCATAAATACATTGATACTGCAAGCGAACTATGATACTAAGCGCGATGAGAGTAGTGACAAAATCAACCTGAAAGTTCAAGCAAATTATAGTAAAGAACCAGATCTAAATCTGTTAAGTAATTCTCTTGTGAAAAGCAGACAGACATTCAGACAGAACGTGCTTGGACCACGAAGTTTTTAAAACCATTTCTTAGTGAGCACATATGGGCCAAGGCTAACCTACATTCCAAATTTCAAGTCCCAAGTCCTCATGGTTCGGGAGATTTCATGAGTGAGTCAGTATTTGGCTTTTATATATATAGACTTTTATAT
>JANRMT010062840.1:36917559-36934344 GCA_026402145.1 Polypterus bichir lapradei
CTGTTAAAAGCACGGGATCCTAGAAAGTATTGAAATCATCAGAACTACTCTGGGCATCTCTCTCTCCTAGAAGGATTTGTGTTGCCGACATGCTCACATCGTTTGTGCATTAGCAACTAAGCAACTGTCTTTCTTCAGAGATTTCCTTTTGCCAGTGCGCTGGCCTCACTTGCGTATCCTTGGAGCTGGAGCCCTTACCTCGACTCTACCTCTCACTTCTGGGCTGGACAGACTCACACACTTCCACACATAGACATCTATATATAAGATATATATATATATATGGCTGTTTGAGTCACAAAGACAGAATGAGTTCCAAAAATAGTTGCGGGGCTAACCCAGCCAACTCTATTTAATTTCAAAAGCAACAGCATCACAGTGGTGCTCAAACATAAAGAATGCTGGCAGTCACCTTCAGTTTGCCCTCTGGTGGTCGTTCCGAGTGTCAACTGAATGATAACATGCACACAAGACCGCAAGATTATCCCCCTCCCTACCTAGAAGGGGATGGGTTTGGGCTGATTTCACCCTACAGTATTTTTAGTCGACCAATGAGAAACGTGTACCAAGTTTCATGAAAATCGCTCCAGCTGTTCGGAAGTGATGCTGGAACACACATACAGTACATACACACATTGACTTTTATATATAGAGATTAGGCACTAGCAAAGGTCCAAATCAAGAAAATGGTTCTTGGACCAAGCTAGCACTCCCCTTTTCTGGCTAACACAGTACATCCCTCTACTACTACGTTTATTAAGGATTTTGGATTTTCTCCACTTCTTAAACACTTCTTGAGCAACTGACCAACAGGGCACCACTCTGATTTCTGCCTGTACGACAGGATTTGACTTGGCATTGTGGTGATGTGTGATTAATGTGCCTTCAAGGTGCAGTCAGATAATGTGAGCAGCAATTCCTTTACTTCTTTGAAGAACACTTTTAATTTTAGTCAATTCTTATATGGCACCTTTTAAGGGTGCACTGCTTTCAGTCCCAGAAACTCAAATGCACTACATTTAAGTGTTCTCTGACAAGTTATGACCTACTGGCACTCAAACTTAATTTGTATACATTGTAATTCGTATAAGTAAAAAGATATTTGAAAATAGCTTTCTGTGACAGTGCAATCAACAGCCGTTGGGTTCGTTGATGTACAAGAACCATTACCAAGCAAATGTCAGAAGAGCTGAATTAATATTCTGATAGGAGGCTGCTGTTGAAGTCTGGTGATGGATTTTAGATTTGTGGAGGCTGACCTTTGATGTTCAGCTGATTGTTAGAATCTGGATTACAAATTGGGAATGCTGCCAGCATGTGTGATATTACAAGTAAATTATAGGGCGTTCATTCTAATTACCTAATCATTTTTGCTGCTAGTGCTGAATGGACATTTTTACTCAGGTAACTAGAGAGAAGCATTTTTTGAGATGCACATCTTCAATGTATCGATGACCATAAAGTCTATAGTAAGTACACTGAATATTCTCTGATATATCAGCATGTGGCTGTAGTCAGCTCATCGCTATGTGGTAATAGTTACTCAACATCTCTTCTCTTTCTTCTGAGTAAGCCTTGCTTCTTTTCTATTTTTGAGCAGGTACAAGGGGTTCTTTAAATAACTTTAACATCCTGATATAAACTGAAGCCTGTAAGCTTGCTAAAAAGTCCATCATTTTAAGTTTGAAGAACAAGATGTTACATCTTATTGAAAGTAGAAATTGGCATAGGGATGGAGTTTGTATGAGGTTTTGGAAAAAAATGGCCAAGACTAGTGCTGGCACGCTCCTGTGGTGTTTGCTGGCTCACCTGCCTTGCAACAGATAGATACGAGGGGTGCTCAATTATAAACAGGAATTTTCATGCTCTGTTCTTATAAATAGTGCAAGGTAGACCTGACTCATTGGACAAACATTGGACAAATGCATATATTAACTTGTCATTAGTTGTGCTAGCTGCTCTTTCCCCCCGTCCTGTCCATTGTAATCAACATGTCAGACCAGGAGGTAGTCCACAGTAGTGTTGCCAGTGCATTATTATTCAATTTTTGACAAATGAAGGAGTCATTCCATCTCAGATTTATTTGAGACTTAAAAAAACAGTTTGGGGATGGGTGTCTGTCTCTGTCAGTCTAGAGTGAATGATTGGTGCAAGTCATTCAGAGAAGGGACTATAATCTCTTCAGTCCACTTAAGGAATTGTTAGGAGGGAAGAAATTCAAGCCAAATGAGGAGGTTATTGATGCTGTGCAATAATGGGTTAACATGAAGTCAAAAGATGTCTCCTCTCATGAGATTAAGAAGCTGCCTGAGCACTGGAACAAGTGGATTGCAGTGGCAGGAGACTGTATAGAAAAATAGTATAAACAGTGCATCCCGAAAGTATTCACAATGCATCTCTTTTTCCACATTTTGTTATGTTACAGCCTTATTCCAAAATGAATTAAATTCATTTTTTTCCTCAGAATTCTACACACAACACCCCATAATGACAACGTGAAAAAAGTTTACTTGAGGTGTTTGCAAATTTATTAAAAATAAAAAAAAAACTGAGAAATCACATGTACGTAAGTATTCACAGCCTTTGCTCAATACTTTGTCGATGCACCTTTGGCAGCAATTACAGCCTCAAGTCTTTTTGAATATGATGCCACAAGCTTGGCACACCTATCCTTGGCCAGCATAGCCCATTCCTCTTTGCAGCACCTCTCAAGCTCCATCAGGTTGGACGGGGAAGCGTCGGTGCACAGCAATTTTAAGATCTCTCCAGAGATGTTCAATCGGATTCAAGTCTGGGCTCTGGCTGGGCCACTCAAGGACATTCACAGAGTTGTCCTGAAGCCACTCCTTTGATATCTTGGCTGTGTGCTTAGGGTCGTTGTCCTGCTGAAAGATGAACCGTCGCCCCAGTCTGAGGTCAAGAGCGCTCTGGAGCAGGTTTTCATCCAGGATGTCTCTGTACATTGTTGCAGTCATCTTTCCCTTTATCCTGACTAGTCTCCCAGTTCCTGCCGCTGAAAAACATCTCCACAGCATGATGCTGCCACCACCATGCTTCACTGTAGGGATGGTATTGGCCTGGTGATGAGCGGTGCCTGGTTTCCTCCAAACGTGACGCCTGGCATTCACACCAAAGAGTTCAATCTTTGTCTCATCAGACCAGAGAATTTTGTTTCTCATGGTCTGAGAGTCCTTCAGGTGCCATTTGGCAAACTCCAGGTGGGTTGCCATGTGCCTTTTACTAAGGAGTGGCTTCCGTCTGGCCACTCTACCATACAGGCCTGATTGGTGGATTGCTGCAGAGATGGTTGTCCTTGTGGAAGGTTCTCTTCTCTCCACAGAGAACCTCTGGAGCTCTGACAGAGTGACCATCGCGTTCTTGATCACCTCCCTGACTAAGGCCCTTCTCCCCTGATCGCTCATATTAGATGGCCGGCCAGCTCTAGGAAGAGTCCTGGTGGTTTCGAACTTCTTCCACTTACGGATGATGGAGGCCACTGTGCTCATTGGGACCTTCAAAGCAGCAGAAATATTTCTGTAACCTTACCCAGATATGTGCCTCGAGACAATCCTGTCTCTGAGGTCTACGGACAATTCCTTTGACTTCATGCTTGGTTTGTGCTCTGACATGAACTGTCAACTATGGGACTTTATATAGACAGGTGTGTGCCTTTCCAAATCATGTCCAATCAACTGAATTTACCACAGAGGGACTCCAATTAAGCAGCAGAAACATCTCAAGGATGATCAGGGGAAACAGGATGCACCTGAGCTCAATTTTGAGCTTCATGGCAAAGGCTGTGAATACTTATGTACATGTGCTTTCTCAATTTTTTTTATTTTTAATAAATTTGCAAAAACCTCAAGTAAACTTTTTCACGTTGTCATTATGGGGTGTTGTGTGTAGAATTCTGTGGAAAAAAATGAATTTAATCCATTTTAGAATAAGGCTGTAACATAACAAAATGTGGAAAAAGTGATGCGCTGTGAATACTTTCTGGATGCACTGTAAGTCGTTTCATTGTATTCAATAAATATAGCATAGCTCATAAATTACTGTTTATATTTGAACACCCCTCATAGATAGATAGACAGATAGATAGATAGAAAGAAAGAAAATGAACACACAAACTAATTGACTAACTTTATTTGTCCCCAGGGTATCAATTAGGTGTTTTACAGAAGCTCTTCAAATAAATAAATTGCCCTGAGGAAACATTTTCACCTAGCTATCAACCATACCATCTACACTTTAGAATAAAGGAAATCTACCTGAAGCTAAGCTTATTTGGGCCCAGCCAACTAGGAAATGTTTGGGGTTCTGCTCAAAGAGTTGTTGCTAAAGCCATCAGTGGGTGCTTACCTTGTGGTCTATGTGTGGATCCCAATACCCCACTACAGTGATGGGGACTCTGTGCTATAAAATTTGGCATCATCCTTTGGATGAGACATGGAAGAGAGGTTCTAACGCTCCGGTCATATGAGATTCCTGGTCATCATTTGAAAAGATTAGGATTAGCTGTACAGGCTAAATTGCTTATGATTCTGTCATTCTGCCCCCTAATCATCCCCAGTCCCTAATTGCCTAACTATCTCTCTCACCTCTTCACCACCTAATAATTATTGTGTGGTAAGCATACTGATTCAAGAATAGCTGGCATTGTATTATCCAGGTGGATAATACACATCGGTGGTGGGTGAAGTGGTTCCCCACTATCTAAGTCAAGTGCTTTAAGTAGGTTAGGAAAATGCTATATGAATATAATTAATTCTCTTTGCTGTCCTGGTTCCCTTCCCTGTTGCCCTTCTGGGGCACCCAACAAGAAAGCTGGGGATACCATTATTCACTCTTTCAGTGATATGAATAACAGTAGAGTGTTGTACTGTGTTAGCCATAGATTGATACAGGAGAAAGTAGGGTGAAATTACACCTTTTATTGGCTAACTAAATAGTTTACAAATGCAAGCTTTCGAAACAGCGAAGGCCCCTTCACCAGGCAAGGTGCACACCTTAGATTCCTCCAAAGCTTGCATTTGTAATCTATTTAGTTAGCCAATAAAAAGTGTCATTTCACCCTACTTTCTCCTGTAGTGATGTGAATAGTAAGTCTCCTGCCTGCTAGAAGTCTCTCTTTCTTTCTTTATCTCATTCTGCCTTTCCAGTGTTATGAGGTGTTCATTTTGAAAATGTATTTCTCTTAGAATACATGCATTTTTCCCAGCAAAAGTATACATAGGAATAAGGGTTTCTGCATTTCTGTAATATTTCTGGGCAGTTACTTTACATTATAATGTTTCCTGATCATTATGATTATTTAGTTCATGGTGCCACAGCACTGTTTTGTTTTCCACTGCCATGTTATACTGTAATTCCCTTTACCAGCACACTGCTCCCGGTTGCAGTGGACTGTTGTTTCAGATGGTGCCTCGTCTTAGGTCTCCCCTTAAATATCAGCGTGACGATTCATTTGTATCTGTGATTTGGATAAAAAAAAACAAAAAACAGCTCAAATAAGCATTTCTAGTTTCTGAACTTTCGATTTTCTCTTTATTGCTGTTTTCTGATTAGCGATAAGGCTTTGATGCAGTAAGTTTTGTCTTCTCAGCTTTTACTTCTTTCTGTTTTGACCACATTATAATAATAATATCTTGGTGGCTTTATGTGGAATTTTTAGTTACCCTGAACCCATTTAGTGATACTTTCGCCAGTAAGGCATTTTTAACATACTGTAAGTTTACTTTAAGGATGGCTTTAGTTCAGTTGTACCAGGAAACACTTTCTCAAGAATTTGTAATGAAAAGTCGTTATTGTTTCTAACAATGTTTATCCTAAATGACTTCTTTTATTGAGCACCTTCAAAAAGTCAGGAGGGGTTTCTTCTGGCCTTAAAGCATTTTAGTAATTCTATGACCAGATAACCAGACTTCACTAGCTTCACATAAGATATTATGCTTGAGGAAAGATCTGGAAAGTCCCAAAAATGTTGGAGTGCTAGCCAGGTCTCTCCTTTTAATGCTATATTTTTCATACAACAAAGAAATAAGCATGCAGTGATGAGAAAGTAAAATAAAACAAGAGACAAAGCTGTCATTAAAAAGAGGTCAACGCTGGTCAATAAGCAAAACGCGTGTGATGTGACAGAGCTCCATCCTGCGGTCAGCTCTGGTCCAAGTGAGACCCCATTTTCTGGAGGTGGTCGGCTTTTATAGGATTCTGAGCGGAATGGGTGGAGTCAGTTGTCCTCGTGAGGCATCTTCTCAGGGCTGTGGAGGAGAAAAGAGATGATACTGTTAGCAATAGTGCCTCCTCCTGTTCTGGAGTGGAAGTATGTAACTCTCATGATCCTGGAAGGTAATCCTGCAATGTGCATACATGGCCTTATATACAATAAAATTAGATATTTTCCTTCAAAAGGGAAATTTAAGATGTTTACTGGAAAATCAGAAATCAAAGTAATAGTGAAATAAAGTGTGTGCATATTTACTTTGACAAAATTGAGTATCTTAATATACCGTAAAATCTTGTGTGTAATACGCATTGTTTTCACTCATTTTAGTTCGCTAAAAAAATCGCTAAAACATTTGTTGCTCCGTGCAGTGCGCTGTTGCCATGTGTTAGCTATCTCTGGCTGCACCAGCACTGGCAGTGGCAGAGCTGGGGTGGGGGTGGTGGTGGTGGTGAATGGGGGGCTATTTTCTGAAAGGCTTACAAAGCAATGGTTTCACACATTAATCAACATTAAACGTCTTTTGCTGGTTCTGTGGCCACTCTTGTTGCATGTTCGCCACCTCTGGCTACAGTGGTAGTGACAGTGGCTATACGGGAGCGGCATTGGCGGATAGGCGGCATCTGCAGAAGTCTCACTGCGACACAATCTGGTTTGTACCTCTTGTCATTGAAATTGGCAGTCCTCCCAGGCGAACGTTGCCATAGCTCCATCAGCTACATGAACGTGTTCAGCATCGCAGTCAGCTGATGTCAGTACCTCACTTTCATTTTCAATCTCCAGATCACTTGCACCAAAATTAGAGTCCGAAAAGTCAGAGTCCAATTCAAAGTAATAGAATATATGCAAAGTATTGTCCACTGAGTATTTTGCGCTTGGCGAATTCACTTTGCTCTCTTGCCAGATGTCGATGCCATTTTTGCCATTGTTTGCTCTTCACTATTCATGCACACACGAGGATTAAACATCACAAGTCAATGAGTCCAGAATTTCTCCAAGCAAAGAGAGTCTACCTTTACCGTAATGGCGAGTTTTTTTTGACGTTTACAGCTGATTATTGTCCCTACTCTTCCTGTCAACAAAAGTCTACATCTGCCCTAAAATCTTGAAAAGTTAAGGGTGCACATTACATATGTTTTTTTTTTTTTACCTGAACATTTTGAGCTGAATCAGAATACACATTACACACAAGTGCACATTATATGGGAGATTTTTATGGTGGATTTGTTAAAATTAAAACCGTTATTAACCGTTACTTTAGATTGTTTTAAAGCTTTACTTAACAAGTAATATACAAATAACTATTCCATAACACAAACAACTATTTATTACAGCACACCATAACTATTTTTTCCTGTGCACCTTTGCCTCCTTGCTGTTTTGTCACAGTGCTTGTGTCCCACATGCTTTTATTGTCCCAAAATTTGTTACAGTGCTGTATTTAATTGAGTTTTTTTTAGAAATGTCCTTTGTACTTAGCATGCTGATTTTCCTTCAGGGCCAACTTGCTCTTTTTTGTTATATGAAAGTGAAGAAATACAGTGCTTCTAGAAAGTGTTTAGACCCCTTTATTTTTTTCCTATTTTGTTATGTTGCAGCCTTATGCTAAAATCACAATTTTTTTTCCCCTCATCAAAAGAATGATGACAAAGCGATTTTAGACATTTTTCCAAATTTATTAAAAATAAAAAAAAACAGAGCCCTGCGGTGGGATGGCACCCTGCCCGGGATTTGTTCCTGCCTTGCGCCCTGTGCTGGCTGGGATTGGCTCCAACAGACCCCCATGACCCTGTGTTAGGATATAGTGGGTTGGAAAATGACTGACTGACTAACTAAAAAAACAGAAATATCACAATGACATGAGTATTCAGACGCTGTGCTATTGCATTTGAAATTTTTCTCTGGTGCATCCATTCCTTTGATCATCACTGAGATACTTCTAGACCTTGTTTGGAGTCTACCTGTGGGTCAATTCAGTTAATTGCACATGATTAGCAAAGGCAGACACAAGAACAACAACAGTGTATTTGTTGTATAGCTAGAAATGACACGAGGAATGCCTCAGTGGGCTTTAGCAGGCCCTGTTTCTTGACAGCACCCCTCATCTTTGACTCTCTAAGAAGACATGAAAAAACTCCAAAAAAAATTTAAGAAATCTTGAGAAAGGCAATTCGGAGAGAGAGAGAGAGAGAAAGAGAAAGAGAGAGAGAGAGAGAGAGAAGGAGAAAGAGAGAGAGAGAGAGAAAGAGAAAGAGAGAGAGAGAGAGAGAGAGAAAGAGAAAGAGAGAGAAAGAGAAAGAGAGAGAGAGAGAGAGAGAAAGAGAGAGAGAAAGAGAAAGAGAGAGAGAGAGAGACCCACCTCCTGGGCTTCTAGGTTGGGCATGCAGTGGGTGTTAAAAAAGGGGTAACTACAACACACAAAACAGAACACAAGCATTCCTCTTCACAGAGCTAGATGGCCAATCGATTATTGCCACCTCAGAAGTACAATGCTGTTGCACACACTGCTTTGTTCTTGCACAGCCCACCTCACCAATGCAGGCGCAAAGCGCCACGGCAAATCTCTAGGCAAAATGAAAGAAGAGATTATACAATTCGCTAAATACAGAACGTTCACAATATAAGGATACAGATTTGTCAAAACACCTGTCTACAGGTGGTCTAACAGTTGGAAATGTGTATCAGAGTAAAAACCAAGGGCAAAGGAATGGCCTTCAGAGCTTATAGACAGGATCTGGGAAAGCCTACAGAAAATGAATGAAGTATTAAAGGTCTCCAAAGAGCACAGTGGCTTCCATAATTCTTAAATGGAATACGTTTGGAACATCCATGACCCCCCTCTAGGGCTGGCTGCCCGGCCAAACTGAATAATTGGGGGAGGAGAAGGATCTTGCTAAGAGAAGTGATCAAGAACCCCATGGTCACTCTGGCTGAACTCCACAAACCCTGTGTGGAGACAGGAGAAACTCCCAGAAGGACATCACTGCATCACTCCATTAATCTTGGCTTCATGTCAGAGTGGCCAGACAACGCATGGAAGTACCCTTGGAGTTTGTAAAAATGCACCTAAAGGACTCTTGGGCTATAAGAAACAAGATTCTTGGGCCCAAGATTAAACTGTTTGTCCTCCATTCTAAGTGTCATGTCTGGAGGAAACCAGGCCTCGCTTATCACCTGTGCAATACAGTTCCAACAGTGAAGCATGGTGGTAGCTGTGGGTTTGGTTTTTAGCAGCTGGGACTGAGAGACTAGTTAGCGTCAAGGGAGCGCTGAATAATGTAAAGTGTACAGATATCCTTAATGAATACCTACTCTAGAGCTCTGTGAACCTCAGATTGGGCCAAATGTTCACCTTTCAACAGGACAGTGAGCCTAAGCACAAAGCAAAGACAGCACAGGGGTGGCTTAGGGACAACATTGGGAATGTGGCCCAGTCAGAGCCTGGACTTGGACAATCAAATGTCATTGGAGAGACCTGAAAACACAGATTGTCTCAATGTAACCTGATGGCGCTTGACAGGATCTGCAGAGCAGAATAGCAGAAAATCCCCAAATCTGACTTTATGAAGCTTGTTGCGTCAGACCCAAGAAGACTCCAGGCTGCAATCTCTGCCACAGGTCCCTGAACAAAGTACTGAATAAATTGGTTTGAATGCTTGTGTCTCTATCCAGTAGGGGGCGCTAGCTCCCTTGTTGGAATAAGTTCTCTTGTAATTGCGGCAAGTTACATAACCCAAAACTATATAGATATAATATAAAAAGGCGATACCCCTACCTTAGTGATACGGCGGCAAGGAATCACATAGGAGAAATAACGTAGCTTTCTTTAATTATGGTTTATGTGGCATAACAGACGAGGAAGCCATGACAAGTCCTCACAGGTGGCGCAGTGGTAGTGCTGCTGCTTTGCAGTAAGGAGACTGTGGAAGATTGTGCGTTCGCTTCTTGGTTCTTCCCTGTGTGGATAGCGCTTTGAGTACTGAGAAAAGCGCTATATAAATGTAATGAATTATTATTATTATTAAGACTTTTCAGGTAGTTTGTATAGAGTCTGCCATTTTCGTTGCTGCACTGGAAGGATTTTCAGGATCGGATGACGGTATCTCCCATCCGTCCGTCAGCTTCAAAGGTGTGCTGGGCAATGTTCCAAGGTTTTATACTCTTTCTCCACGTGCAGGCCCCCACTTAGGTAAATCATGCCATTCCAAACAAGCAAAAGAAGATCCAATGTCATGCTGTATCTGACACACAGAAATAGTACAATGTCCATTTCACAGTTCTCCCTTTCTTGTCTTGTAATGCTTGCCTAGCAGTTCTAAATTATGAGCCCCTGTGTGCTAAATCTGGCCTTGTGTTAGCTGTACATGGGAGTGGATTTATAAAATCTGTTTTGTACAGAGCACAGTGACATATTAAACCTTTGTACTTATTACGGTGTCAGCGTGATATTTAATTTTTTTTTTAATTTTAATAAATCTGCAAACACGTACAGAATCTTGTTTTTATTTGTCATTCTGGGGTATTAAGCACTTTTGATGAGGGGAAAAAATGAATTTACATGATTCGGCACAAAGTTGCAACATAACAAAATGTAAAATGTTGAGTAGTTTGAATACTGTCTGAAGGCACTGTAAGATGTAACATGTAGTTTCATTGCAACCTAAAATTAAATGCGTTAACATTACATGTTAATAGATTTCATTGAATTTTTATTAGAACATTTTTTTTAATAAAAATGTATTTTTTACAATAAATGATAATATCATTAGTGAGCATTCCAGTGAAAAGAAGATGATGCGCAGAACAAAAAGATAAATGTTTTCTTTGCTATCATGGTGTGTTGATGGAAAGGATTTGCAGAGCTAGCATGTAAAGAGTTGTAGCCTATTTTAAAAAAAAGGTAAGTAGGCCCAACAACAATCAGCATTTATACGTAGAAATAATTCAAGATATGTGAAACACTGATTCAAAATCACCAAGACATAATTGGATCTGCAGCGTGCCATGCTGAAATTAGTACATGATTGCCTGGTATATGGCTGCAAATCTTAAGGGCAGTCATGGAGGTAATGAGGCACATCACAGTGCGTTGCCTGCTAAGGTGCTTGAGTAAGCAATAGCTACTTTTTTAAATTTTGTTTTTTAAATTTGATGATTTTCCTATTTTAGATTTTCATTCTTCCGTCCTGGGTATGACGTTAATCTGCATCCATCCCGGCATATAAGCACTCCAGCCACCATAAAAAACCTCACACTGGTTCCATTCCATCTGAACTAGTGTGGTGCTGAGGTGTCACCCACTGCATGGCTACACTCGGGTCCTAATCTGGATTCTGAGTTGGTTTGTCGTGTGGTGGGTGCGGCAATGCACTGTATCAGTGTGTGCTCCTAAACTCCTCCTCCTCCTCCTCCTATTCATTCTTCAGTGATGCAAACATGAAACGCAGTCATTTTAAATTTGTTATTAAAAATGAATAGCTCTGTATTATAAAAAAAAAAATCTTGGGACGAGACAAGACTTTTTTCTGGCGAAGAGACATGATCTTTTGAAGAGAGACAGAAAGACACTTTCACGTCCCGCGAGATGGTCAAGTCACGTCATGCTTACAACCTTTGGAAGCAAGTCCCGTGAGTTGGTGACTTTTGCAAGTCACGGCCTAGTTACAACCATTTTCAAACAAGACCACGGTCATCTAACCTCTCAGTTGTTGGAATGCTTCTGGCAGACACACTTCCTGTGCTCTCAGCTCTTAAAAATTTTATACGTTCTAAATGACACATCAATGACTAAGCGAAGAAGAAAGAGCAGCACGTCGAAAAGAGACCCAAAAGCGTTGGGGAGAAAAGAAAGCAAAAAAGAACAAAAATATTTGTGCCAAGAGATTTAACCACTTAGAGAAATGAATTTACCTTATCATTCAAATTGTTATAGTGTTACTCTTTCAAGGTATGGTAAATAAAAGGGATGTCACAGTTGGCGGTGATGTTAATCACAGGTTGTATTTAATTTCATGGCTTGTTAGTGCTTGGAATTCTGCCATCTCAGGTCATTCTTATATTGTAGATTTTCTTTCTTTTCCAAGGATATCATCTAAATCAAGGGTCCCCAACTCCAGTCCTGGAGTTGCCGCAGTGGGTGCAGGTTTTCATTTTAACCCTTTTCTTAATTAGTGACCTGTTTTTGCTGCTAATTAACTTCTTTTGAATTCATTTTAATTGACTTGTTTTTTAAGGTTTGTTCCCCTGAATTGCTTCATTTCTTTCCTTAAATGGCACCCAAACAGAAATAAAATGTGAAGTGAGTGAGCCAACAGAGTCAGGGCCTCAAACTCCAACCAGTTCCTTAATTAGGTGCTGATTCTTATTGTTAATTAAACCCATTCTTTAATTCCTTGGTGTGTTGTTGCTCTCATTGCGTAATAGAAAACATTTCTGAATTGTTAATTTTCTCTTTTCTAAGAGCTCTGTTAAAATGTTTTGTGGACCTGAGCAGATCAGCATTCCCGAGACCTCCATCTTTCTTTATTTTCAGATGTAGTATGATGGACACGGTTTGCTAGTCATGTTTTAGTTCATTTTATATCTCATTATTGTTTGGTAGCTAATTAAGGAAAAAAACAATTAAGGGGTCTAAGTGTTCAAAAGCAAGTCAAATAAAATTAATTCAACAGAAGTTAATTTGCAACAGAAACATCTCACTAATTAAGAAAAGGGTTAGAATGAAAACCTGCCGTCACTGCGGCCCTGCAAGACCGGAGTTTGAGAACCCTGATCTAAATGATTTAAAGCTTTAAGTGGATGATTAATTTTAATTAATTCTCTTTTTTGTCTTGTGTTTCGTTTAAAATATTAAACCAAATAGTTCACGATGAATACCCACAGATATAAATGGAAACAAGCTAGATGGAGAACTGCTGGTTCCTTTGCCACTTCCATCTTATAGTTGAGCAGGAACATTAAAACAGTGAATGCAACTGTTTAAGACTAAAATAGGAAATTAAGGGTGGGAAATATGAAGGAGCAAGACAACTAAAATGAAGCATATAAATTTTACTAGAACAGTAAATGCTTCATTAGCGATAACTGACTACTCATTAAGAAACTGGAGTAAAACAAAAACCTGCAACCACTGTGGTCTGCGATGACCGACGTTGCTTAGCCCTGTTTAATGGCTACATAAGAAATTGGTTGGAGTGAAAACTGTGGACCAGGGGTCACCAACTCCAGTCCTGGAGAGCTACTGTGGCTGCAAGATTTCATTCTAACTCTTTTCTTAATTATTGACCAGATTTTGTTGCTGATTAAACTATTTCGCTTTACTTTAATTGACTTTTCTTGAGGCTGTGACTGCTGAATTGATTCTTTTTTCCTTAAATGGCACCTAAACATAAATTTGATGTGAAGTGAGCCAACAGATGACCAACTAAGTTGGCACCTCAAACTCCAACCAACTTCACTTCATTCAGTTTCGTAATCTGAAGCCAATTCTCGTTGCTAATTAAACCCGTTACTTAATTCCAGGACGCTCATTCTGCCATGGCAGACATTTCTAAAACTGTTGATTTTATTTTTTAAGAGTGCTGTCAAAATGTTTTGTGAACCTGAGCAGATCAACACTGCTGAGGCCTTCACCTTTCTTTTCTTTTCATTTTCAGTTATTGTGTGATGGACGCAGGTTGTTGTTAATGTGTTGGTACACCTTGTGTCTTAATATTGTTTGGTTGCTACTTAAGGAAAAAAATAATAATTAAGGGGCCTGAGTCTTAAGTTGTGCATCAATTAAAATTAAGGCAAAGAGTTAATTAGCAGCAAAATCTGGTCACTAATTAAGAAAAGGGTGAGAATGAAAACCTGCAGCCACAGTAGCTCTCCAGGCCTGGAGTTGGGGACCCCTGCTGTGGACTGTTTGAGACCACTGAGTTAGCTGATCATCTGTTGGCTCTCCTTGTAGCTCTTTATTGTTTGGCTGCTGGTTAATGACAAACACAATTAAGCAAATCAATCATAATTAAGACATAAGCGTTCTGTTAAATTAGCAGCATTAACTGGTCAGTAATTAGTAAAGTGGCCGTGACGAAAACCCACAGCCACTGTGGACATCCAGGGGCTTTATGTATAAATGGTGCGTACGCACAAAAATGTTGTGTAAGAATGTTTCCACGTGCAAATCGTGATGTATAAAACCTAAACTTAGCATAAAGCCACGCACATTTTCACGGTAGCTCATACCCTGGCGTACGCAAGTTCTGTGCTCGGTTTTGCAGACTGGCAGCACCCAGCGTCAAAGCAGTGTTACTGTTCCTGTGTGGTTACCCTTTATTTTTTAGATCCACATCCCTGATGTGGCTTTATAAAAACACTGAAATTAACCGCATATTGTTTATTAGTTTAATGCATCTGATTGTAATTAACCTGTAACAATATAATGGTCCACAGAATGGTCAAACTATTCCAAATACCATAGCTGCTTTAGCGTTGTTACTCTCACTGCACCTTCTTCTTCTTCTTCTTTCAGCTGCTCCTGTTAGGGGTTGCCACAGAGGATCATCTTTTTCCATATTACTCTCACTGCACCACTCTGAGTATTTATATCACTCTATCTGAGTGTGAATCACAGCTGTACAGCAGCTGATCAGAAAGAAAATTAACAGGATACAGCATCAAGCACACGCTGTCTTAGCCATGCTGTCTGTTGAACTGCTCTCACACGACAAACGCTTCAGAGCCTTTCCTGTACGGACCTCGCCGTTCAGAAACAGTTTCATCCCAAGAACTATAAACGCACTCAATCAGTCCATCAAGTGCTCCTTGTAGAACTGTTTGTACTTATAAGTACAATTGCCTCACTGTAAACTTGCGATATAGTTATAATATTGCACAACCTGAGCCACTTTATGACGCGCATATTTACATATGATGACTATATAATTTTTAAGATGAAATGCAGCGAAATATTTTTATTTTTATATTATACAGATAAAACTTTAACTTCATTTAAACAATCTGTATTATTAATCATTAAACATGTGAGGACACAGTGTCACTGCGCTAGCAAGGCGCTGGCGCTCCGTTCACGGATTGTTCCTGCCTCGCACTGTATTCTAGCTGGTGCTGAATTGACACTGGAAGGATAGATGGATGGAATAATTAAAGACATACTACGAAGATATTTCAATGTTCCTTAAAAATTTTGAAGAATCAGTGTTCTAAGCTTTCAGATGGCTTAACATCTATTACAAAGCTGATTGTGTGGCGATTGGGTATTTGGAGAAAGAAAAGTAAGGACAGGAATTGGGGGTTAGTACACTTGAAAGAGACAGTACTGCTGCAATAAATTATTTCATCGAAGGTCACGCACGGCGCAGCAAGCATCTTGCGTGAGACATGAACAATCACTGCGCCACTGTGTTCCCATGTTTAATAACATGCTTTAAATCCTATCATCATGAAAATTATATCACGTATACATTTCAGTATTTTAATTATTCAGAGAGCTGTAATATTGCGAATGTAATGGATTCTTTGTACTGTCGGAGGAAGAGAAAGCCTGGAAGCACATAGTGATTCACATACATAGAGCACATAGAAGATCAAATACAAAACAAAGCATTTAACGTGCTACTTTAGTTATGATGGGATTTGAGAAACTAGTAAATTAAACGATTTTAAGATAACGTCTATGATGTTCTGTTAATGACAAAATAAACTACGTGATTAAAGTTGAAATTTTGAGATTGACATTTCGGCTTTTTCCCCCGTGTGCCTTTTTTTTTCTCTGTACTCTAATAAGCTTTCATATGACACTCGGACAGTGGGCTACGACTCGCCTTTTCATGGCAACTTTGATATGTGACAACTTCTTTTTTATTTCGGGCACTCTGCGACTTTGTGAACTTGAGCTTTCGAGTTTCTCTGACACGCTATGTCATTCGATCAACTTCCTTTTGTTGTTTATACTACTGTTTAAACCAACAAATAGAGGTTTTTCCTTTCCTCCACTTGGTATTCGCTGATATTCTTCTATTTTCCCCTGTGATTTTGCCATTGCCTTTTCACAGAACGCTGAGCTTAAGGGCTATTTATGTTGATGTGAATATTCAAAGAGGCGTAACTCTGGGAGGAGTTGGGGTGGGACAGCAGGCGCGTGGATGTGCGTTAATTTTCATGTTGACTGTGATTTATGGAGCGGAAGAACGTGGAAGTTGGCGAACGCACAGATTTATGCATCTGGATTTTTTTGTGCGTAAGCACATTTCCACTTTTGTCTGCACGCCATGTTATAGTGTGAATTCTACACACAGCGTTATGCATGAGGCACCTGATATCTATGCAAAAGGATGATGGTCCAAGTCCAAGAGGCTCCAGGATAGGATTTGGTCCCCCCTGGTATAGACAGAACCTTGATGTATATTATGGAGGGCAAATAGTTGTTTTTATTTTTAGACTGTCTCTTCACATTTACAGATTAAAATTTGTTAAAAAAATCTATCTATCTATCTATCTATCTATCTATCTATCTATCTATCTATCTATCTATCTATCTATCTATCTATCTATCT
>JANRMT010062840.1:36934354-36955952 GCA_026402145.1 Polypterus bichir lapradei
TCTATCTATCTATCTATCTATCTATCTATCTATCTATCTATCTATCTTGTTTAGTAAGTGTTGATCAGATTTGTATAGCTAATTAGTTAAAAGTTCAAGCTTTTGTTGTTATAGCTTTGGTATACAGAAATGAATCAAAGTAATGTCATTTCTTGAAGGTGATGCATCTGCCTGTTGAACACACTTATTATCCATTCTTATGTTACAACATATCCATTATTAAAAACTTCAATTTTATTCTGTCAAAGGGACGATGTATAATAGGTTTCTTATTGATGAAAGAAAGAAAAAGAAAAAAAAAATCCAATTAAAACCAGCTTTTTCCATGTCAGCGAGTTGTTTATACAAATTCATTCAAGCATAGCAAGTAAGGGGAAAGCAAGTTCGGTCTGTTGGTTTATCCGGTCGTTCTGATCCTCCCTGGTATCAGGTTAGACAGCTGATTCAGCTTTCGTTAGTCCCTTGATATTTCTCAGCCAATGAATTCCAACCAGGCAGGGCCAGCAAAATAAGAAAGATTTACATTCACCATTAGTTGTCTTTAATTCCCTTGAACAAAGATAAAGAGAATTCTAATCGTCTGCTCATTTTGCTTTTTTATTGTTGTAATTATTAAACTAATCAGTCATATAATCATTTTTATTATTTTTCAGCAAAGAAAAACTTTTTATGCTGATACATACATTTAAATTTAACAACATGTACCATATTTGGCAAAATATATAAAGGAGTGAAAGTATCAACTTACATCGTGGCCTTTCATCTATTGACTTGCTCAGGATATTTGTGATTGGTAAACCATTTATAGTGCTTGGCATTTCATTTAATAGAAAAAAATGAATGTTCTGGCAGTTATGATGCAAACTTCGCTCAAAATATATTAATAGTTTGTGGACATTTGGCTAAAGAAATAAGAGATGCATAGAGGGATGGCCCATGAATTCTTGCACATCTGTGTGATCCATTGCTCAAATTAATGTTAGGCAGTGTGGAGAGAACTCATGGCAGTGTAGTTTCCGTTAACCAAACCTTAAATATGGGTATGTCCAGGAAGGGGGCATTAGCTCTTTCTGAATAGAGTTGTTTTAAAGAACACTAGAAAACACACAGACCTCCTGTTGTCCCATAATGAAGGCTCCAGCAACAGTAGTTTGCAACTACCAGCAGGCTGTGCATAATGAACGTCAAGGCTGCCCACCTCTTTCTCTCACTATCATATAATTGGCTTCTGCAGTTTGCTTCATGCTCAGCAGATGTCACTGCTCTACTTTTTCTCTCTGCCATGTCACCTTCTCGTTCGGACCGTGAGAAAGATGTGAACCTTGATAACTTTGTTGAGGATGTCACTAACATTTTTGCTTCACCAACACATATCACATTGTAAGCCTTCGATTAGGACTAAGATCAAGGCTCTAGTGCTAGTAGTTCACAAGTACCAGCAGGTTATGTATAGTGAATTCCTGGGCTGTCACTGTTCATTTCCCTATCATGTAGTTTGTTTCTGCAGTTTACTTCATGATCAGCAAATGTCGCTGCTCTTCTTTTTCTCTCTGCTGTGCATCTCCTGTGGCTCTTTGTTACCTGCTCTTATACCGGCAGTTACCTTTTGATGGGGTGTGACACACCGCTTATTTCAAGTGCATATTTTACAGTTCATATTTTCACGAATAGAGCTGCCAGTTCTTCCAAGCTTATATCAACTCCTACACTTTTGTCGTAATGCTGAACAACAGAGTATACACAGCATCATCGACAATGCATTGTTCATGTTCATTGTTGATACCGTTGTATGCCAATGTATAACCTGAAGCTACAGAAAGGGTTTTCCCTTGCATCAGATTATGCTTATTTTTTATGTTTATTTTTAAGACATGCAATGTACTCAAGAATTACTTTTTTCCTGTTTGGTGTGTTGTATTTAACTCATTTTTTGATACCCATTGCATGTCAAATCTACCTGGAATCAGGACAGGGTCTCTTTCTAAATTGCACTCCCCAAAAATTCTTACACTTTTTTTCCTACAAGTTTTGTGTTTTGTGGGGGGGTTCTCGTCTTCTTATAGTGTCAAGACTGGGGGGCTGTCATAAAACAAGACCTGTTAAAGTCCGTTGAGGAATTCTTTGGGCTATACAATTGTTGTTGTTGCTCTCTGCACACACAACACACATTTGTATATCTGATAGGGTTTTTTAGGAGACTTTTTGACTGCAGATGGTTCATCATAAGCAGAACCTTGCTGTCTCTTAAACCAGGTTAATGAGAGCACCTCTGATCTTTACAGTTCAAAATCACCATGAGCACTGCCTTCATGAGGCGTTGGATTGGTTTAGAAATGTGACAATCAGTGAGCCTTCTAATTGTTCCCTCCCAACCTTAAGCACAATTCCCTTGTGGTTGTCTCCAGACATATATGTTCTGTGTCTAGTTGCAGTATGACTATATATATATATATATATATATATATACAGTAAACCCTTGTTTATCACGGTTAATCCGTTCCAGACTCTACCGCAATAAATGAATTTCCTCAAAGTAGAGTTCTTTATTTATAAATCTAATATTTTTATAGTTAGAGCATAGAAAACCTGTTTACGACCTTCTAAATACGTTTTTTAACATTATTAGAGCCCTCTAGACATGAAATAACACCCTTTAGTCAAAAGTTTAAACTGTGCTCCATGACAAGACAGAGATGGCAATTCTTTCTCACAATTAAAAGAATGCAAACATATCTTCCTCTTCAAAGAAGTGTGCGTCAGGAGCAGAGAATGTCAGAGAGAGAGAGAGAGAGAGCGAGAAAAGCAAACAATCAAAAATCAATTGGGCTGTTTGGGCTTTTAAGTGGAAGCACTGCGATAAAGCGGCCTCAGGGAAGGGATCAATGTGAAGGTAGTCTTTCAGCATTTTTTAGAGGAGCATCCGTATCCTCTAGGCCAGTGTGCGAACAGCCCCTCTGCTCACACCCCCTCCGTCAGGAGCAGAGAATGTCAGAGAGAGTTAGAGAGGCAGAGAAAAGCAAACAATCAAAAATCAATACGTGCTGTTAGAGCTTTTAAGTGTGCGAAGCACCGCGAGGGAAGCATATCGTATATCATTGAGGAGTTTTATTCAATACGTAATACGTGCTCTGATTGGGTAGCTTTTCAGCCATCCGCCAATAGTGTCCCTTGTATGAAATCAACTGGGCAAACAAGCTGAGGAAGCATGTACCATAAATTAAAAGACACATTGTCCGCAGAAATCCGCGAACCAGCGAAAAATCTGTGATATATATTTAGATATGCTTATATTTAAAATCCGCGATGGAGTGAAGCCGCGAAAGTTGAAGCGCGATATAGCGAGGGATTACTGTATATATATTACATAGTTTACTGTCAAATAATGCAAAGAGTAGGCGACACGTGTTCGCCCTTATTCGGGCTCATCAGGCTTACACACTCCACTGCACCCCTCACTGGGATCGGACGTCATCGTCAGAGGCGAAGCCTCTTACACCGTGCCACGGCGTGTGGTTCATTTATTTGACAGCCTGGAGATCGGAGTAATTACATTTATAGCATTCGTAGTACTATGACGTCTGAGGTTCGATCCCCGCGAGGGGTCCAGTGGAGTGTGTATGCTTGATGAGCCTAAATAAGGGCGTTATTTGACAGTAAACTATGTAACATTTTATGATCTGCTTCTCGCAACTGAGAGGGCCCGTGGCGGATGTTTGCAGACAGGCAGACCAACCACATGCATTACCTGGTAGGTAACCACCCATACAATCAGATCGGGACTCAGACTACGAATATATATATATATGTGCATAGTCACACACGTGCGAGTGGAAGACAGCTAAAGGGCTTAAGTAATGGTAATAACACATCTGACCAGGGGGCAACGGGGTGCACTGACTGTCTTTCTCAGTTCCCTGCAGACCTTTCCCGAGAAATCCTGTCAGGTTCTGGCCCCTTTGACGATGTCACTTTCTGGTCCAGACGATGTCAATTCTGGTCCAGAAGATGTCACTTCCGGTTCTGGGCCCTTCAATGACGTCACGTCTGGTTCCATCTCCTTTTGATAACGACACTTCCTATACGGGCCTTTATAGCCGCCATCTTACCAGCAATGAATCAGTTCTGTTTTGGACTCAGTCTTGTGAACAGCTCTGTTCTTTTCAAACGTCTTTTGCAACCAGGGATATTATATGGGTGGCTGCCCCAAACCTTTTCACGATGTCTGGACTGTATTTCTATCACTATATATATATATATATATATATATATATATATATATATATATATATATACATATACATACAGGTGTATGCCAAGCAATGTGCAATCAATTCAGATTGCCACAGATGGACTCCAAATAACTTCTAGACACATTTCAAGGAGAATTAAAGCGTGCAGGATGTATCTGACCACAATTTGGAGTGCCACAGCAAAGTGTCTGAAAACTTATTGTCAAAGAAGAGACAAGTGAGCCACTAAAAGAGTTGGGGCAGCCACTTGTATATTGTTTCTTGGCTGCAATAGTGTTACATTTTTTATACAGATTTGAGTCCAGAACAGAACTGTCTTGATGAGGCAAAGATGCCAGTTTTAAAGGAGAGGACAGGAAGTGACGTCCTCAGAACCAGGTGGAATTTCCCATAATCAGTCTGCAGTGGAAAGAGAGAAAGGGTCAGTACACTCTGCCACCTCTTGGTCTGGCGTAGAATTACCCTCATTCAGGCCCTTTAACTGCCTCCCATGTGCACGTGTGCAACATATTATATATTCTTGTTTATAAATGATAGATTCTAGTTTTCGATTTTTAATACACTTGTAAACTTTTCTAAAAATATGTTTACACTTTGTCATTATGGGTTATTGACTGTAGTTTAATGGGCAAAAATGGCAAATGTGTCCACTTAAAATTAACTTTACAACACAATAAAGTGTGCAGAAAGTGAAGGGGTCTAAATACTTTTTGAATCAACTGTATTTGGATACACGTATCTACTAAAAATACATATGCATGTATAGGGTTTTCTGTAGGGTTTTAAAATGCACTGCTTCTCTATTTTATTCATTTTTGTTCTTGTTCTGGATTCTAGTGATACGTTGTCACACACGTGTGAGTAGGAGACAGCTAAATGGCCAAGGTAATAGTAATTCTACGGCAGACCAGGGGGTGGCGAGGTGCACTAACTGTCTTTCTCAATCCTCTGCAGACCAATCTCGGGAAATCCCGTACGGTTCCGGCACCTCCGATGATGTCACTTCCTGCCCTGGCTTTTAAAGCCGCCATCTTGCCTCCACATCATCAGTTCTGTTTTGGACTCAGTCTTGTGAACATCTCACAACTATTTCAAAGCCTTTTTGCAGCCCAGGTATATTATACGGGTGGCTGCCCCAAACCTTTATGATGTCTTTGTGTCTTTCTTATGACAACGTGTATATTTTAATGTGATGTTGAAAGTTTCTCAAAAATAGTTGAATCGACAAAAATCATGTTTTCCTTACATGAGAAGTTACCATATTAACTCAATCAGTTTTTTTCTTTTTTTCATATCTCATTTTTCATAGACCACGTTGAACATTCAATCAGTGGTTTTGCACTATTTGTATCTGTTAAGCTGTCTGTTATCTTCCCTGAGGGATGCAGATAGAAAGCCTGCTACTCAGTTTAAGTGAGAATATTCCCTTTAACAGAAAAAAAGCTCAATTTTTTTGTTAGCCCATCTTACTTCTTTCTTTTATAGTAGCTTTAAATAGCAAAGGAGAAACAGTGACCCAAATATTTAAGAACCAAAACCCCTGGCAATTCCCTAATGGGTCCATTTAGACAGCCCCTCATTCAAGTGATACTGTATAGTTGTCCTTGAACTGTTCGTTTTAACTGCATTGCAGTACCCAGTGACATTGAATTTTTGCAAGCCAGGAAATTAATTGGACATGAGTAAAAGCTCTGAGTAGCAAACTTGCCCCAACACTTTAATGCGTCTCTATTACTGCTGTAATTATAACAGAAATGTGCATTAATCTGTAAAATATATTTTAATTTCAATAAAATATGTATGAAATAAGGGAGTAAAAATCAATTCCAGACTCCTTATACATTATCCTTTCACTTTGTAATATGACTATGCAATCATTTGTATGCACGGAAATCTATTTGTGTATTTTTGCCATCTTATATAGATCACCTTCTATAATGCAAAACTACGTAAGTAATAATATTTGGGCCAAGAACTCTTAATATTTCAAAAGGTGAATCAAATAAAAATGTTGTTTAGGATGTGTATATTTAGGTAAGTAACATTTTTCAATTGCAAGTTAAATACATTTCAACAGAGAGAAACTTTTGATTACTTTAAACAAGGTGAATGTTTACTGTTGCAACTTTAGTCTGATTGTAATAAAGTCTGATTTAGCTCTGTGGCAGGCCCAGCGGCTGTCACAATCAGCAGTGTGAAGGATGCTGAATTTAGGGAGAATTGATGGAGTTATGCTGTGTAAAACAATATATCAAAGTTTGTGTTATTTAAAATCAAAGCGGCATTAAGGAAATAAAATGGAAATGATTAGCTTGCCCCTTGCCATGCAGTTTGGTTGGTCACAGCTTGAAGCTGCGTTTGGCAAAGAGGAGTATGATTACAGTGCACATTATGATTTGTTCTGTGCTCCTTTTTTTTTTTTTTTTTTACTGTTCATTTGAAAAATTTTACTTACCTCACAGTGTCTCACCTCCTACACTTGCATATCAGCTTATCATGCTGTGTCGGGGGAGTTTGGTGTTTCTCAAGGCATTGAAAGAATTTCTCTTTCTGATGGGTTTAGCAGGTTGTTACTGAACTCTGACTCTTGCAAGGTAAGCTTTACTTATGAACTGTTTTGTTTGCGAAAAAACATAAATACAGGCCTCTTTAAAGTCTTAAGGATTTATGGCGCCCATGTTTTCACAATTCTGATATAACTTTATGGCTTTATCATAAGCTCGGTTCATCCTCTTTATTTGGCTTGTGATATATTGCCTTTTTGCAGGAAGAGCAGCTGTCTCCCACTGCATGTCTTATTACTGTATAGACTGCAAAAACATCACATAAAGCCTGGATAAATGAATGCCTTTCTTTCTGTTTTACTGATTAGTGTATATATTATTTAGACTGTACATTTGATTACATTTGTGTTTTTATTTAGTTTACTGCTTCAGTTTAGTTCTGTGTAGACTTAATTCAGTTCATTCATTTACTCTTTACATTTGCTATTGTGAAGATGGATTTGTGTACATTACTTTGTCACTTCTGTTTTTAACTAGTTTTGTGGACTAAAAGCTCATTATCTCCTTTTCTTTATTACTGTTTCTGTCCGATATCACCAATTGCACTATAGCTATCCATGACTTAGTTTAGTACAGGGGTTCTCAACCTCTGTTCCTCCAGTATACCACAAGAATAAGCGAGGGCCCCTCTATGCAGGCTACAGTATTTACAGTTGTGCTTGAAAGTTTGTGAACCCTTTAGAATTTTCTTTATTTCTGCATAAATATGACCTAAAACATCATCAGATTTTCACTCAAGTCCTAAAAGTAGATGAAGAGAAACCAGTTAAACAAATGAGACAAAATATTATACTTGGTCATTTATTTATTAAGGAAAATGATCGAATATTACATATTTGTGAGTGGCAAAAGTATGTGAACCTCTAGGATTAGCAGTTAGTTTGAAGGTGAAATTCGAGTCCGGTGTTTTCAATCAATGGATGACAATCAGGTGTGAGTGGGCACCCTGTGTTATTTAATGAACAGGGATCTATCAAAGTCTGCTCTTCACAACACATGTTTGTGGAAGTGTATCATGGCATGAACAAAGGAGATTTCTGAGGACCTCAGAAAAAGAGTTGTTGATGCTCATCAGGCTGGAAAAGGTTACAAAACCATCTCTAAAGAGTTTGGACTCCACCAATCCACAGTCAGACAGATTGTGCACAAATGGAGGAAATTCAAGACCATTGTTACCCTCCCCAGGAGTGGTCGACCAACAAAGATCACTCAAGAGCAAGGTGTGTAATAGTCGGAGAGGTCACAAAGGACCCCAGGGTAACTTCTAAGCAACTGAAGGCCTCTCTCACATTGGCTAATGTTCATGTCCATGAGTCCACCATCAGGAGAACACTGAACAACAATGGTGTGCATGGCAGGGTTGCAAGGAGAAAGCCACTGTTCTCCAAAAAAAACATTGCTGCTCGTCTGCAGTTTGCTAAAGATCACGTGGACAAACCAGAAGGCTATTGGAAGAATGTTTTGTGGAATGATGAGACCAAAATAGAACTTTTTGGTTTAAATGAAAAGCGTTATGTTTGGAGAAAGGAAAACACCGCATTCCAGCATAAGAACCTTATCCCATCTGTGAAACATGGTGGTGGTAGTATCATGGTTTGGGCCTGTTTTGCTGCATCTGGGCCAGGATGGCTTGCCTTCATTGATGGGACAATGAATTCTGAATTATATCAGAGAATTCTAAAGGAAAATATCAGGACATCTGTCCGTGAACTGAATCTCAAGAGAAGGTGGGTCATGGAGCAACACAATGACCCTAAGCACACAAGTCGTTCTACCAAAGAATGGTTAAAGAAGAATAAAGTTAATGTTTGGAATGGCCAAGTCAAAGTCCTGACCTTAATCCAATCGTAATGTTGTGGAACGACCTGAAGTGAGCAGTTCATGTGAGGAAACCCACCAACATCCCAGAGTTGAAGCTGTTCTGTATGGAGGAATGGGCTAAAATTCCTCCAAGCCGGTGTGCAGGAATGATCAAAAGTTACCAGAAACGTTTAGTTGCAGTTATTGCTGCAAAGGGGGGTCACACCAGATACTGAAAGCAAAGGTTCACATACTTTTGCCACTCACAAATATGTAATATTCAATCATTTTTCTTAATAAATAAATGACCAAGTATAATATTTTTGTCTCATTTGTTTAACTGGTTTCTCTTTATCTACTTTTAGGACTTGAGTGAAAATCTGATGATGTTTTAGGTCATATTTATGCAGAAATATAGAAAAATCTAAAGGGTTCACAAACATTCAGGCACCACTGTACATACTTCAGCTTTTCCTACAGTCTTGACAAAGGTGCTTGTTTTTGAACTTAATATTTGCTGCTACTGCTTGTACACTGCATATGTGTTTTTTTTATCCACTAATACAAAATAAATAGGCCTTTTCAAACACAAGCCTATATGTGTTTATTAACACTAGAATTCCCGAAGCCTACGAAAAACTTTGTAATCCAGACCCATTCCTTCACAGCTCTCCATCAGTCTTTTGTTTTGTAAATGCGTTGATCTGCACAAACAGAAAGCGGCCTAGTGTCCCATCCTCACCTTGATGAAGCTCAGCTCTCCCAGCTCAAGCCAAGGCTCCTTATCTGCGTGTGAGTTGAGGTTCCTGGAGTTGTATCGGGTAAATAATACAGTTTATCGTTATTTGGAAGACATGCATTTCATGTGTGTCCGTGTCTACAAAGATCTGGGTAAGTGTAGGATGAAAGGAAATGCAAGAAATGCTGAACACATACCTAAAGCAGAAACGTTTTCCATGTTATGCTGATAATGATGTGAAGTGTATAATGTGTGAAGAATTTAGTCCAAATAACAAATAAACACGTGTGCTTTTATTCAAGAATATAACCAAAGGAAAAAAAAGGATTCAATTTACACGTGGCTGTCAAAGAGTTAAAAACTCAAACTGAAATGTCGAATGACAGGGAATTTACACGTATTCTTAAATGGTGTAGAGGTAAGAAATGTTGCCTTATATCCCGTTTGAGACTGGGTACTCCATGTTTTCACTAGGCTTCTTCTTTTTCATTAACAGCACGGCGCTGATAATATTAATTGAGTGGGCATTTTTTATGGATAAATAATAACCTCTGTAGGGAGTTTCAAGCATTATAATATACAAAATATTGCTTTGAAGAAGAGCAGAATGTCCCCCTCATTGTTTTGAGTGCAGCGATATATGTATATTACTACAGAGATGGATGAGAGTGCCACTTGTGTATCAAAAGCTGATTTCACCAACTTACACATGAACTTGATGTTAGCACGTTTGAACTGCGACATTGCGCCGACTGACTATACACATGTCTAACTCAAACAGTAATTAAAGCAATACTACACACCAAAACCAATCCAGACCTGTTGTAACTGGTCTACAGACATGCTTTGCTCCCCTCCACAACAAAGTGTTCGTAATCTGATCTCTTACTCTCACGCTCTATCAAACTTCCCCCCCATAAGGTTCCCATCGCACAACCATTTATTTCCGGTGAAACTAGCATAAAAGTTGGTACTGTACTGTTTTAAAAATCAGGTATTTTGGTACTTTTTCAGTACTGGTATACCATGCAACTCTAGTCTTGACCCTCCAGGTCTTAGCCTACTTCTGCTGACTTCTGGTCCTTCCCCGAGCAAAAGGCAAAACTCAGTTTATGGCATCTACAGTTTCTTCTTCCAGTCCCTTGTTATTCTCTGTGTTACTAACCAAGAAACCACAAGTGGTAGAGTGAAATGTGGCAATAGTTAGAGTCTCAGTGGGTGACATAAAAAGTACAAATATGGAAATGGTCTAAACAAAGAGAGTTTAAAAATCACTGCCTTCAAACAGGAGCACATTTTCAGCAGACAACATCCTACATCCCATTGATCTAGCAATGTCTGTCTGTCCACAAGAAACAATTCGGGCCCTCATGGACTGATTTTGGTTAAAGTTGGCACACATATTCTTCAAGGAAATGAGTCTTGAAAATTCAATTTTCATTGACCTATCTCAAACAGATCTCACTGTACGTTTTGAATTTTCAAAATATCCCATTGAAAAGCATTGGCGAATCTTTAGTCTCCTCTGTCTTAAAACAGAGAAGCACTGTGTGCAACTTCAAGTATGAATTAGGTTGCTCTTTTAATTTTACCTTGGTAGTGGTTACACCAGCTTGCATATTTTGTATATTTTCATCTTTTATTCATCAGACAGCCACTCAGATGCCCAATACAAATGATATCAGATACTGGGTAGGGCATGCAAGCAGCAAATACAGCAGCACCTTCTCCTACTGCTTTAGGTAAGTTAACCAAAAAAGTCACTTCTCTGGAAAATGAATAGAAAAGGAAAGTAACTGTGTAAGCTTATATAAGACTGAATTGGCTGAACTAATACTTCCTGCAGATTATTTTTATGAAGTAGTGATGTTATCAACTATTTAATTTCATGGGAAAGGTGCAGCTCTCCTAAGTTATATAAACTTAGCTTGGATTTAGAAAAGGGAGATGCAGTTGATCTGCCGGCAGAAGATCAGAACTGCTCATCATGCAACAAGGAGCACAATGTGGTATACGAAGAAGTTGATTGTGACACAAGCAGCAGTGACAGGCCAGGGTAAAATATTGCACATGCTGAATGATTTACTTAGCAGTAAAACACACAACAAATTGAGCTGTTGGTTATGGTCTATCTGGACCCAAATATCCATTTTTGCTTCCATGTATTTTTAGACTTCAATTAAAACCTTCAAGGCAACTTTCATCTTTGGTATTCCTGTAATAAATCAGTTCCTTTCCAAGTTCTTAGTTATTTCTATAATCTTAACAAATTACTATGCTTTACCAAATATTAATAGCTAGATGCAGATCTTATTTTTCTTTTGATAATTATTATTACCAGTCTATCTTTATATATAATACGCTACAATGGCTGTTCATTTGTCTGTCCAGGATTTTAAATCACCTGTAGCTTGCAAACCATTTGACCTATTGACCTGAAATTTGGTACACATATACTACGTGACGTCTACTATCCGCTTTCAGGGTGGTGATTGACCTCCAAAGTTATTCCTCTTTTTATTTTTATTTTATTTTATTGTAGAATTTACTCTCGGCAGCGGCCAGCAGGGTGGCCATGCGGCGCATGCGTACGGGCACCGTTCTCATCCCTACTACCTTCGCTGTCACTTCCTCTACCTCTTCATATCTTAAATCATTCTTGAGGCAGATTGAAGACTTAAGTGCCAGCGTAAGTGAAAAATGAAGGAAAACGTACAAAGTAATTGCAACACAAACACTGACTTAATCAGTTTTAACGCAAAAGATGCCAATAAAAGAAGGGAAGAAGTGAGCTGCTAGGGTGGAGAAGAGAAGAGCTGCTCAGGAAGCAGCAAGCGCATGAACCTCTGAGCAAACGAATGGTAAACGTACAGAGAAAGAGGATGAAAACTAGGAATGCTCAAGTCAAGTGTATTCACTGCACGTCATTGTGCAGTACGCCGTTATTGGTTGAGTATATTTTCAAAAATGTTATGTTTAAGAAAATTGAACACTAGTTAGTCACAGACCCTCCACTACTCACACACATCAGTCAATTCCATTTTTACATAATTTGACTTGAAATCTGCTGTCTATTAAAGCTATTGAGCCATCACAAGCATATTAAGGCTACATTTTTAACTACACAACATTATAAAGTGCTGTTGGAAAGCACATATCTATTATAGTCTACAAACAAATTTAAGTACATTGTATTTTCACTGTTATTTTTAAATATGACTTATTGTCATAAAAATACTTCATAAACAAAAGCATGAGAACTGACCATTGGACGAGGTAACTAAAAAGACATGAACTACTCCAAATTTCATATCGCCAAACGCACCTGAATATTTTGCCATGCGAGCATAAACTTATTTTTTAACTGATTTTTCAAATTAATAATTGCAGGCATTGGGGTGCGTAGCAGCTTACCAGGCAGAGAAGTCATTGTTGAGACTAGAAATAGACCCTATGCACAAGATGGCGCTGTTCAAAGGCCTCCCTTCAGACACTGACACACAAATGTAGTTTTTATTTGCTCTCAACGTATTCATTTTTGCATGCTTCCCATTAAGACTGCACTGTAAAACCGTAACTTTTTCTGTTAGTGCTTTACCAGCAGACTTTATTGGCGTGGTAGACCAAGTCTGTTCAGATTGTGTTACTGTCAAGTCCGGGTTTGTGTTAGCTGCTAGCACATACTGCTGGTGCCATCTGTATAATTAACAAGTAACCCCATTTCCCCCAAGAATGAGTGTTGTTACTTGAACAACTAAATTTGTTGGAGTGCAAGCCCAGTGTATTACCTGAGTAAATGCTTGTGAAATGTCAGAGCAATGATCCTGGTGTCCATGATGTGGCTGTGTGAGTGGCCCAGTTTTCTTGACTACCAGTTACTTCCAAATGTGCACTTACTGAATTTCTTATTTCAGGCTGCCACACAATTTGAAAGAAAAAGAAATAGAATTTTCCAGTTCAAGTGTGATCTGTAATGAGGGATTATGCAGTCTGACTACTAACAAGGTATTTTGAATGTGAAGTAATTTGTAATTGAAAACTCTTTTCAACTGGACTGTGGATAAAACTAAGATTATCTGCACAAGCTGTTTGGAAAGTGCAGTTAATTGGAAATTTCTTGTTTGTGCCAAACACGCAAATAAAGTTTGTGAGGGGAAAAGACTCTAAAAAGGATTGTACATCAGTCTGTATGTTTGTAAATGGAAGCTAAATAGTTTTGTGTATGATGTCAGGACAATTCATTTAATCTTTTACCTCTGAATTCCTAAGTGATAATTTTAGTTTTGATTGATCTTCCAAATTATAATGGAAAATAATGACAATGGCTATTTATTTTGCTCAAGATGCATTTTCAGCAGCTCTTAGTGGCAGCCACTGGGACAATGTGGAAGTATTCCATCAGCCTGGAGCAAATGTCAGAATTTCAGAAATACAAAGCAATTGACTTTCGAGTGGAATTGCTGACTGACCCTCCCTAGGAAGTTCTTGTTAATATTGTGGGAGCTTTGGGTGAGTGAGCCTAGGAACACTCCATCCAAGTATCTCTGTTTTAATTCTCTCTTAATGTTTGTTTTTAATATTTTGTTTTTAGTCCTGTTTCTTTTTTAACTGTACAGCGCTTCGGTCAGTTGTAATGCTGTGCTTTTAAGCGCTCAACAAATAAAATGGCATGGTAATGGTATGGTAAGCCATCTTTAGAAACTGTGATGGCATCCAATCTCTTTTTCTAATGACTGGTACCATTCAGGTCCTTCTTTTCATTGTTTCAATAGAAGTGGGAGCCTGCGTGATTGATCCTGAAAATATGACAATAATAGACCATATAGATGGACTTCACTTACTTTGGTCCTTGTTTTAAAAAAATTAAATCCAGATGTTGAAGCAAGTGCCTTCTGGGCCATATGTTTTTTGAATCGAAAATTCTAATGATGAACGTGAAATGGTGTGTTCCTTTGTCAAGGTCCTGGAACTCATTGTTAATTTCCTAAAGTCTGGCAAAAAAGAAGTACTTGCAACCATTGCTAAGACAGCTTAAGGTGAAGAACACTTTGCTGTTATAATGGATCACGGAGTTGTTCCTGTGTTAGCAAAACTAATTGAAGCAACTGATGTTAAGCTGTGTTGATACTCATCTGAGACCACGGCAGATGGCTGCATGGGTGGGGGATTAACCAAATGTCATTTGGAGAGGCAGGGGTTGGGTTGGCAGGGTCACTACTTAAAATCGAATGACGCTATGGTCTAACAGGCAGCTTCCGTGGTCCTGTTTCATCTTTTAAAAAGATGCAAACAGTTGCATAACCATGCATGAAAAATGGAGCCGTTAAGCTGCTCCTCAGTCTAGTTGGGTGTACAGATGAACTGTCGCAGGAAGCCACAGCTGGCTGAGTGGCCAACATTTGCAAACTTTCTCTTGCCAACGAGAAGGCCAAGTACTATGGTTAAAGCATCCAGCATTTCAGCTACACTTGCTTCAACTTCCAAATAGACAATACCCGTCTTGGTGTCACCAATTAATAATTTCTCTCTCTTATAAAAGAAAATCTTGAGACGAGACTATTGCCAAGAGCTTTCTTCAAGTCCCACCCTCCTATCAACCATTTCAGGTTAACGGCCCACGCCCATGGTCCTCTCACCTCACAGTCGTGTGAATACTTTTGTCAGACATGGTTCCTGAGCTCTCAGCTCTCCCAATAAAAGAAGACTTATTATGTCCAAATCTTATTGAAGAATGTCATCCCAAAGGGTCATCAACAGAAGAAATGAGTACATGGGCAATCCTAGCACCGAGAAATGATGAATTCAAATGAATTAACGTGAAAATTGTCAATCGGTTACATGGCAAATTGGTTAAATGCGTATCAATGGACTCTGCTGAAACAGTTGGTGGTGATGGTGCGGAAGCTGAAAACATCAACTTACAATATCCTGTAGAATATCTACAACTGTTAAGACCATCCAACCTTCCACCAGCCGAATTACTGTTGAAAGAAGGATGTATCATGTAAAAGGCGCTATATATCGCCCGACCCGGAAAAGACTGATGCAGAGACACGTGTAAAAACCAACATACTTTTTATTTTTCTTCACCTGTGGGGCACGTCTTCCCCGTGAACCCCACAGGCAATACATAGTCCCAAAAGCACGTAAATATAACACCAATAACTCTCCACCTTGCACCACCACTCCTCCCAGGCAACCTTGTCCTCTTCCTCCCGATTCTGGCTGTCGAGTGGTGGAGGCTGGCCCGTTTTATAGCCCACCTGGAAGTGTTCCAGGTGCTTGACCAACTGGTCCCAATTGCACTTCCGGGTAGGGCTGATGACTCGTCCAGCCAGGCTCTTGAGTCCAGGCAGCACCCCCTAGCGGCCACCCCAGCTCCCAACCAGGCTGTGGAGGAACCTCCATTTCCCATGGGGCCATGCGGGAGGCTGGGGAATCACCGTCGGCCAGGGAGGCTGCCTCCAAGCGTCCTGAGGAAGGTATTGAACTGCCCATGGTGGCTCCCCCAGGACATATGCAGCAGGGGCGTCCCGGCTGGGCATGGGCCCTGGCCGCCCCTCACAATCGTAATGTTATTGCGTAATTTATGTTTGAGTGATGGGCTATGCCCAATAGGACATGATTAGATGTATTCAAAATTGGTCGAACAATTCTGACAAGAAAGGTAATGTAGTACATCTTCCTCGGATAACACCAAAGAAGATCTTGATATGCCATTTGTATTAAAATGTTTCCAGTTTCCCTTTAGAACAGCTTTTCCTATGACAATTAACAAATCACCGCGACAAACATTCGAAAAGGTTTGTTTATTTATTAGAGAGAAAGAAATGATATTCACTCACAGGCAGTTATACATTGCGTTGTCATGATGTAAGTCCAAACACGGAATCAAAATTCAATGCGATATTGATGAAAAGTTAATTCCAAATAAAATTCCAAATAATATATATATATATATATATATATATATATATATATATAGTTTTTATTGAAGTTTTACAGTAAAAGTGTAAGTTTAAAAAGTATAATGCAACAAATAAATCTAACACAACATAAAACATAATTTTCTTTCAATTTATTACATTTTACTATTTTTTTACTATGGTTACTCACTGTAATGTAAAATAATTAGGTCTACGGGGTGGGGATCGATTTGTTCTTAATTTTTCTCTTTGTAAAAACTTGATTGCTTTGTATGGATTGTAATAAAATTAATAAAAAAAAATAAATAAATAATTAGGTCTATTATGCATATGTAACAATTTCCATGAAAACAATAATCTGTTTAAATTGTACATCCGCTTCCCCATTCACAAGCGGCAGAGCTGTGAAGTGGTTAGTGCATAGCACCCCCCTGGGGGTTGGCGAGCGAAGCGAGCAGGGGGCAAAGCCTGCTGGTATTTAAAAACTTTAAAGCTTTTGGTAAAAACATGAAATATGCAGATAAAATAAAAATAGGCTGTTCCAGTTAGAATGATGTCTACGTCATTTTTATGTTTCTATAATTTTAAGATAAATAAATGACAGTGGTTACAAACTTAGTTCCTAAGGGACTGCAGAAATGCTGTTTAATTCAAAGTCGGTTCTTAACTGCTAATGCAATGCGTCATTTAATTGTATAACTTGTACACAATTCTGTGTTTCATTGTACATCATTGTACATCATCAAAAATGTTTAGCTGTTTATATGTTATTTCAAATAAAACCCACAATATATAAACTGAAATGGATTCTCCCATTTTCTAGTATTGTATTTAAATGGATGCTTTGTGATGATCACACAGAACCAAGTTTCTTCCACTGCTGGCTGTCTTGTTATTTGAAGTTCATTCTTGTAACATCAAGAGGGAAAAAAAGAAGCAATCAAGACTTTTAAGTAAGCAAATTAAACAAAAAAGTGCAGTGATTAAATAAATACCCGTACACTAAATGGTTTGACTACAATCAGATCCTTTGTGAAGCTTACAGAGAAGTAAAACCTGCACTATTAGTAATTTCTGAGATTGTGGACAAAAAGCTGAGGCAAGTCATCTCTAAATGAGCGAAGTGTTCCTTTGGCAACAACAATTGGCCAGCAATTAAGAAATTGGTTGGAACGAAAACCTGCTGCCACTGCATCTCTGCAGGAAGTGAGTCAGAGATTGCAGGCTTAGGTAAATCTTGTGTACAGACCCTTTACATTTGTCATTTTTCTTTAGTGATAAAAATACAGTTCCAACAATGTCATTCTATTTGAACTACATTTATTTCTTTTAACCGTCACCTAAAATGATTTTTTTGCTTCTTTTAGTTGAAATCATAGCTGAAAAATAACAATGCTGTGATTTGTGAGCCTAATATACTTATGTCTTGAACACATACACATGTACATTACTGCAGTATAATGTAATGAGGAGATAAGCAAAGTGACACATTGTATTGACTAACTAAACAGTGTCACAAGAATGGACAGGAGACATAAAAAGGTTTGGGGCAGCCACCTACATATTATGCCCTGGCTGCAAAAGGGTTGGATTTTGTGGAGTTGTGTCTGGTTCAAAGTCCAAAACAGAACTCATAATAGGTGGCAAAGATGGCAGCTTTAAAGGTCTGGATAGGAAGTGACATCATCCTGGAAGGCAGAACTGGAAGTGACGTCATGACAGCGACAGAACCGGGAAGTGATGCCGTCTGGACAGGAAGTAACATCATCATGGAGGGCAGAAACGGAAGTGACGCCGTCACAGGCGATGGAACTGGAAGTCGCATCATCTGGGCAGGAAGTGACGTCATCACGGGCGCTGGAACCCTGTGGAATTTCCCGTGAATGGTCTGCAGAGGATTGAGAGAAAAAGTCAGTGCACCTCGCCATCCCCTGGTCAGACATGGAATTGTCACTATTCGAGCCCTTTAGCTGCCTCCTATGCGCATGTGTGTGACAACAGATTACAATATGCAAGCTTTTGAGGAAACTCAGGCCCCTTCTTTAGGCAGTTTGTAACTGTTGCAGTGTAATGTATAAGACTTGCTAAATGTTGAAAGTTTTTTTCCAGGCAATGTGAAGACTGAGAAATGGAAAGGCCTTTAATTTTTAGAGGAGGTGCATTGTTAGGTTACAGCATGTAGTGGCTAAAAATGAAAGAATGTGTTACATGGTGGAAGAGAGCTAAATCCATACATGGCAATGGTCAGCAGTACACACAGATAACTCACTGAATGAGCTACACTGGTAGGGCAGACCCTAATCCAAACACACTGTAGTACTGGTCAGGGGAAAGTGTGAGTATAAAAGTCAGAGAGCATCAAAATTCAGAAGCCCCGTCAGCACATTGTGATGTCAGCTCCATGCCAAGAATAATGCCTCCACCATGTAATGGAAATATAATCGTCAAGGACCCCATTAAAGAAATGTAAGACAATAGTAATATACCAGCGGCTGAATGCACAAAATAATATTATACTGCAATGTATGAGGGGGGAATCAAAGATAACAAGAATTTTTTTTTAAAAATCGTATATTTCTCAGAACATTTTCAAAATGTAATCACCCTCAAAATACTCTCCCTGAGACGCAATACACTTGTCCCACCACTTTTTCCATTGTTCAAAACTGTTCTGAAACCCTTTCAAAGTGATAGCCTTCAGTGCCTCCGTCGTTTGCTTCTTGACCTCCTCTACATCCTGAAAACGGATTCTTGAAAATAATAAAAAATCGCATTGTGCAAGGTCCAGGGAGTAGGTGGGGTGGGAAACCTTTGTCATCCCTTTTTTCGTGAGAAACTGCCGCACACTCAAAGCTGTGTGGGCAGGAGCGTCATCGTGATGCAGAAGCCACTTGTTTGATCGCCACAATTCAGGTTGTTTTCTCCACACAGCATCACACAATCGCTCGAGCACTTCAAGGTGAAACCCCATGCCTGGCTCAAAGCTTCTTCTTTGAAAGCCTCTCGAAGCATTGTGACAGTTTCTGCTGCTGTTTTCCCCCAAAAAGAAACAGAACTCGATGCAAACACGTTGTTCTTTCAAGTCTGCCATCACAAAATTGACGTAGACGGTAACAGAGGCTCAAGAAAAAAATGACGCTGACCTTACAGATCTTTCCCCAAGGATGCCGCTTGGCCAAATGATGCCGAGGGCAGTCTAGTACACGCACCTAGTGGCAAATATCGGAAATAACGCCCCTCCAGCCTCCAGAAAAAAATGATCATATATTAGGATTGAAAGCTGAATTTTAAAAGCAAGTTAAATAAATAATTTCTTCTGTACCATATTTCTTTTTCCCACCCTGGTTCTTTGAAAGAACTGTGTAAAGGTGCAATTTGATATGCAGTTCATAGGATACAAAAACACTTAGCTTTGGGTTTATTTGAATGAATTTCCAAAACGCAGTTTGGAAAGAGCCTGAAGAATCAATAAAATAAAAGAAAGGATAAAAGGGATGCAGTAAAGTTGAATGGAATGACCAGGAGTGGAGTTGTTATAACAGGCAGACTGAGAGAGAGAGAAGAAACATAATAGAAAACAAAAGCAGTAAGTCATAAGCCATAAACTCAAAAAAGGTAATAAAGGAGGCAAACATGCAAAGTTTTTATTTCAAACTAGCTGTTTATTCCAGTGCTGTAAAATGCCCGGGGTCCTGGAAATTATTGAAATCGTCAGAAAAAAAACTAAAATGTAGAGATGTCAGGTAATTGAAAGGAACTACTCTGGGCATTTCTCTCCTAGGAGGATTCCTTTTGTTGACGTGCTCACATCACTTGTGCATTAGCTGCAGGAGGAAAAGTAAAAGGGATACCATTTTTCTGACGTTAGCGGCTAAGCGACTTTGTCTTTCTTCTGAGGTTTCATATTGCTGACGTGCTTGCCTCGCTTGTGTTATTAGCGGCTAAGCGAGTTTTCTGTTTCCTCTGAGGCGGAGCCCTTACCCCAACTCCACCTCTCACTTCCAGACTGGACAGACACGCACACTTCCATGCGTAGACGTTAATATATAAGAATCTGTCAAACTTGGATAATTATGATTCCATCGCGCCAATCTTTATACCATTGCAGAGATGGCATGGTACATGCGATATATGGGGCCGGTCTCTTTGGTAACCACTGTCACGAAGCAGCTGTCGTGGGGTGAAATGGTGGCAATCAGAAGTAAACTAAGCTAAAAATGAATCATTTGAAAATGATAGTAAACCATCACAAGGAAAAAATTACGAAACGAAGAGAAGAATCTTGAGAATTGGGTCCTTTCTTCTTATAATGAGCTGGAAAAATGGATTGCAGAGTGGCTGAAGAAAGCTTCTGATTCCAGATTTAGTATATGCTAAATTTCTAACTATATTTTTTGTAGGAAGCATCACTCTTCTGTAATGGTTGATGGGTAATTATTAACTTAAAGTACTGTAAATTGCAATGCTTATTCTTTTCACATTTAGTATATAGTGAATATGCTAGCGAATGAAAATGTATATTAAAATATGTACAGTAATCCCTCCTCGATCGCGGGGGTTGCGTTCCAGACCCCCCCGCGATAGGTGAAAATCCGCAAAGTAGAAACTATATGTTTGTATGGTTATTTTTATATATTTTAAGCCCTTATAAACTCTCTCGCACTGTTTATAAATATTCCCCGCAGAGTTATACAGCATAATCCCTTTGTATTCTCTTAGATATTAGGTAAGATTCATTGAAATTATGTATATAAACACACTGTTTATATACAGTAAAACCTAAATATTATTTTAAAGATATTGAGTGTCTCCGATATCACATATGTTACAGCCATTACGATAGACAGGCCACCAGCAATAAATACGTACAATGCAAGAAAATAGTATACAGTAAATGTGTGTACAGTGACACTAAACGTACGTACATGTACTAAGCACTGTAAGAAGAAAATTAATTATGGTTACTCACCAACAATGACACGATGACTTGTCCAATAACAATGAGTTTAATTTTACTGCACAACAAAGGAGAGCGTTACAGCCCTTGTAAAGGAGCCACTTCAGGCGATTGTGTAGCACTGCCGTTGTTCTTCTTCTGGCAGTCTTCAATCCAAATCCCTAAAGCAGATTCCATCCAGACTACTGCCTTATTACATCCACTTACAACTCGTTTTGCACCCTGGTTAAAAGGACACTGCAGCCGTAGATCTTATATTCCTTTCCTACTTTTTAAATAAAAAGAATCGTAGCCTTCAACGAATCCAAAACGTTTACCTTTTCGGCAATCGTTAACATCTTCTTCTTGCGCTTGGGCACGGC
>JANRMT010062840.1:36965952-37051656 GCA_026402145.1 Polypterus bichir lapradei
ATATATATATATATATATATATATATATATATATATATATACATACAGCATATATAAAATCCAACATCTGTGTATGTCTGTCCGCTTTTCATGAGAGAACTTCTTAACAGATTTACATCAAGTTCTTTTCTATAATTTGCTTGAATATTCCGGTTCATTTTGCGACTTCTCTCATCGTGCCAAGTATAGCATAGTTCATTTGTAATACCAATTTATTTGCACTAAACTGAGAGAGATGCAGTGGGGCGGGGCCCTCCTCACTCACGCACCATCCTCCGTTTGAGTCGTTCTATATCTCGCCACGTGTTGGAGCGTACCTTGCCTCCGCTTAGCTGTTTGTTCAACAGACATTATCATCTACAGATTGTTAAGGAGTAACATTTGATGTTTTTGAGAGGGAGACATCAGAGCTAGGTGTGTTTGAGAGGGCAGTTGCTGATTACCAGAGATATCACGGCCACGTGCTTTTCTCCCCACACGGGGGATGCTCTCCCAGCAGAGCTGAACATTATCAGATACAGTGGCAACGTTTGAATTTCAAGCACACCTACCTTCTGCTTGGCCAGAATTACATTTTTTTTTATTATTTATTTTTATAGTTTGTCCTGTTTCACTACTAGGTGGGTGGAGCTGCAGGGGACAGCTAGTGTGTGTATATATATATATATATATATATATACATATATATATATATATATCTATATGTCTATACATAGAAGTGTGTCTGTCCGGCCTGGAAGTGTGAGGCTACTACAGCATGAAGCTCAGAGAGCTGGCAAGGCGGCCCCAAGTTAATGGGTTGGAAGAAGAAGAAGCGACTCTGTTGCCAAAGTAAAACCACAGAGAAAAGAGAGAAACTCTTACGCAAGTGTGATGAGCACATCTGTATCCCTTTTATTTTTTTTCCCGCTGCTAATACAGAAGCGAGCCCAGCACGTTGGCAAAATTAAACCTAGGAGAGATGCCCAGAGTAGTTCCTTTCAATTACCTGACATCTCTTCAATTTTTATTCTGACAATTTCAATAGTTTCTAGGACCCCACGCTTTTTACAGTATAATATAGATACTGTATAAACAAACAAACACTGAGCAAATTATCAGGAACACTCTACTAATACTGGTTAGGCCCTCCATTTGCTTTCACAAAAGCTTCAGTTCTTTGTGACATGTGAGATGTTGGAAACATTTCTGCTGATTTGTAGGCTGCACATTTATGCTGCCACTCTCCCGTTCAACCACATCCCTAAGGTGTTCTGTATGGATTCAGATCCAGTGACTATGAAGGCCTCTGAAGAACACCAAACTCACTGTCATGTTCATGAAACCAGTTTAAGATAACTTTTGCTTTGTGACATGTTGCGTTATCATGTTAGAAGTCGCCATTAGACGATGGCTAAATTGTGCCCAGGATGAGATGCACATGGTTAGCAACACTACGTAAATAGTCTGTGGCATTCAAGTGATGATTAATTAGTATTAACAAGCCCAAAGTGTATCAAGTTATCATTTCCCACACCATTACACCACCACCAGTCTGGACTATTGATGCAAGGCAGGTTGGGTGCATGGGTTCATGCTATTTGACCCAAATTCTGACCCTGCAGTCTGTATGCCAGTTCAAATCGAGAGTTAACAGACCAGACTACATTCTATCAGTCTTAAACTCTCCAATTTTGGTAAGCCTGTGTTCACCACACCCTCAACATTCTGTTCTTGGCTGACAGAACTGGAACCCAACGTGTTTTTCTGCTGTGTTTTCCCATTCATTTTAAGGTTCTATGTGTTGTGCATTCTGGGATTCTTTTCTGCTCACCAAAGCAGTACAGAATAGTTATCTGAGTTACTGTGACCCTGTAGTTAAGATATAGCGGGTTGGATAATGGATGGATGGACTGTAGTCTTTTCTGTTAGCATGAACCAGTTTGGCTATTCTCCTCTAACCTCTGTCATCAACAATGCATTTCTGTCCACAGAACTGCCTCCTGCTAGAGGTTTTATGTTTTTTTACTGCATTCTGAGTAAATTCTAGAGACTATTGTACATGAAAGTCCCAGAAGATCAGCAGTCACAGAGATACACACACCAGCCCACCTGGCACCAACAATCATACCATGGTCGTAATTACTGAGATGAAATTTTTTCCCCATTCTGGTATTTGATGTGACTATTTACTGAACCTCCTGACCCATATCTGTGGGATTTTATGCATTGTGCTGCTTCCACTGGATTGGCGGATAAGATAATTTCATGGATGAGAAGGTGTATAACTGTTCCTGTTAATTTGCTCTGTATATATACTGTATGTGTGTGTGTGTATATAATAAAAACAATACAACCTGAATCATTCAAATCAATGTCCCCAGAGCAAACATCATATCAGGTGGCCCACCTTGAGCACTTGCAAACCTCCTGTAAAGTGCATACCATGGTCAGACAGTGTTTTTGTCTTTAGCCAGCTAAGTTGTTCCTGTAAAGTTAATGTCATTACTTGTTCAACCATTTTTTGTGTAATGCTTGTGTCCAGTGGTGTACATTTTATAGGTGACAAGCTTAATCAAACCTTTCCAAGCATATCAAACGCAGTCTCTCTCTGTCACCTGCACTGCATATCCAACACTGTCTTGTGCCTCCAAAACACTGTGTCGTCAAGTGCTCTCAAGTCCTTCCTTTTTATGCAGTGCATGATGCGGCAGTTCTGTTGGGAAGTGACTGGTAAACAGGATGACACAGCGAATCATGGAGCTTCAGCTAAACTCCGACTTCTGATAACTTGTCAACGATATTGTTACTTACACGTGGTGAGACCACTCGGAACATTACCAAGTAGCTAAATACAATGACATGTTAACTGAAAGGTCCCAGTTACTTATTTTGTGTCTCCTTACAAACACACACACAGGTTATTTAATTTGAGCACCAATCTTGTATAAATCTAATAGTCATGGCAATATTTTAGAATTTGCTTTTACACCTGCAGGTCTCCCATCATCCCTCAGATTATTCTTTAATTTTCTGTATGCCTGTTGACTAAACCTTCCTGCTTATAAATGTGCTTACCTATTCATAATTGTATGATTCTTTAAACATTTGCCTTGTTTTTGTGTTGTCTCAAAATGACTCCAGACGATTGCAGAGGTTTGGGGCAGCTACCCGTATATTATGTCCTGGCTGCAAAAAGGCTGAAATAAAGCAAAGTTGTTCACAAGGCTGAGTCCAAAACAGAACTGAATGTGTGGAGGTATGTTTCCTTCGGGGGGCGATATAGCTCCCTAATTGGAATAAGTTCTTTTATTATTGCGGCGTTTTAAGTAACCGAAAAATCTAGAGATATGATGTTAAAAGATGATATCCCTCCCATAGTGATATGGCGGTAAAAATCACATAAGAGAAAATAACTTAGCTTTCTTTACTGACGATTTGCGCGCCATTACAAACGGAGGAAGCCATAGCAGACAATACCAAGGTGGGCACTTGATGTATACAGTCTACCATTTTCCGTCGCTGTGCTGAAAGGATTTTCGGGATGAATGACGATATTAGATAGATAGATACTTTATTAATCCCAAGGGTAAATTCACATAATCCAGCAGCAGTATACTGATACAAAAAACAATATTAAATTCAATAGAAATAAAAATGCATGTAAAAGCAGACAATAACTTTGAGTAATGTTAGCATTTACTCCCCCAGGTGGAACTGAAGAGTCGCATAGTGTGGGGGAGGAACGATCTCCTCAGTCTGTCAGTGGAGCAGGACAGTGACATTACATTACTCATTCATCCATCAGCTTAGAAGTGTTTGGCTGCTGTCCAAGTATTTATGCTGTCTTTTCCACGTGTAGGCCCTTCTTTGGTTTCCAAACAAGGAAAGGAAAGGATTCAATTTCACCTCTGACATACAGGAATAGTACAATGCCTATATTCGCAGTTGTTCCCTTTACTCTCCAAATGCTGACTAGCAGTTTCTAAATGCTGACAGCCCCTGTGTGCTAACTTTGGCCTGCACATGTGAGTGAATTTATAAAATAATTTCTTGTACAGAGCACAGTGACATTAAACTTACATTCTTGTTACAAGGTAAGATGGCGATTTTAAAGGAAGTAACGTTACGGAAGTAACGTCATCATAAGCGCCAGGACCGGAAGTGACGTCATCAGAGGCACCACAGCCGGAAGTGACATCATCACCGGTGCCAGTAGCTGGCAGGATTTCCTGGGAATGGTCTACAAGGAACTGAGAGAGACAGTCAGCACGCTCCGCCACCCCCTGGTCTGATGTAGCATTACAGTTACTCAAGCCCTTCAGCTGCCTCCTATTCGCACGTGTGTGATGGTGTGCATTCTTTTAAATAATGACGACATGAGGTTTGCCAATAAGTTCAATGGTTTAATATGAAGTCGTATTTCCCCTCTTTGAAATCTCCCCTTCAGCAACGACTGTCAACAGCTTAAGACAATCTGCTTCTTTAAAGATTAGTTCAGCACACTCTGTAAAGGTGTGTGATTTCATTCATTGCCAGATTTCATTATTTTCATTTTTTATTTGGTGCTTCTGGTAAGTGAAATGGCACATTTTAATGCACACTCCTTTTACACTCAATTAATGAAATCACACGAGGATTCATCTGCCACGACATGGAAAAATAAGGATCTTTTGTTTTTTCAGATTAGGATGCCAGATTTTTTGACAGCAGCCTGTGCATGAAAACAATATGTAAATCATTCAAAGTAAGCTATTTAATTGAAAGAATAGGCAATTCCAAAGTATCAAAAGAGAGAAAATAATATAAGGAGTAACTTTGTAGGGACAATACTACTTCTTCTTTTTTCAATTCAATGCACTGAGTTTATAAGCAGATGTTGCATTTTTCCTGTCACTGGTATAGTAAAGTACTTTGAGGCAGCTGAACATACGTAACAGATAATAATCCCCCACAAATCCTAGCAGTTTGCTTGACATACCATTCACAAATCTACAGGCTTGCTGTCAGACTTGCAATTCTGAGAATATCTGTACCTTGACAATAGCTTGAAGTGGTATTAACTGAACAGAGAAAACCATTAGAATCCTTTGTAGCCTTAAACAGATAAAGAAAAATATGCATTAAATCCTTTTTATTTTAAGCTGCTTGGAAAGAATATACAAATTATGTGCTTCTATAGCTTTGTTAAACGGAATATACCATATGTTAGAAACGTAGCCTTATTGTACTTTGTGGCATCTTGAGTAGTGTACTGTATACTTTGGTTAAGGCCCATTTGTTTGTGACTTTTTTAGCTATTAGTCCGGGTTCAGTTTCCAGGTGACATTAATTTTCACATTTTCCTAATATTCCAACAGTTTTCTCATAGTCCGCCGTCCAGCACATGATGTCCATCGATACTAAATTGGCCCAATGACTGCTAGTATGGATGTGTGTGATGGATTTTGAAATCAGGTATGGAAAGAGGGCTTCAACAGCACCTCCTTTTAGAGGACGCAACTCCCATTTATGACTGGTCATGCTATGAAGATTCATATTAATTTTTCTACTGGACTGAGAAAAATAATTTTCTGGCCAGAAAAATATTTTATTTTATGTAATTTTTTAACAAATTATTTTTTTCCTCTCCATGTATTCTTTATCACATCTACATGAGGGTTTAATGAGGACCAGAGTCTGCCATGTTAGCAACTGGTGCAAAGCACAGTTCAACTTTAGAGGCAAAGTACACCTTACTAGAAGGGTCTTGGTGTCTTCAAGGACTTGTCACTATCTACATCAGACAGAAGCGATCAAGAAGGCTAATAGGATATTAGGTTATCCCGTGCAATGTGTGGAGTACAAGTCGCTGTATAAGTCACTGGTGAGACCGCATTTGGAGTATTGCACACATTTTGGTGTCCATATTACAAAAAAAGACATAGAAATGCTAGCGGAAGTTCAGAGGAGAGCAACTAGGCTGATTCTGGCACTAAGAAGTATGAGCTGTGATAAGAGACCGAGGGGATTGAACCTTTTCAGTTTAAGAAAGAAGAGACAAAGAGGTGACATTTAAAATCCCGAAAGGGTTTAGTACTAATCCTAGCTGTTACTTTAAAAGAAATTCTGCAACAAGAACACCAGGATACGTTTGAGAACTTAAGTGTCAGGTCTCAGGAAAGGTTCCTCCCTTGTTTGGGGTTCAAATTCATGTTTTATGTCTCTTTTGTTAATTTTTTATTATTTGGTTTGTGTTGATTATGTGCATCACTCGTTATCTTTGGTTTTGTCTATGTATATGTTTCATGTGTTTTGTGGGTGGGGCCACCTGCCAATCACTGCCAAAAACTGAGGGTCTTCCACAGATGCTGGCAGTTCATTGTGAATGTGCTCTGGAATCGGGGAGTTATTTGTGTTTTGCTTGTGCCTTTTTATACCTTTTGGAATTTTGACCCTTTTGCTGTTTCTTTGATCAATCTTTTTGAATTCTGCATTAGGACCTTATTAGACTTGGAATGCTTTTGTTACAGTCAAATCCGTTTTGCCTTTGTGCTCCATGGAGCTTCATTGATATGGGAATACCTTTTGTGAAGGATAAATCTTTTATTTTGAAAAGATTTGGTTCTTGCCCTTATTACTAGATGAGGGTTGACAGAGAAATCCCCCCTCTAGTGGGCATTATTGGAAGTGCTTTGGAACTCTTTAATGGCTGTGACCCCGAGTCCATGACAATGACGGTAGTTTTCACATAAATGTTAGAAACGTTTTCTTCACACACAGAACCATAGAAGTATTGAATAATGTAGCATGTAGTGTGGTGGTGAGTAGGGCTTTGGAGACCTTCAAATCTCAACCTGATGTTATTGTGGAAAATCTCGGTAAATTGGATGCTCAAACTTGTTGGACTGAATGGCCTGCTCCCATCACAGTTGTTCTAATATTTATAACTACCGAGTCCTTGACAGCGCTCTCATTATACAGCCAGCAAAGGAAGTGAGCAGAAATCCAATAAGAATCTGCCTCTTCCCAATCTCCATCTGACCTGAACATGTCTGTCTTGTACTTTGTAATGAGCTCATAAAGCTCAGACATTGTTTTACTGAAGACAAAGTCTTGGGGTTTAAAACCAGCTTTCTTTGTAAGATTGGTAGGAAGGATGAACCCTCTTGCAAAAAGAATGATACCCCCCATAGTGCAGGCTCCTTTTTTCCACAGTATCTTCTAATTTACTAAGTAAGTCCCAGTGTGGTCCTACGTTAGCTGCATTCCAGATCCATAATGTGAGTGAGCCATACTTAGTCAGTCTTTCATGGTGCTTGATGATAAGGACAACATACTTGGCTCCAGTGTCCTCGAAAAGGACCCTCCACCGCTGTAGGTTGAATAACTCCACTTAGAACGTGGTGCCGAATTTTGCATAGCTGAACATAAGAAATTTGACAAACAAGAGGGCACAATTGAGTCCATCAGAGTTGTTTGTTTGGGTAATAGCTAAACTGTTATGAGTTATTAGCTAAAAAGTTATGAGAAGGCCATGTTAAAGTAATGTGTTTTCAGCAGTTTTTTTAAAGTGCTCCACTGTATTAGCCTGGCAAATTCCTATTGGCAGGCTATTCCAGATTTTAGGTACATAGCAGCAGAAGGCCGCCTCACCACTTCTTTTAAGTTTTGCTCTTGGAATTCTAAGGAGACACTCATTTGAGGATCTAAGGTTACGATTTGGAATATAAGGTGTCAGACACTCCGATATATAAGATGGGGCGAGATTATTTAAGGCTTTATAAACCATAAGCAGAATTTTAAAGTCAATTCTGAAAGACACAGGTAACCAGTGTAGTGACATCAAAACTGGAGTAATGTGTTCAGATTTTCTTTTCCTAGTTAGGATTCTTGCGGCTGCATTCTGCACTTGTTGCAAACGATTTATGGAAAGTACACAAAGCAATGGCTTCACACAGAAATCAACATAAAATGTCTGTTGCTTTGTACTGTGGCCGCCATTTCACAACAAATGCTGCCAGGCTGTCTTCGGCGGTGAGGGCGGCAGCAGCAGTCGCAGTTCATCACAATCTAGTTTGTATGTCTTGTCGTTGTAAGTGGTGCTCCTCCTAGGCAAACGTTGCCATAGATACGTGAGCCACACAAACCTTTTCAGCACCACAATCCACTAGCATTGGGACTGATCAGCTGATGCTGGTACCTCACGTTCATTTTGATCACTTGTAAGTCCCATTCAGTGATAATAAGCAAAATGTCGTCCATGGAGAATTTGTCTCTATGCATTCACTTCAATCTCTCACCAGATATCAATGCCATGCTTGCCATTGTTTGCTCCTCTTTACTCATGCGAGCGCAGGGAATCTCAGCAAAACCAATGAAGCTTAACTTTACTTCTAGCAAAGAGATTCCTACTAAACATAATGGAGGGTTTTGTCACCATTTACAGTTGATTGCCACTGTCAATCCTTCCCTTTGACAAAAGACAACATCCGACCTGAAAGAGTTAAACTTGTGGGCTTTATTTAAATTATGACGTCCAATGTCCATTGAATAGTTCTTTTTCATGACGTTTTCATAAGATTAATCTTTTTACTCATGCCCATGCCAGTTCCACCAGAACCTCTCACTGTTACCATCAGGCATCACAAGCACCCACAGTGCACAAAAATGGTAAATCTGACTGGATTGTACCAAGAAGGCAGCAACCGCTGGTCCAGACTCCACCAGTAATGAGCTTATAGGAGCAGTGAATGAGTTGGGAAGCGGCAACCGCAATAACAAAGAGGACCGACCACCCATTGCGCCAGCATGGTGTATTTTTGTATCCTTATGAGTATCCTGAGACACTCACAACAGATTTCACTGGTCCTCCAAATACTTGCACTTTTACTCTTGCATTTTATTCTAATGTTAAAAAAAATAGTTGCCAAAATAACAAAGATAATAATGTAGGACTATTCATTAAAACCGCATTTACTGAAGCTAGCTACGAACCACGTAAGTTGGAAAGTTACAGCATCCTACTTGCATGTCTTCATCCACTGTATGGTGAAATTTACCCTTTCAAGCGGGTCTTCATTTTGTCTCTACTCCATACGCACTTCATTTCATTTCAGCCATATCCTAAACTGAGTTACTGATCTGGTTACTTTCATCACTTGAGGAGTTTACTTTTTTAATTTCTTCTGATAATTCCTTCATACATTTTAGATGCTGACAGCTTTTTTTTTTTTAAGTCTCTAGGTAGACCACTAAATAAATCTGAAAACCAGATGACACTAATATAATGAAATGAAATGTTGCTAAATACAAAAAGAAAAGAAAAGGAGAGAGATGCTCTAGAAGCTTCAAAGGCACTAAGATGTTTTTACAGCACTGTGGAAAAAAAGGGCATTGATCAGACAGCCGTTAGCGAGTTCTTTTGACTTGTCAGCTTTATGCAGTTCAGCAGCAGTAAATACATTATTAATACATATGACACAGGAGACCTGGGCTTTGCAGACCCAGGAACGCTTTTCGGATGTGGTATGGATAATAAACAACTTCTACTTTTATAATTATTTTATTGTTCTGATAAAACACCTAACTTCTTTGCTCCCTAAAAATATGCAATGTAATGATTGGTTATAACATATTCATCTTGATTAGATTAAAAAACTTCTAAAGTACACTTTGCCTTCAGTTGAATAGTCAGTATTTACATTATATTTTATTTCTTCCACTAGAGCACTTAACAGGAGCATTACAAGACATTTGTCCATTTAATGAAGCCTCATTTTTCGTTATGTTGGCAGAAAGCTGGCCCTTATTCTGGCAACAATAGTCGCTAAGCAGGTATGCCCGTTCATTGCAGGAACATTTTACAGAATTTAGACTTAGGGTTGTTATATTACATCCAGGGCTAACTCATGCAATCATTTTTTTTTTGTTTGTTGTTTCTATTGTTTTTGAATTATTATTTTACATGTGTGTTTTGGGGTGGCTCAGTAGTAGTTCTGCTAAGGTTCATGTCAGTGGTGATCCCTGTGTGGAGTTTGTATGTTCTCCCCATGACTGCATATTGAGTTCAACTCACTCCTGGTGTGTGTGTATGTGTGTGTGTGTGTGTGTGTGTTTGTATATGAGTGTGTTCTCCCTGGCGTCCTCTCCAGGGTTTGTTCCTGACTTGCGCCTGATGCTGTGATGATGCGGGTTCTGGCTCCACACTCCCATTACTATTCGGGAGACCTTCAACCCAAACACCGTCGGTAATGTTACCGGTGAGCTAGTCAGTGAAGGCAATAATTGAGCATCTGAGCAAGGGGATGGTTAAAAGTGAACCAGTGCTTTTATTTAAAACAGTCAACAAAACAGGTGTTCAAATAAATAGTGCAGTGATTCCAAGTTCTTCAATAAATTATCCATTAAAAGAAAAACATGGAAGTTAAAACACTAGAAAAAACAATCCTTAAAAACCAGAGGTTAAAATGATCTTTCAGGAAGCAATCTTTAAAAATCCACAACAAGTTCGGTGCCTTCAATTACAACTAGCGTCCCTCTTGCTTCACCCATCAGGGCCCAGCAACAAGGGAGACGCGCACTCTGCAGCTGACCTATTTCCTACTCCTGCTACTGCTGTCAGTTGCCTCACCGATCCTTGGCTCCGGTCGGCTCCTCCGGACAGCGACTTGGGAATCCCTTAACGGCCAAGGCTCTCACGTTAGGGACACCGCGTCCCAAGTCCCGACTCCCGCTAACTTCCGCGGAGAGTCCTGCACCTTCCCAGTCACTCCCGCCCTACAAAATAATCTTCTGCAGGGGCGACCACAACCACTTCTCCCGGGTGTTGGCCAAACACCCAGGCGGCCATCAGCTGCCTGCGAGCGTTTGCTCGCCTCCTTCCTGCTGCACCGATTTGCTCGCGCTCTCTCTTCTCTCCTTCCTGCTTCCAACCTCCGTTTCGTTTCCTTCCCTTTCTTTCTTTTCCTCCTTCGTTCTTTTTCTAATCTCTTTCTTTTTTTTCTGATCTAAAACCGACTCGCGCTTCTTTTAAATGAAGAGGGGCCATCACAGCTGTAGCATTAGCCACGGGAGCAATCACGGATGTGGGCGGTTCCTCACTTGTGCACTTGGTGAGAAATGCCCACACCCCCGAGCATCCCGCGGCTCGCCATGGACCAATGCCCCCCTCACGAAGCCGCCTCGGGTGCGGTGATTATTTATTTAAAAATGAATGGCCTTTGCTCTATGAGCTGTGGACCCGCTTTACCACAGATGCGTGCTGGGATAGGATTCAGCTATCCCACTACTCTACCCTGATAAACAGATTAAAAAAATGGATTGATGTGTTTTGTTTGTCATTTTGTAATTTTTGTATTTCGATGTTTTATTTTTATGTATTATTTATCATTTTTGTACTTTCTGTCATGTTTCCATTTATCCATTGTGGATGGAACTGCAAGAGGTGGGGCCACCATTACTTTACTGCTGAGGGACCACCCTCATCTTTTAGATTCAGACTGAGGGTTAAGGTTCCTCATAGTGTTGTGTTTCAGCCCCACCAACTAGGGGTTCAAATTCATGTTTTAGGCCTTTTTTCATAATTTTATTATGTTAATTTTTATTTTGTTGATTTATTACATTTTCTTTGTTTTCAGTTGTGCCTGTGTTTGTAAGCTGCTGGGGTTTGGGTTATATTCCATGGCCCCTCAAACACTGCCAGGAACTGCCATATAAATCTGGAAGGTCTCCCACAGTTCTTGGTGGTTCATTTCAAATGCATGAGGGAGTTTTGATGAGTTCTTCTGTTTTTCTTGTGTTTCTGTTTTTTGATATCTTATTTTTTTTTACCTGTGTGCTTTGTTTTAGACTTTGCCTTGTGATTTCTGCATCTTGACTTGTGATTTTAGGCAACACTAATTTGTTATTTTCTTATGGAGATTCACTGTGTGACAGAGCATTTTGGTGAATAATAAAGCCTTTTTATGTTTATGAAGCTTACAGTGGGAGCCACGTCAAACAGCCGCCTGGAGCATGACAGGTCCATGACAGGACCATGACAGGACCATGCACGATCCGTGCACGGAATGTGATCCCCCACGATGACGCAGTTAACGATGCTCCGCCCCATAAACGCCCCCATGCGCTTTCTAAAAAGATGGTTGCAATGCTGTATAATCCCGCCAGATGGAGCATTGACTGCTTCAGTTAACTGCAGTGTCCAGGAAGCCCTATACCGTATCTTTAATATACTGTACAGGCAGTTCTTGTATTGTCAACATACTGTAGTTTCATAAATAGATGACGTGGTAAAAAAAACAACAACAAACCGATTAATTAAACAGATTTGTTAAATCAATACACAACCCATGATGATTATGCTATTTATTATTAAATAATGAATTGATAAAACTAGTTAGTAAAATATTTTTTAAGACATCCTTAAAAATCCTTAAAGACAAACGCCCTCTGCCAGACATCTGCCAGATGAAAAAGATGACGTCGCATAGACGTCTCCGTGACGTGTGTGTGCTATCTGGGTTAACAATCCTTAAAGACACAGTACGTCTGTAATTTATCTATACCGATCCGTGTAGGTACGGAATACAAATGCAGGCTATGTACAATATTTTACATTATGGTGTATTTTACCTAGTTCCATTTAATATACTGATAAATTATATTTTGCTGCAAAGCGTCTTTTTGATTAAAAGAGGAGTGACATTGTGAGTTTGTGACACTGACAGTAAGCTGTAATGTTAACTCCAGACTTGGTAAACATACCATTAAGTTATCTAAAGTTACATCTGACCGCTGCTGGTGCTGCCAGTGATTTTCAAAACGGCCAATAAAAAACTAAAGTGGGAAATAATCTGTAAACTACCCCAAACAAATTTTATAAAAATAAATAAATAAATAAAGTCACCACTTAAGCCGCCATCTTAATCTCTGTAGTGCAGTTTGGTAGCGTCAGTTCGGCGGGGGAGGGGGTGGGTTGTTAAAATCACGTGATTGCAACTCAGTGCAGCTAAATTGCTGGCGTGTGTTAACGTGTTCTTGAGAACAAAGCGCCATCTAGTGGTGGAACCAGGTAAATGAATAAATAGGGCATGAATGGGCGTGTTTACTGTGAAATCTTGACATGCCTTCTGTCAGTAGAGGGAGGTGGGGGTGGATCACGGCGTGCATAGGGCAGTCGTACGCCATTCGCACGCCATTCACACGGCCGCGGCTATTTGACGTGGCTCCATCTGTATGTGTTAGCCCATTTATATAACTGAGGTGTATCCCCCTCTAGTGGGCATTATTGGAAGTGCTTTTGCAACTTTTTAGGACTTGTGTGCTTTAGGATGCTTAGTCAGAACACATAGAATCATTGTGCACTGTTGTGGAGCCAATTTTATTTGGCGCTTTTATGTTTTTTTTCTGGATTTTTGATTCTGTCATTGTGGTTTCTGATTTTTGGATAATGGACTGGACTTGTTAGCTTGGGTTGCCTTTTTAAGCACACCCTTTCTGCCTTGTTTATTTGTTGATTTTTTCCTTGCCTTGCCATACCTGCTGAAATCTATTAGCACCTCCATTGTCTTCTGCGTATTGAGCTCCGGGTGGTATTGACTGCACCAAGACACTAGATCAGGAGTGTCAAACTCTGGGCCTGGAGGGCCGCAGTAGCTGCAGGTTTTCATTCTAACCCTTTTCCTAATCAGTTTCCAGTTTTCATTGTTAACTAACTCCTTTTCCCTTCATTTCAATAGCCCTGTTTTTAAGGATTCAGTCCTCTGAACTGATTCCTTTCTTCATTAAATGACAGCCAAACAGAAATGAGATGTGAAACGAGCCAACAGATGACCAGCTAAACTGTGATTTCAAACTGCAACGAATGTCTTAATAAGAAGCCGATTCTTTCTGTTAATTAAACCCGTTATTTAGGTGAGCTGGTCATGTGGTGGCTCATTTTGTGTCTCATTATTGTTTGGCTGCTAATTAAGGAAAAAGAAACATCTAGGCGGCCTGAGTCAAGTTAATTAAAATTAAGGCAAAAGAAGTTAATTAGCAGCAAAAACTGGTCACTAATGAAGAAGATGGTTAGAATGAAAACCTGCAGCCACTGCGGCCCTCCAGGACTGGAGTTCGACACCCGTGCACTAGATGATCGATCTCCCTCCTATAGGCAGACTTGCCTTGGTTAGAGGTGAGCCCAATGAAGGGTTGTGTCATCTGCAAACTTCAAGACTTTAACAGACTAATGGCCAGTGGTACAGTCGTTGGGATACAGGGAGAAGAGCAGAGGAGACTGGAGGATGAAGTGGAGTGCCATATTAATTCCTTCGTCTACAGTTGGTTTGTCTTTATAAATGAAGAAATTTATTTATGAAACAAAAATATAACAGAAATCATGCTCAAAGAGCAAAAAACAATTGCAATCCAAGTGTAAAACTGTTAATCCAAAGATTGTAATCCAAATATATTAGCAAAAAGATCAAGAATGCAGCCAGCAAAAGCAAAGAAATAGCAACGCTCATCCAAAGAAATTCCAAATGACTTCAATCAAAACGCTGCCTGTGCTCCTTTCCACTGGGCTTAAATAGAAGGAGTGATGTCAAGGTGCTCCCGTCTCTTAAGGAAATACCCACAAAGAATATGTCACATATGCAAATATGTTTTTTTTATTAACCAACTAGCAAAATACCCGCGCTTCGCAGCGGCGAAGTACTGCATTAAAATTTTTATTAAGAAGAAAATTTTACCTTTTTAAACTGAGGGAAAATATGCCAATAATTATTTGTTAAGGATCTCTTTGTATACCACGTTGTCAGTTCGGCCCTCCGGTTGTAACATGACCAAGCTGTGCGCTGAGCTTACTCTTGAGCATGCAACTTACAGTTGGCCATGTGAACAGTAATCTTGTTTCAAATCTCACAGCATGGATTGCTGCTGTCATAATCGATTTCAGTTTCATGGTTTGTTTCAATTACGACAGTATTTGCAGGACTTGTGTTGAAGTGACATTTGGCATCTGTCAAGCGTTGTAAGCTTACAACCGGTTTCATCGATAACTTCACATCCAGCTTTTGAGAGTTTAAACATTCATAAACATCAAAGTGTCCACTACTGAAATTGTCACCTATGAATGTAAGATGTTTAAGAGGCATTGGCGGTTGTCGAAAGGTGTAAAATATTTGGCCATTTCGGTACACTTGAAAGCACCAACCGAACAATTCAGCGGCAGCCATCAACTCACATGCAGAACCATAGGTGAAGGGCTTAAGCATTTCACTCTTCTAGTGCTCCTGTGTAGTATAATTATCTCCTGTACCGTCATCAGTCCACACCTTGAACCTGTCCCAGTCATTCAATACATAAGACACAATGTTCCTCCGGATATCAAGAGTGAGCCTGATATGGCCGTGCAATATGCAACACAGAGAATGGAAAAGGTAGGTGCCATCTCCGGGTATGGAAACCACTCGGTAAGTGACAGTTCTTTGATCGATGGTGATTACCTCGATAGACATGGTAATGGGGGTTGGAATGATGAAGGAAATGGGTACCTGAGTAATGTAAAGTAAGTGTAAAATACCTATACAATAACTATAATTGTAATAAACAAACAATAAAACAGCGGAGAAGCCGTGGATTAAACAAAAAGGCTGTAGTTATCAGCAGGGAGACGTGAATCCCGTGGCGAAGCAAGGAAGGGAATGTAGAGACTGGAGCGACGGACGGCCTTATATAGGCAGGCAGCCAACAACGTGGGAGGTGATGGGATGGGAGACCCAACGCCGCCTCACATGGTGACCAAGCTGCAGGCTATGGACGTATATATGTACGTAAATAGGATTCAGTTAGCGTTGGGAACCCGCGTACCAAATTTCTTGAAGATGGGCCCATAAGTAACAAAGACTGTTGAAAAGTTCAATATGGTGGCCGACAGTGGCGTCATACCACCGAAATAAGTACGTACATTGGTTTCGGTTAGTGCAGGGAAGACGCCTACCAAATTTCGAGAAGATGAGGCCATAAATAAGAAAGTTCAACATGGCGGACGTTATCGACCGTTATGACCGTTACGTGTAGAATTTCGAAATGAAACCTGCTTAACTTTTGTAAGTAAGCTGTAAGGAATGAGCCTGCCAAATTTCAGCTTTCTACCTACATGGGAAGTTGGAGAATTAGTGATGAGTCAGTCAGTCAGTCAGTCAGTCAGTCAGTCAGTGAGTGAGTGAGGGCTTTGCCTTTTATTATTATAGATAAAAACAAAATTAACAAAAATAACTTAAAAATAAGAAAATAATTCAATATGAACAAAAACAACAACAAAACCTAAAATACACAAGAGTTCAGACTGTGACATAACACCCTGAAGGACTGCAGTCCCCACCAGCCTTTATAGGACAGGGAGCAGTCCACAGTCCAACAGTGATAGAGAGGTGGCCCCGCCTGTTGGGGAACCACCCAAAAAACACAAGGAACAAGACAGAACATACTCTCATATATAGAAGCTAAATAGTACTCACAACTGACAAAGTATTATACAAATAATAACCATAAATAACATTGTGGTATAGCGGGTCTGTGGTGTGGCTTCAAAAGAATGGTTAGTTTTAAATAAATCCAGATAGCTGTGTCAGTCTCCGTGGATGTAATTGCACGACCGCGGTGAGTTAATAAGGTAATTGGGGCGAGTCGCACCAGGATGTGTGGGTGTGATTGTTCTCAATTGCTTCATCAGCTTCCTACGGTGTGTAGTTAAGGTGCTGTGCCCACAGAGCTGTATAAGTACGGGCCGGCACAAGAGGATGGAGGATCGAAGTTCGAGAAAGAGAATTGAGGTTAGACTACTGAAGTAGTCTTGGGAGGAAGATCTGGCCACCTTGAAGGGGAAGGCAGCACAAGCTAGGGCCGTGAGAAAGAACGTATGCTGTGGTGCTCTAGGGGCTAGTTCGCCCCACTAAATAATATTGTCGAGTGGGGCGAACAGGACGGATGACCTCCCTATGGATCTGAGGAACGACTGTAGTTGCGTGAAGGAAGACAGGAGGAGAGCCGACCTCGGACGGTTTGGCTGCACAGTGTGGTGGCAGCCAAGACGGGGGTTGGTGGAATGAAGTTCATGGCTGCTGAGTCTCTGCCGACTACGTGAGTGATGGGTGAGCCGGGGAGATGAAGAAGGTGGTGGGCTGAGATCGTGAGGAGTTAATGACTGTATTTTAACCTCTGATTTTAATGGATTTATTTATTATGGTTTTCATCCCCCACTTTTCACATGGTTTTTATGGCTTTATTTATGGACATTTGGAACACTGCACTGTGGACACTTTTTGTTTGGATCTGGTTTTTAATAAAAGCACCTTGGCACTTTTCCACCATCCCCTTGCTGTTTGTGAGATTTGTCCCCATGTCTCAGTCATAACTATCGACGGTGTTGGGTTCTAGGGACTCCCGTATGTGAAGTGGGAGTCTGGAGGGGACCCACACCGTCACAAACATCATAAACAATAATATTAAAAATGAAAAAAAAAGAATTTAAGGATAAGTAAAACATAACAGCCAGTCAACCTAACCTTCATCTGTTTGAGATCAGAATGAACAACAGCTCTGTCACAAGGAGAACATGCATCCTTTGCATTCACACTCTTAAATGTACTCATTTGTGTTGTTTAAAAGTTACATCATGCATTCCTTCACCAATTACTTTACACAATGGGGATTCGAAAGTGTTTTATAATTAGATACTTTAGTGTCCACAGATTAAAAAGTAATTATAACCCGCATGTGGACACACCTCTCATTACATTTCATTAAATCCTTCCTAGCATTGTTTAACACCTTATACACTTAAATTCTGCAAGTTGTCACTGTCATTAAAGTATGGATTGGATTATTTTAAGCTCTTATATATGCAATGGATCTGTGCCAGTGATAGCCTTGACTTCAGAGAGAGAGGAGTCTGTGCAACCTGGCAGACGACAGCTGCAGGATTAAGAGTGGCAATCTGGTTAATACTCTTTAGCACCTGCCTGCATCTTTTGATTTTATTTCAAAATGGTAGCAGGTATTTTTCCTGATTTCACTGGGTTTTAAAGAAGATGTGCATATTTCCTCTACTCATCTCAAGTGTGGAAGCTGAAGCATTCCTTAGGCATAAGCTCCTTATGTTTGTAGACAATTTTGGCAAGTTCATCCTAAACGCATTCAGTTCCAAGTGTGTGCACTGTTTTGTGTGCTCTGGAGAATTATTTGAACAAAAGAAAATCTTTCAGGTGATTTATTTGTGGAACCACCACTTATAATATATAGTCATTTCAATTATGGAGTATAATGTACAGTACATTTTCACCGCATAATTAAGGCATATTGGAGCATGTGAAGTGAGATGATCATGTAATTCAAGCTAATATTGGCTTTAAATAATGGAATTGTAGTTTCAAACGTTGAATCTCCCAATGTCCGACCAATTAGTTCCAGTACTGACTCTAGCGATTAGCTCTTTCGGCCCTGGATTTTCTGTTTTTATGGGAAAAATTATTTTGTGAGATATTCTACCTTTGGGGTGTCTAGAAAGCTCAAAAATGAAAAAACAAAAAAATATCACGATTATTATACAGTAGCTGCCAAATACTTCAATCCTTTTGAGGAAATAAAATTGAAAGTGGTGCTCACAGTCCGGAAGCGTCCATTTTCACTTCCGTGTATCATGGACTGTATGTCCAGTCTGTGCTAATAGTAGCACGCCTGGTTCCAATGGCTGCAAACGTATCTGTGCTTTACAAAAAGAGCTGCATATATATGTACTAGTAATAGGATGTCAGGGCCGAAAGGGTTAGTAGGAACTTTAGGTGTATTTTAGTTTTATCAATGGGTGATTGCAACATACCTGTGGAACTCATCCTTGTGCATATCTGAGATGCTCCATCAAGCAGAAGATCAACTCACCCATGCAGTTTCCCAGACCACCACTAAATTATCCCAAAGTTCTCCAGTTGTGAATATGAATTTTAAATTTAACAATGGGATGTAGATCTACAATTCAAATGCTTGATTGCCTCACATTCCATTTCTGTCCAAAAGCGCCTTTTCAGGAGGTGATTCATTTAAAAATATCTTACTAAAAACATGGGTGTTTGGAACTTTCTGAGCATATGATTGGGTGACTTGACAGGTGGATTATGGGGCAGGAATAATGTGAGATTTTTTGATGAATGTTGTAACGGTTACCATAGACGTCTATTCTTTTAGAAACTTTGTTTTCTCTATTTTGCATGAAAACATGAGATTAAAGTTTTTCTTGGCCATTTCTACAAAGTACATTGGGTAAATAACATATGAAAAACATTATTTTTGGGTGGAATATTCCTTTAATATTCCTGTTTTGTCTCAGCTTTCATAGAAAAATATTCCAGAAACTCATTAAAATTAAATTTTAATTGCATTATTTTGCAAAAGTATTATACAATTTTGCGAATATATTGTCTGCTGCAGTCGGTGTTATCTGGCATGCGCATGCTGCACCACTCATCTAGTGACAGCTACAGAAGGGGGAGGCGGGGTAAGCACATGCGTAGCATGTGATCAACTGGCAAGAACTGAACAGAAATGATCAGAGTACACATTTAATCCTGCATGTGCTGAGGTGTAAATTTAATCTGCCCAGTTTTGGGTTACAGGGAACCAGCACTGGGTGTAATGCAAAAAGGAAACATGATGGATGGTATACCGGTCCTTTGCTGGGCACAGTTGCACAACCAATGAGAAAAGAGTATGCTGGATGCAATCCACTAACAGAAACATATAAATAAAGTATCTGTATCTCGTGAAAAGCAGACAGCCATACAGACAGACAGGTAGACGTTGGATTTTTATATAAATATATATATATATATATATATATATATATATATATATATATAGATATATATATATAGATATAGATGATACACTCTGCTTCACTTAAACATTTTAGTAAGTAAATGGATGTTCTGGTAATCGAAGAATAAGTAAATGATGGTACTGTACTTCTTCTATCCAAAGTGTTATATCTACAAGGATCAATTCATAGATGGTGATGCTTCCAATACTGAATAATTAAATCCAAGGAATGTAGCATTTTGTCCTCTGAAAAGATCATTAGACCAGTGTACCCTTTGTCAAGGAGCTTCATGGGGGCAGAATCAGGAAAGAGGTGACTAATTGTTATGGATGTACTTAACCTTTTGTGTGAAGCCAATAATTCTTGTCCCTGGTTTAAAATTATATTCAGATATGCTATTGACATTTGTATTATAGATTCATTATGTTCTCTTGTTTGAGCCTTATTTGAAAAGTAATATGCAATGCTATACTTTACATTTTCATTAATTTTGGGATAATGGTAAATCCCTTACATATTGTGATACTTCAAAGAAATAAACATTCTTCTTTGTCACATTCGTAAAAGCTTTTCCTCTTCTCCTCTGAATATAGATTCCTTTAAACTGCTGTAATTGACAGGATCCACTTTTTTAATTCACCCACTTATGCAAACGGTTCTCTCATTTTTACTTCAAGTGTTCCAGGCATTCTTAACATCATTAAAAATATTCGCCACCATAACTGAATTGCCATTGTTGCAATATATTCATAAAGTAGATTAATGGTGAAAATACTCTGAGGTATGCTATGTAAAATTTTGATAAAAATAAATATAAAGGCATGATAGGAAATCATTTATATTTGTCCCCCTTAATAGGGCAAAAATTGTCCATAATGCTGCTGGAAATTATTCTAGCAATTCACCCTCTCTGCTAAATCGGCTCATGCAGAAAGAAATCAGATAGTGTGAAATATGAAAATTGCTCGTTAAGCACTTGGGAACACGATGGGATTTTCGAAAGTTCGCCTGTGATCCCATCAGTACCTACTTAGTCACTTAAATTAATTTTTGTAAAAAAAATATATATTAATTAATGAAAACTCTTACTCCCCTAGTTATTGGAATGAAATGGTGATTACTGAACTAAATCAAGGCACTTAAAAAAAAGTCTTTGAAAAGAAATATCTGCCTTAATTTAGGAATAGCAAGATAGAGGTTTAATTCCCTGTATTATTTTTATTATTGCAAATTAAGTTGGCACAGTGGAGCTGACTTAACTAAGCACAGAATGAAGTTTCGATCTCACAGGCTGCATCAGAAATTCAGGCATTCAAAACTTAGCAATGAATATCAATAAGAAAGGGATGAGTGGTGTCCATCATGTGCTTTTTTAATACACACACACATACACACACACACACACACACACACACACATATATATATATATATATATATATATATATATATATATATATATATATCAATATGTGCCATATTTATGAATCCTGGTTGCAAGTATGCCTTCAGCCACTCCCGTTCAGTTGCTTCCAGTTTCTGGTTTTCTCAGGACTCAGAGCTTTGTTGGGTCATCAGATTCATTTTCCCCTTCTTCAGATTTGCATAACAAGATAGGTCTGCATAATGAGATATCATGCAGCTTACTACTACTGTTATGCAAATCATATTTTGACGAGCAGTCATAGTTAATCAGTGTACTATTTCCTATTTCACCGCAGGCATTGTGTTTTCCTCAGTGCAGGAGGTAGAACTAAGATACACGTGGCTGGCTTAGGCTAAAGCTAGGTGGCTCAGCACACAACTGAATTAGTTACAATCACTGCATGGCAGAGATTATAATTATCTTGAGCAAAAATATTACCTAATTTTGATGTACTTAAAATATGCAAGCAGTATCTATACACCAATTACTTTCAGCAATTTAATAAATATGCCTGGAGAATATTATGAAGCCTGCATGAAAATTGAACCCACACATTACCTCGGGCTGAGTGTCATTGATTGGAACACTTTGTTCATTTAGGATTGCGTTGGTGTTTGAAGACATGGTGAAGATTCAGGGCTCAGAAGAGTAAATGCTCAATGTCCCTGAGTATTTAGATTTGCTTTGTGAAACTTTTTTTTTATGTCACATGCACTCATCTCTGGAAAGCACTAAGTTTAAAAGACTTAGAGCAAGGCAAAGATGAAATTGTCAACCACCTACAATTTTAATTTAAAACCTATTCAGTTCTTCTCTGATGCAAGAAATACTGGACTTTTTAAGGAGACCATCTACTTAGATGATCTTTTTTTTTTTCTTTCTCCTGTTGTCCTGAATCTGTTCTTTCCACCCCTTTGGTTGGGATCGTGGAGCTTGGCTTGTTTTAGCTAGTGGAGTAAACTTAAATACCTGTGCCCAATGATGCAGTATTACCTTTATCATAAAAATTATAATGAAATGGTGTGTTAGACTGCTGGTTAAAACAACTTTCCCACATTCTGTATTCTTTTAACACATTCCCCCATAGATGCTGACTGATGGTCTCATTTTTTAGGAATTCTCTCTTAGCTTCTGCGTGAAGGTAGAGAACTGAACTGATCTGACTGTGAGGTTGTGATCCTGAAAATAAAGCATGTGCTTCTGTGGCTCATGTGTCACCATTTCACCAAGCAAGCCATTTTCTGCAATAAGCAAGGGTATTATGTGCTTGTACCTGCTCTTTTGGGATCCTGGGTCGACACATCGCTATTCTGCATATTTTGAACAAGTCGCCACACTATTTTTTTTACTTTTGAGAAGCACAGGATAAATATGGCTACTGGCAACACACAAGGGACCAGGACCAAAGCAGGTGACATTGAACTTCTTTGCCACATGTGACGTGTGCAGTTTATTGGTTACATTACATAGTGACACCCTTAAGTCCTATCCTTAATACCATTATTAATACCAATTTCAGTCCCGTCTGAATTGCTCATGTCGGTAACTTTTTACAGACCTTACATTAACATCTCAATAAAGATCATGAAGCCTTTTACCATTCATAAAAAGTCCGTAAATATAACCCCAAAGTTAAGCCAGTCCCAAGGGGAGCACCATTTCAGTAAAATTGCATCATTTGAGCGATTTGGATGAGACTAAAATTAGGGATGTTGTTGTGTGTGCTAAATAGCAGTGCACTGATATTCTCAGTTTTTATTAAAAAGCAGGGGTTTTTGCCCTTTGAGGTGTTCAAGAACATATCGTTATAAAACAAGGTTGCTAATATGGTCCGAACAGACGGTATGAATCAATATGCATAAGTTAACTGCTATTACTCAAAAGACAAGAACGGGGAAATGTGTATGCGTACTGGCCCACTTAAAATTACTAACATTACCCCACCTCCTGGTGTAAGCCTAATCCTGTTTGAATAGGGCTTCAAAATTACTAAATTCCTCTGGTAATCTTTATTTTATTTCACCTCCAGGTGTACAACAAATCTTTCTGAATAGGACTTGAGTTACTCTGTTTACTGCTGTGCCGTTATGATGTACCAGATTGATTTCGTCCTGTCCGTTTGCTGTAGGAGCTTCAGGATCTCAGCAAGTTTATCAGGTCCTTGCTGGGAGCACAGATTCACTTCTCCTGTTGCTAACTTCTGGTCAGCCATGACCTAAAGATTAATATCATCCAAAAGCTCTGTGTCAGACCTGCAAATGCCAAATGGATTTTGGCAGTGTCATCACAATAGGGATCCTCAAGGACACATTATCATATTTCTGTACACCTTGTTAGATATGTCACAGTTCAGTAGCTTGGTAGTAACAGAAATGGTGTTTCTACCAGGAACATATGCTTTCCATTATGACTTTTATATTGCTGTGGATATTCACATAAACTCAAAAATACTATCGCCATTTTCCCAAGAATGTTTCATTATCCCATCGTTCATACAGTAGTAATTAATCAGTTCAATAAGAATATTTGTTTCTTCACCCTAACTCTCCATCTTAGATCTTTTTTCTAAAATATTAATAGATGCTTCCTAGAAAAATGAACATACAACATAAACGGGAGAAGCATTCCCATAATTCTGTGAAGATCTGCCTCTTCCCCTCATTTGTTGGTCAAGAGTCCTGTCTTCCATTCAAAAGCACAGTATTATGGGAATGCCTTTGTTGTTTTTATTTTACACTGAATGAAGTATTAATAATATTTTAGCTAAAATGCCTGCATTTTGCATGTTTGGAGCATACTACTGGATAATGGAGATGTGGATTTTGCTACACGAATAATGATTTTTTTTTCTTTTTTCTTGGACTTTTCCACATCATTTCAATTATTATTATTATTATTATTATTATTATTATTATTATTATTATTATTATTATTATGGTCTGTTAAATCATAAACGTTTTTCTTTTGTTTGGTATAAAAACTGCATGGGGGCAAGTAATGTATAAAAATAATATTATTTAACATTTTGAAAAACACGCTTCAGTTCCAGAATACAAACTGAAATACACATCAAGAAGTCAAGGAGATAAAACTTCAGCAGCAAGCAGCTACAGTATGTGCTGTAATGAGGCGTCAGGTTTTATACACTGACTCACATAGTTGGCCTTGCCTTTTATACCACGTATTCAAGACTAGCATTTATTAAAATAAACTCAAAACTCAACCTGCAGTAAGATGAGACAATCACAAGCATCATGTTTAACTTTTGTCTTAACTTAAGCAGCTCACGTTATTATTTAAATGAATTTCATTCTGTACGTTAGCAAAGTCTTAAATCTCATTAACTGTAATAATGGCAGGTAATGTTGTACCATTTAATGGCAGTCCGCCAGGCACAAAATGTTTTCTATTTTTTTATAATTTTGCATTCTCATTGTCAAAAGAGGTCAGTCTTTTGTTTAAAGTCATATCACACGTTCACTGCAGATGGAGTAACAAAACAATTGTAACCAAGGATAAGCTCAGTCCATCCCTTCCAAATGTCACAATTCACCTCCAGACTCTACCTTTCAAGAGCAAGGATTGCAACTTTCATATGAATATTTTATCATTAATATTTGTTTGAGGCATTGCTGACTTAGAGAAATATGATAATTATTAGCTTTGCATTTATGTATATGACAATTATTTTCGTTAATAAGAAAACTTTAAAAAATGTTGGGAGATATTTGTCTTAAAGTTGAGACTTACTAATATGGATATACATTTTTAGGCAATAGTGCTGTAAGCCACTACCATATTTTAATAGTTTTTGTACAGCGGATTCAGAAGGTACTCAAGATGCAAGATGCCTTTATTGTCTCTGTATACTACAATGAAATATTATTTGGAGCAAGCCTATAGATGTCTTAGATAAAAGTGCATAAGAGTATGTAGCGGATGCCACATGTGCTATTATTCTGTGGGCGGTTGCTGCCCCTTTGGGTGCATTGCAGGGAAGAAGGATGCTGTAAATACACCTTTAAGGGGGAGGTCATAACTCGGTCAGGGTGGTTGGTGTTGAAAGCTTAAAAACCGGAAAAGAAGGGGAGAAAGGGAGACATCTTGTGGTGGAGCAAAGAGAAGTGACAAGGTAGCGCCAAGAAAAGTATCTACTGGAACAAGTTCTTTTTTTTTTTTGAAGACTCAGCGACACAAGGGAGACGCGTCTCTGAAGACGGACTCTTTTTCTTTGATTTCGCTGACGAATATCTTGGACCGGTAGGATTAAACTTTGCTGTTATCGGCTTGACGGCCGGCGTATTCCAGTAGGGTTTCTCTTTGCCCTGAACAATAAGGACAGTAAACCCATTTGGACATTCTGGTTTTTCTTATTTACGAACATTGCGCGTTTAAACCAGAGAGGGGGGTTTTGATTGCTATGTATGTATTTGTTTGTTTTTCTTTATATATGTAAAATAATATATTTGTTCTTTTGCTTCTTCTTTATCTGGTGATATGGCTTGTTGTTAATGCTAAGCTGGGACTGGTGGTGGGGGTCAATAAAAGGACGAGCGTTGGTCACGTTGCCCGATAGATTTAGATACTGAACTGCTTTACACTAGCAGTTTTCTAATCGTGCCTTAATTCGGGGTTTAGTTGTTTGCCCGGAGTTAGCGGTACAAGTATATAATAAACTAAGTAAACAAACTATGAGAAGCACAGTTACTATTAATGGTTCCAAATATACAACAGAGTAAAAGTAAAGGTAAACAAATAAGCATCAATAGATAAATAATAAATGAAGTCACAGTGAAGATCACAGTCAGTGTAATGATTATGAGTTCCACATCATTTTCTATTGTTGCCCAGCAAACCACACTCAGTACCCACAATGCCAAAATAAAAACATGTTTTCAGAAAGATGTACGAATGTATTAAAAATTCAAAAGTGAAACTTCTCATTTATGTAATTATTTACACCCTTTGTGATGGGTCTAAATACTTTGTGAGTCCACTGTAATTTATTGTTAATCAATCCTATAGCAATTTGTGTTTAAAAAAAAAAAAAAAAAAAATTTAGTTAATATCCAAAAAATATGATTTGGTAAAACATATAGTGCTCTAGTAGCAGTAATGTTAAAACTGGTAATCAGTAGGCTGAACATTTGTAGAAAAAGCAATACAAAGCCATTATAAAACACTTTTTGTTTCATTTATTTGGAGCTTAATCTCACCTCCATTCTGAAGTTCTAGATCTGTAAATTGTAGTGGATTTTCGTGTTTATCAATATTGAAGTTTTTACTGAACTGTATGTATCTGCAATTTTGTTTAGATTGATGTCATGACTGGGATATTTGTACAAATAATTATTTTGTAATGAATCCACTTGTGATGTTTTTAAGGAGCTCCAATCACCAAAGTCATAGATCTTTTTATTTTTCCTTTTAGAATGTGGAGTATTACAAGCTAACATCTGAGCAGTTCCATGAAGCTGCCAATGAAGCAGAAGCCCATATAAAGTAAGTTTTTTGATAGTCAAGAAAGTCTTTGGCATTTAATCCTCAACTTTGAATCCGTGAATGGTGCTACAAGTGAAAAGTTTTAATATATAAACTGCTCAAAAAATTAAAGGAACACTTTTAAAACACATCAGATCTCAATGGGGAAAACAATCCTGCTGGATATCTCTACTGATCTGGACTGGGTAATGCGTTAAAAATGAAAGGATGCCACATTGTTTGATGGAAATGAAAATTGTCAACCTACAGTGGGTTGAATTCAAAGACACCCCGAAAATCAAAGTGAAAAAAATAATGTGGCAGACCAGTCAAGTTTGCAGAAAGTTCATTGTAGCAACTCCAAATCATAATCAGTAGTTTGTATGGCCCCCAAGTGCTCGGGGCATGCCTGATAGTGTTGGGGGGCATGCTCCTAATGAGACGACAGATGGTGTCCTGGGTGATCTCTTCACAGATCTGGACCAGGGCATCACTGAGCTCCTGCACAGTCTGAGGTGCAACCTGGCAGCATTGGGTGGACTGAAACATAATGTCCTATAGGTGACACCACCAAACTGGTCATGCTGAACGATGTTACTGGCAGCATAACGTTCTCCACGGCTTCTCTAGACCCTTTCACATCTGTCACATGTTCTCAGGGTGAACCTGCTGTCATCTTTGAAAAACACAGGACACCAGTGGCGGACCTGCTAATTCTGGTATTTTATGGCAAATGCCAATCAAGCTCCACGGTGCAAGGCAGTGAGCACAGGGCCCACTAGAGGACATTGGACCCTCAGGCCATGAAGTCTGTTTCTGATTATCTCGTCAGAGACAGTCATACCAGTGGCCTGCTGGAGGTCATTTTGTAGACTCTGGTAGTGCTCATCCTGTTCCTCCTTGTCCAAAGGAGCAGATACCGGTCAGTCCTGCTGATGGGTTAAGGACCTTCTACAGCCCTGTCCAGCTCTCTTAGAGTAACTGCCTGTCTCCTGGAATCTCCTCCATGCGCTTGAGACTAGTGCTGGGAGACACAGCAGACCTTCTGGCAATGGCACGTATTGATGTGCCATCCTGGAGAAGTTGGACTACCTGTGCCACCTCTGTACGATCCAAAACAGATGAGGAGGGAAAAATGTCAGTGGCCTCCACCTGTTAACCCATTCCTGTTTTGGGGGTTGTCTCATTGTTGCCCCTCTAGTGCTCCTGTTGTTCATTTCATTAACACCAAAGCAGTTGAAACTGATTAACAACCCCCTCTGCTACTGAACTGACCAGATCAACAGCCCAGAAGTTTCACTGACTTGATGCTATACTCTGATTAAAAAGTGTTCCTTTAATTTTTTTGAGCAGTATATATATATATATAGACAAAAGCAAATCTAATATACTGTAAACTCTTATCAACTTTTTAGATTATTATCACCTAGCAAAACTGACTGTGTTATTTTTCGGATACGTTTTTAGGTGTGTTCCTATAATATGATTGCCATGTCTATCTGTCTGTCTGTCTGACACATGTAGTCTTCAAGAGAATTTGTGACGCCAACTCCATTTTCGTTGAGATATCTCGAATTGAGAGTGCTTTACAAAGTTTTCAAATTTCAAAATCTGCCAATCAAAAGTATTGTTGAATTTGTAAACTCGTCTGTTTTAAAACAGAGAAACATTTAGAGCAACTTCAGTTGCAGAGTTGTTTATGGTTTCAAATTTACCTTGAGAGAGGTTACTTCAACTTGAATATTTTGTACATTTTTCTCTTTCACTCTTCCGAAAGCCAGTTTTGATAGCAAAACCAATCCCCAACACAAGTTAGTCGAACGCTAGGTAGGTACGTCCCCACAGTCCGCTGGAATCTTTTTCTTTTTTTGTGACTTTAACAAGGAAATCTCTCCAATGACAGTTGCTTTTGCCTGAACAGTCACTACACTTGGACACAAAATTAAAAAAATGCTTTACGTACTGTAAGGTTTCTAAACTCTTTTGGGATTAAACCCCCCCCCCAAATGGGACAACACAAAGCAAGCAACTGCAGGGTCCCAGCGGTGTAGCAGTTCGCCGTAAAAGAGAATCAGAAAAGATTGCGGTCAAGCTATAAGCACCTGCCGTTAATGGGTGATGCAAGGAATATTATCAATGCAAGAGCACAGTATTACTTAGCCACTAACCTCATCACAACCCTGCCTGATTGCTATGTCTCTGTATAGGAGAGTGGCAGATCCCGCTACAATAAATAACTGTGCTATTCCAGTTTCATGCTGAATAAAGCTGGTTTTTCTAAAGTACTGAGGCTCAGCCTCGTGTTTTGCGGTGCATAACAGGGACTCGCACGTGGTCACCATGCTATAGTAAACAGTATACGCTCATACGGATGTTGACTATATGAGTGAGGCATGCCAACTGAGAACGAGCATGGGAGACGATTACCCACAATCCCCACATGATGCTCGGCAGACAACGCGTACACATACTACTCGTATTGCAAGACCTTGCTCATTTATCAAGTTAAAATTTATTAAAAATTTTAGTTCATCTTGCAAAACACTTGCAAACCAAGCTACTTGCAACCCAAGGTTTCACTGTATACAATATAAATGCCTAAAACAGGAAAAATCCTTTATCCAAAGTGTAAGGTTTTCCATTATATATTTTACATTTGTGAATGCAATGATGGGTTTTACAACATATTTATTGCAGCTAGCATCACCTTCAGGTATTAGTAGTCTGGTCCAAACAAAAAAAAAATAACGTTTTAAGCAAATTTATAAGTCACTCAACACTTTACACATTTTTATATTTTATTTTTAGAATATTTTTGTCTATTTATTTATTGCATTGCATTATTATACAATTACATATTACAATAGTTAATAGATACATTTTAAATGATTTAAATAAAATATTAGTAAAATTGGCAACAAATTTCATTAAATTGCTTGAGCAAAAAATAATGTGTGGATTTCAATTGTGTTTGTTAGCAGCGACCATAAATGCACTCAGAGATGTGCTTAGTATTGTGTGTCTGATTATGCAATTATATTTAATTATGTCCATTGCTCAGCACTAGAGAACAATAGTATAATAATTCAATTGACGTAATTAGGCTCCATCATTTATATGGGCTCCAGAATTAACTCACCAGTTTTTCTTCAGAGCTTTTGGAACTTGACAGCTTCATATATGGTTATGATTACTGTTGTTTTATTGCATTTGTATTTCTGTTTTGCACATTATTAAAGTGTAATTTCAGCATTCTTTACCAATGATTGTACAGATTTAGCTAATTATGCTTTATACTTTTCTAACTTCAAAATGATTTTGCCATTTTAGCAATTCAGTTTAATTAGGGTTGACCATACCTTCAGATATGAAAAAGTTTGAAAGATTACAGAAAGTTATGCCGATTACAATAACTGGCTGAAGCTGGAATTTATAAGTTTGTGTTATCTTTAAGCTAAGAAAAAAATATTGGTTTACTTTCCATTAATGTTAATTCAATATGAAAATGCAGCTCTGCCTCTGTTTGGTAACCATATTAAGCAGAACACCTTGGGGTTTTGAGACATAGCTTGAGGGGTGTTTAGAAGGTCCATCCATCCATCCATCCATCCATTATCCATCCCAGTATATCCTAACTACAGGGTCACAGGGGTCTGCTGGAGCAAATCCCAGCCAACACAGGGCACAAGGCAGGAAACAAACCCTGGGCAGGGATCCAGCCCACCGCGAGACACACACCCACACACCAGGGACAATTTAGGATCGCCAATGCACCTAACCTGCATGTCTTTGGACTGTGGGAAGAAACCGGAGCACCAGGAGGAAACCCACGCAGACACAGGGAGAACATGCAAACTCCTGTTTAGTAGGTAATGTTCCAATTTTAACCTTTTTGCTCATAATGCAAATCTTGACTTGTGCACAGCTGCTAAAAAGCCTTCAAATGAATGTGACACTTGAAAACACAGCCCTTCACAAAAACTGGGATTCTCTACACATATAAAGTAATGCAATAATAGAGAACGCAGCATTGTACACACTTCATACTGAGTTATACTAACTATAATGCACATCAAAAAAAAAAAAAAAGAAAATTGTTGGTTATTGTTCTTACACACCTTAACATAATTATTAGTCATTTCTTCTTATTTGTAACAGTCTTAACAAAAAAGACAAAGACAGGAAATAGACTACTAATTGGGCACAGGCAGCACCAGAGGTTTTTAAGAGAGGTAGCGATCATACTTTGATTTTAAAGTTAAATATTTGCTACAGTGCATCCGGAAAGTATTCAAAGCACATCACTTTTTTCACATTTTGTTATGTTACAGCCTTATTCCAAAATGGATTAAATTAATTTTTTTCCTCAGAATTCTACACACAGCACCCCATAATGACAACGTGAAAAAAGTTTACTTGAGGTTTTTGCAAATTTATTAAAAATAAAAAAACTGAGAAATCACATGTACATAAGTATTCACAGCCTTTGCTCAATACTTTGTTGATGCACCTTTGGCAGCAATTACAGCCTCAAGTCTTTTTGAATATGATGCCACAAGCTTGGCACACCTGTCCTTGGCCAGTTTCGCCCATTCCTCTTTGCAGCACCTCTCAAGCTCCATCAGGTTGGATGGGAAGCGTCGGTGCACAGCCATTTTAAGATCTCTCCAGAGATGTTCAATCGGATTCAAGTCTGGGCTCTGGCTGGGCCACTCAAGGACATTCACAGAGTTGTCCTGAAGCCACTCCTTTGATATCTTGGCTGTGTGCTTAGGGTCGTTGTCCTACTGAAAGATGAACCGTCGCCCCAGTCTGAGGTCAAGAGCGCTCTGGAGCAGGTTTTCATCCAGGATGTCTCTGTACATTGCTGCAGTCATCTTTCCCTTTATCCTGACTAGTCTCCCAGTTCCTGCCGCTGAAAACCATCCCCACAGCATGATGCTGCCACCACCATGCTTCACTGTAGGGATGGTATTGGCCTGGTGATGAGCAGTGCCTGGTTTCCTCCAAACGTGACGCCTGGCATTTACACCAAAGAGTTCAATCTTTGTCTCATCAGACCAGAGAATTTTGTTTCTCATGGTCTGGGGTCCTTCAGGTGCCTTTTGGCAAACTCTAGGCGGGCTGCCATGTGCCTTTTACTAAGGAGTGGCTTCTGTCTGGCCACTCTACCATACAGGCCTGATTGGTGGATTGCTGCAGAGATGGTTGTCCTTCTAGAAGGTTCTCCTGTCTCCACAGAGAACCTCTGGAGCTCTGACAGAGTGACCATCAGGTTCTTGGTCACCTCCCTGACTAAAGCCCTTCTCCCCTGATCGCTCAGTTTAGATGGCTGGCCAGCTCTAGGAAGACTCCTGGTGGTTTCGAACTTCTTCCACTTACGAATGATGAAGGCCACTGTGCTCACTGGGACCTTCAAAGCAGCAGAAACTTTTCTGTAACCTTCCCTAGATTTGTGCCTCGAGACAATCCTGTCTCGGAGGTCTACAGACAATTCCTTTGACTTCATGCTTGGTTTGTGCTCTGACATGAACTGTCAACTATGGCACCTTATATAGATAGGTGTGTGCCTTTCCAAATCATGTTCGATCAACTGAATTTACCACAGGTGGACTCCAATTAAGCGGCAGAAACATCTCAAGGATGATCAGAGGAAACAGGATGCACCTGAGCTCAATTTTGAGCTTCATGGCAAAGGCTGTGAATACTTATGTACATGTGATTTCTCAGTATTTTTATATTTAGCTAGGAAAATACCCGCGCTTCGCAGCGGCGAAGTACTGCCTTAAAATTTTTATTAAGAAGAAAAGTAAACCTTTTTAAACTGAGGGAAAATATACCAATAATTATTTGTTAATGATCTCTTTGTATACCACATTGTCAGTTCGGCCCTTCAGTTGTAATATGACTAAGCTGTGCGTTGAGCTTACTCTTGAGCATGCAATGTACAGTTGGCCATGTGAAAAGTAATCTTGTCTCAAATCTCACAGCTTGGATTGCTGCTGTCATAATCGGTTTGAGTTTCATGGTTTGTTTCAATTACGACAGTATTTGCAGGACTTGTGTTGAAGAGACATTGGGCATCTCTCAAGTGTTGTAAGCATACAACCGGTTTCATTGATAACTTCACATCCAGCTTTTGAGAGTTTAAACATTCATAAACATCAAAGTGTCCACTTCTGAAATCGTCACCTGTGAATCTAAGATGTTTAAGAGGCATTGGCGGTTGTTCAAAGGTGTAAAATATTTGGCCATTTCGGTACACTTGAAAGCGACAACCGAACAATTCAGCGGCAGCCATCAACTCACATGCAGAACCATAGGTGAAGGGCTTAAGCATTTCACTCTTCTAGTGCTCCTGTGTAGTATAATTATCTCCTGTACCGTCATCAGTCCACACCTTGAACCTGTCCCAGTCATTCAATACATAAGACACAATGTTCCTCCTGATATCAAGAGTGAGCCTGATATGGCCGTGCAATATGTAACAAAGAGAATGGAAAAGGCAGGTGTCATCTCCGGGCATGGACACCACTCTGTAAGTGACAGTTCTTTCATCGATGGTGATCACCTCGACTGACATGTTAATGGGGGTACGGTTGGAATGATAAAGGAAATGGGTACCTGAGCAATGTAAAGTAAGTCTAAAATACCTACACAATAACTATAATCGTAATAAACGAACAATAAAACAGCGGAGAATCCGTGGGTTAAATAAAAAGGCTGTAGTTATCATTAGGGAGACGTGAATCCCGTGGCGAAGCAAGGAAGGGAATGTAGAGACCAGAGCGACGGACGGCCTTATGTAGGCAGGCAGCAAACAATGTGGGAGGCGTTGGGATGGGGAACCCAATGCCAACACACGGCGACCGAGCTGCAGGCTATGGACGTATATATGTACGTAAGTAGGATTTAGTTAGCGTTGGGAACCCGCGTACCAAATTTCTTGAAGATGGGCCCATAAGTAACAAAGACCGTTAGAAAGTTCAATATGGCGGCTGACAGTGGCGTCATACCACCGAAATAAGTACGTACATTGGTTTCAGTTAGCGCAGGGAAGCTGCCTACCAAATTTCGTGAAGATTGGGCCATAAATAAGAAAGTTCAACATGGCGGACGTTGTCGACCGTTATGACAGTTACGTGTAGAATTTCGAAATGAAACCTGCTTAACTTTTGTAAGTAAGCTGTAAGGAATAAGCCTGCCAAATTTCAGCCTTCTACTTACACAGGAAGTTGGAGAATTAGTGATGAGTGAGTGAGTCAGTGAGTGAGTCAGTGAGGGCTTTGCCTTTTATTAGTTTAGATAAATTTGCAAAAACCTCAAGTAAACTTTTTTCATGTTGTCATTATGGGGTGTTGTGTGTAGAATTCTGAGGAAAAAAAGTAATTTAATCCACTTTGGCATAAGGCTGTAACATAACAAAATGTGGAAAAAGTGATGCGCTGTGAATACTTTCCGGATGCACTGTATATGTAAACTAAATAAAACATATTTTGCTGCAAAATGTGTGCAAGGACATCTTTTAATTTTTCCTGTGCAAGTCAAATAAATATATCTGGTGGTTTTTGTTTTGGTGATGGGGGTAATGTGGTGGATTTGGAATTTCTAAGCTCCCATAAGACCCCCCAAGTTGCCACACCCGTGTGCAGAATCAGATTTCATACTTCGTAGTTCAGGATGCCAGTAGAAGTGTTATGGGAAAGAATTATAAAGAACAACTTATGGGACAAAGATTAGACTCTCTTTTTTTCCTGACCTTTACAATTACACAGTGTTCCACATAGAAATTTCTCCTAGCAGCATGGGTCTCCTTACTGGGTGGCTGGGGTCACCTTGAAAACTTTCACTATTTTGGCCACATAACCATCTAGATTTAGATCGTGTTTTTTTTATAATTTGCTTGAAAATTCTGGTTGATTCTGCAACCTCTCTCATCGCGCTAATTATCATAGTTTGCTTGTGGTAACTATTTATTTTCATGAATCTGAGAGCGAGGCTGAGGCGAGGGGCCCTACTCACTCACGTGCCAGCCTCGGGCATACCTTATCTCCGCTTAGCTAGCGAACGACAGAACTACAAAACGGATTTAGATCGGGTTTTTTTCTATAATTTGCTTGAACATTCCAGTTGATTTTGCGACTCCACTCATCGCGCTAAGAATCATAGTTCACTTGCAAGAGCGATACATTCACGGTAATCTGAGACAGAGACTGTGGGCCGAGGGGAGCCGGGTAGGGCCCTCCTCACTGTCCTGTTTCACTACTACGCGGGTGAAGCTGCAGGGAACGGCTAATTTTCATTATATTTTGGTGTTTATGATTACATTTTTTTTTGTGTGTATGTGTTAATTCAGATTCTTTCATGAGCTTATATGGTAATCATTACTATTTTACATAGTACTAATTTGGAAAATGTAAAAAAAAAAAGAAACAATCAAAAAAAGAACAGAAAATGTAAATTCTCTCAATTTTTTTTAACAACGTTGATTTTTGTGGAAGGATTTTGAGGTCATCCTATTGTAGATTATTTTATATCCATTCCCAGCTTCTTTGTTGCGCAGACCCACACATATGTTCTCCACCCCAACTCTTGTTCTCTTATCCATGCATTCATGCAATACTGGAGCTATGGATGTGTGCTGCATCTGAAACTGACTGCTGTTGTGCTTCACTTCCCAAGAGGACATCTACTGTTTTTTATTTATACCCTAAGTGGCAGGATAGATCAAATACTAAATACAAGCCAGGTGGAGTTGGCAATACAGTTTTATTCAGTCATTCTAGTCTTTAACATTCTTAAATAACCTTAATGTGCCAAAAAGAGAAGAAAAACCAAATGGATGTGGCAAATGACCAGTACAACCTTGAGCTGTCATAGACGATGTTGGCCGACACACCCAATGTGTGTGGCATTCAGTCTGTTGAGGTTACATTGCTGTGTCTCACAGCATGGGTCTTCTTAGTGGTTGTGTTTTTCTTGCTTTTCCTGGTTGCTGATTTTTCTTCGTCTTGCTGACTTTTTAAAGCTTGTCAGGGCCAAGGTGAACACCCATGGCCCCTCTCTGTCAAACGTCTTTTGATAGACACTGTCAGTACATTTTCATGAAGTGTTCATGTTCTAAGAAAACCAGTGGTTTAAGGGTTTGTTTTTTCACACAAGTGGAAAGTCCAGAAAATGAGCAGTAAAGGTTAGCCTTTCTTAAAACTATAATTTTGCAACATTTAAAGTTTTGACCTTTCTCTAAATCCAGCTTGTCTGCCTTCTCTGATTTCTACAGTCCGCTCTCTGTGAGTGTCCGATTAATTACATGTGTGTCATCGTAAAATCAATATATGCCATAGACCCATTTTCTAAAACAAAAACGCACATTTATATATGTATTATTTTATAAAAGATGCGTCGGTTTAGAATGGCATCGACTATGTCAACTAACCGTGGCAGCCCTGCTACTCAGGGTTTAACGATACGGGACATGACGCTTGGTTTGGGTCACATTGTGATCGAGTGAATATAAATAAGCTTTAACAAAGTGTAATATTTTTTGAAATAATCCAGCTTCAAAAATACATTCAGAGAGAAACTATTCAGCATAAAATTAAGATATATTCGGATAGCTCGCCGGATAGACCGCACTATACCTGTGACTGTTTCGTCTGCAGAGTGGAGCTTTTCTAAGCTCAAATTAATCAAAAATCACTTGAGATCTTCCATGGCACAAGAAAGACTGAGTGGGCTTGCACTGATTAGCATCAACAACAAAGCTGGCCCTCAGATCTCTTATAATGAGGTCATAAATGACTTTGCCTTCAGATAAGGCAGGAAAGAGAGATTCTAAGGTAAAAGTGTAATATTGGGGTAGACTGTCAGTCAGTCAGTCATTTTCCAACCCGCTATATCCTAACACAGGGTCACAGGGGTCTGCTGGAGCCAATCCCAGCAAGGCAAAGAAGGAACAAAACCCAGGCAGGGCGCCAGCCCACCGCAGTGAGCACACACACACCAAGCACGCCAATGCACCTAACCTGCATGTCTTTGGACTGTGGGAGGAAACCCACACAGACACGGGGAGAACATGCCAACTCCATGCAGGGAGGACCTGGGAAGCAAACCCAGACAGGTCTCCTTACTGCGAGGCAGCAGCGCTACCACTGCGCCACCGTGCCAGGCATAGATTGTAAGAGGAAGAAATAAGAATATCTGAAAAAAAAGAAGTAAATGCCTTAAATTTTACTTTTGGAATTTCTTTGCACGTCTTTATATAGTTTTCATAATCATTCAGCTTTATATTTTGTTCTTGAACAGTTGTTGTAATGTTGTTACAGGTTCATCTTTTCATTGTGTGTCATTATTTAAGTGTTTATTTAATTTAATTGATGTTTTTGTTTTGGGTTGCATTTTTTATTTTTAAAAAAAGTCGTTTCATTTCATTTGAAGTTGTTAGTTGTTCTGCACTTTTACATGTTGGAAATTTTTTAACAAAGAGCAATTAAAGTGTTTAAGATGTTTACAATAAATGCATGGCCTGCTGGTTTATTTGGTTACTTTTCAACACACCACATTCAGTGTACAACTTATCACTGTACTGTACTCCAAGTACTGTATACCTTTGATTAGGGATTTTCATCCCAGCCCTTAGACATAGACAGTCCAACTTTTTGCTCTTTTCTAACTCCCATCTACAACAGAGCCAAGCAATCGGTAACACTGGACAGCTGCTTCAGGAATGCTGAGAGGTTTGAGGTTTAAGGTTTCTTTATTTAGTCATGTTTACACAAGAAAACGGGAAACTTGCCTTCTCAGTTGCATCTAATAACAGACAGAATGAAATAAAACAGACAAATAGAAACAAGAAAGGTTAAGGTAAGGCAGTTAGATAATGCATATTTATACCAAAAAAAAAAGGTTACAGGATATATATCAAAACCTTAATCATTATCTCCGATATTTCTTATTGAAAAGTCGTATGGCACTAGGAAGAAAGGAGTTTCTGGAGCGATTTGTGTGGGTTTTCCAAGCGACTATCCTTCCTTCCTGATTTACTGAACTTTAGTTCTACGTGTAATGGATGACTATCATCAGTTGAGATGATTTCCAGTTTCTCTAACATTGCCCTCTGACACACACACACACACTAGTCAAATCATCTACATCAGCCCCAAGAACTTTAGCTGCGTACTTCGTAATCTTCTGGAGCTTTTTTGAGTTTTGGTTTGTCAGACTATTTAACCAGGCAATGAAACTGAAAGTGATCACAGACTGGATCAGACTGCGATAAAAGGACAACATGAGGTCCTTGTCTACTTTAAATAGTTTGAGAGTTAGGAGAAAACAAAACGTTGAACTGTCTAGGGGAGCCTGAGGACTGGGTTAGGAAACCTTCACACTGAATATTAAAGTAGACATTAACATGAGACCACTTTGGTGAGTTTAATACCTTTTATGATTAAAATCCACAGAAGGGTGAAAACATGTATAATGTAAACAACAGCAACATCTAATAAAAGTGATAATGGGTGTGTTAAATTTATATAAAGTGTGCGATTGATCAGGCATTGACATTAGTAGTTTTGGCAACGCCAAGGTGGTGGGGGGCCCTCAAATCTTGTTCTGCTTAGGGGGTCTTAAAGGCTTGGGCCGGCCCTGCTCGTATGTATAAAGATTAGTGTTCACTGTTTAGATATACTGTATCAGTGTGAAATAAGTATGCAGCTATTCACTTAGCAGATACTGTATTCAAGAAGCATAAACTTTCCAACAAAGAACCAGACTTTTTAAGAACCAGATATCAAAAACTCTGCACTGCTCTGATTTGGATCCCTGGGGCATCCGTGGTTGGTGTTATAACATTCTTTGTGTCTTCCAAGGTAGCAGCCCTGCAACTATGAGTAAAATCTTTCATACCATAGCATACAGTCTCTGCCTATGAGCCAGGGATAGCGAGTGCTGTGGAACAAACACCTGGAGCTTTCAGAGATGTAAGAGCTATTTTGACATCCTCATATTTCACATGATTTCCTGTCTCAAGCATCTAATGGATGGACTGAAAAAAATCATTAATGGACTGGAAAAAAATAAAATACCCTTAAGAAGTAAAAATAGGTGCTCAGGTGCAAAAAATCCCATTGCAATTCTGGGGCAGATGATCTTCTATTACTCTCACTTATTAGATCTCTTCATCTCTGCCTATTTTAAATATTCAATAACTCTTCTGCCTGCATTTATTACTCTTGACATTCTTTCCCAGATTAATATTGTTATTGTATCTCTGAATCTTCATTCTGTTGCCCTCAACGCACTGCCTGTCTCTTCTTCTGGTTCACTTGTCGCTCAAAGGTATACGGTGACTCTGTGGACCAGATAAATGCCAAGGTGTGTGTGTGTGTGTGCGCTTTAATTATATGACTATTCCCTCATCACTTCATAATTATTCTCCTGAGATGATTTCTTTTTGTGTGTTTGGGATTTTGAAACTGAAGTACTTCTCTTTGACAGAATTTAACAGTCATATTGCCAGGAGGTACATATACTGTGTATGTACAATGTTATGTGTATATATAATGTAGGTGTGTATATATTTATGTATGTGTGGTACAGCTATTAAAATACAGTGTTTTATAAAACAAGTAAAATTGTAATGAAAGTAAATTGAATCAGCCCTTTTTGTTAATGTGCTTGGGCTTTATTATCAGTATACAGTATGCTTGTAAATATAATGGGGTCATCATCCCAGTCCCTTGAGTGCTTAATACCGCCATTGTCTGAATGGCAGCCACTGTCATAATGGTGACTTATGCTCCTAAAACCTTACATAATTGGGCTTAATGAAATTGATTTCAGACGGTTCTGCGCATCATCAGTGTTTCATTAATAAATTCACCACACCTCAAGAGTGTGTACAACAAAAATAACAGTGTCCAAAAGCCAGGCCTCACCCTACCTTCTTGTTGTCATGAATTGGAGTCTAAACAAAGGCAGATCGGATGTGAGACCTCCAATAATAAACCAATAAACATGGCAGGAAATAACTAACCTGCACAGAAGAGGCTCACCTTAACTCAGCCAGGCCCCAAATTCTTCCTTTTAGCATCAGCCAGAGCAGGCCCCAAAAAGGGAATGCTGGAAAAATAACATGGAATAACTACAATTCTAACAAACGCCCCACAAGAGAGAAGATAACCGTCAACCCTTAACTCCTGAATGAAAGGGGGTGTTAAAAGATCTTTATAAATAATGAAATATCTATATAGCAAAAATGTCACAAAGACTCAGAAAGAAGTCAAAGGAGTTGCCTGAAAAGGCAACAAACAAGTCCAAATACATGATCCACAAGCATAATCCAATAACAGAGTGTGGAACCTGGCCCGGACACAGACAGGCGGACATCATTTAAAGTCACCCAACACACGTTTATTTACAATATTTACAATAATAAGTGCACAACCCAGTGCCTCAGCACCAATCACCCCAAAAGTCCAGGCCTCTTCCTTAACTCTTTCAGGGCTGATGTCGACTTTTGTCAAAAGGAGGAGTTGACGATAGTAATCAGCTATAAATTGTGAAAAAAAACAACTGTTATGTTTTAGTTGGACTCTTGTTGCCTGGAGGAAAGTTAGATTCATTGGTTTGACCGAGATTTCTTTCACTCGCATTAGTAGCAAGGTACAAACAATGGCAAAAATGGGACTGACATCTGGCAAGAGATCGAAGCGGATGCGTAAAGCAAAATACTCCGCAGACGACATTTTGCCTATTATCTCTGAACTGGACTATGACTTGTTGGACTCCGATTTTGATACAAGTGATCGAAAACAAATGTGAGGTTCCAGGTTCAGCTGATTGGTCCCCAGCTGATCGTGGCACTGTCAATGTTCGCCAGGTAGAACTGCCACTTAACAATTATAAGAGGTAGAAACCACATTGCAGTGCACTGCGACCGTGAACACTGCTGCTGCTGCCCCAGCCATGTGAAGACATTCTTGGCACACTGGCAGCCACAGCATGCAGCAACAGACGTTTTATGTTGATGTCTGCGTGCTACCATTGCTTTTCAGAAACTGATTTTTGGAAAAAATATTCAGCCCTCAAAGAGTTAATGCCTTGTCCTTTCTTCAGGCCGCCTCTTGCCTCTCCTCCGGATCTCTGTCCACTTCCTCCCGACTGCAGCCTCGAGTGGAGGGAGGCGGCCCCTTTTATATCCACCCGGATGTACTCCAGGTGTCCTCCAGTAATCTTCCGCCGGCACTCCCCTGTGTGGTGGAAGCTCCGGCTATGTACCCGGAAGCACTCCGGGTGTCCCCGATACTCTTTCCCCCCAGCACTTCCGGGTATGGTGGAAGTGCTGAGATCCAGGGCTCTCCAGGCATTGGGGCGCCCCCTGGTGGTGACCATGGGCCCCTACAGGGTTGAGCTTCAAAGCTCTGCACCCGTGATCCCCAACACAACCAGGGCGGTCACCCCCTCGTGGTCTGGAGGAGTTGTAAGCCCTCCTCCGGTTCTCTTGGGTGTCCCAGCTGGGTACCACCCCTAGCTGCGTGCCACAAGAGAAAAAAGTCCAAAAGAAAAATTCAATACTTACTAAAGTTACACAATAAAAAAAGAAATGATCTCCAGCACCTGAGCCTTCTCACCTGACTTAATTAGCCAGAGGCTGAGCCCAGGAGTGGTGACATTAAGGTGGCCCTGCCTCCTGGGGCACCACCCACAAAGATAAAGGAACATAAGTAAACTAAGAGATGGTACACAATTAACCAATAATAAACAAAATCAACAGAAATAATATATAAAATATGAAAAAATAATAATACAGAGACAACAGAATAGCAGCCACACTGAAAATTTCCAGAAAAATATTCAGTGAACCAGGTCATTAACAAGCACATCATATTCACTGTGGAAAACGCTTTGGTGAATTTCACCCATCAACACTGGTGTTTAACTCAGCACAATATTTTATTCCCTCCTTTATTTTGTCTCAGTGTTGTTTCTCTGCTGCTTCCTTTCATCCTCCCTTTCTTGGTAGAAAGCTTTTCTTGGCCCTACTCAGATCACCTCTGAGATCTCAAATGCCTTCAGACTAACTGTTTTGAGTCGCAGTTTTCTTAGGGTCTCGGCTCCTGCTCCTCTAATTTGCCTTTACCTGTAATAAGAGTAATCATTTCAGATCATTTCACTTTTTAGTCCATTTATCTTGATGAGGGTCTGTGTGGTAATGTGCTGACCAGGTTAGCCTATTTATAGCAATTTTATCCAGCTCCTCTTGGAGAAGTCCCAGATACTCCCTGGCCAATTGATGGAGATTCTCCTTCAGGCATTTCCTTTGTCTACGTTTGTGTGTTCTTCCGGGGAAATGTTAAATATTCCTTTAATAGTTTTCCCAACATGTTGCATATTGCTTTTGTTAAGCTGTTCATCCAAGGCAGGGACCGAGGGGGGGGGTGCGGACTTGGAGTCTGTCCCAGCAAGCATCGAGCACAAGGTGGTAGCACCAGCACAGGGTGCCAGTCTATTGCAGGCTTTGGAGAAGAAAGCACTTCAATCTATCAACAGTGTTACAAAAATATTATCAAAGCCATGACGTGTATGGTCACAGTCTGACTCCTCTATGGAAAATTGTACTGCTTACCACATGTAATCTTCTACACTCGTAGTGCACAGCTGAAGCTCATTTATCACAGGCTTTAGGAAATGATTTTCTCTATTATGTTTAGTATATATTTTACCGTAAATAAATACATATAGATAGCCTTTGGCCTCACCATCCCTAAGCTGACTGAATAATGGATGGATCCATCCATCATCCATTCTGCTTATTTCTATTCAGGGCAGTGAATCCAAGAGCCTGTCTGTATGTATTTATACATTGCAAAAATAAAAAGAGGAAAATTTGTGTATACTACCAATTAATAGTTATCTATTGCAGATTCATTATTTTTGTTAAATACTATGTTATATATTATAGTTTTTCTTTTTCCTTTTGCTGTTGTAAAAAGGAACAGACTCAACACATGTAAAAAGGTTTGGGGCAGCCACCCATATAATATTCCTGGTTGCAAATGGTTTTTTAAATAGCACAGAGCTGTTCACAATACTGAGTAAAAAAACAAAGATGGCGGCTTTAAGGGATCAGACTGGAAGTGGCGTAGGGGAACTGGAAGTGATGTCCTTCTGATGTCAACCTGTGCGGCGGAAGTGACGTTCTTCTGGGCGCTGGAACCGGAAGTGACATTCTATTGGGTGCCAGAACCAGCATCATCAGCACTGAATCAGATAGGTTTTCCTGCAGCTGGTCTTTAGAGATAACAGGAGAAGGTTTAGTGCACCCCGCCACCCCCTGGCCTGGCGCGGAATTACCTTTGGTTGGTCCATACAACGTCCCCCTACTCGCATGTTTGTGACACTGTATATATGGTCATCATTAACTTGTTAAATTATTTTGTCTTCTGAAATGTGTGCCTCTGTAATGCGATAAGCTGATGTCCTGTCTGAGGTTTCTACCTTGCAGTCAATTCTACCAGAAATCTTTCCGGCTCCCCAGTCCTAAACAGGATTTCAGTGCTTTTAAAATTGGTGTATGGATATTCAATTAAAAAAAAAAACAATAAAATTAGCTGCAGAAACTACAACATTGTTTAAATGTCTGAAAATATGTTGTATTCTTTTTTTATTCAGTTTGATTAAGCACAGAATCTAACAACATTCATAGAGAGTCAGGACAATATTTGCATTTCCAGAGCTTTATATATTCCAGTGAAATTGAAGACATCATTTTCACTCTTTATAAATGATAATTCAAAAGAAACTAGTGACCTTAATAATAACATGTAGCTGAGATATGCTGTACAATTATCCATTTGTATATCAAAGATATATCAAGTAATCAGCTTATCTATAATAATTATGTTTTCTGTACAGAGTTAACCATAACTATACTAAGGTGTTTTTATAAGATATAGAAACCGGAGTTCACTGTCACCCTGTTAATACTGAACACCAGACACAGAGGATAATCTAAAGCTTTAGCTGAGGATCAGACATCTGAGCAGCATGCTGGTAGATGCATGCAATTTTTCTCCCATGTGCCAATAACAGTATCAAGTGTTTGGATTTAAAAGCCTTTGTAGTAACTAGTATACAATTCTGGCCATGAGCTAACATTATGAATGAAATCAGCAAGGGAGGGTTATGTTTGGACTTTCCATGGCAAGTAGGTGAGGGTGTCTAAAATTTGAGTAATCCAGTCCATGAAGGCTGTGTTTCTGCATTGTGTGGTGTCAGTCCTTTTCTGTAATCCTGGATATCTACAGCTGATCTAGTGCTCTTCCACTTTAGGCGTCTCAGCAGTGGTGTCCCCTTTACTACAAGTCCCTTTTATATGATTTTAGCATATTATTGTAAAACACCCATTAGAATTCAATAAATGATCTGCTTTTTAAATACTTCAACAAATACTCATATATAAATCTTCCTTGTCCACTATACAGGAGAAAGGCAGAGTGGAGAAGAGTATAAATAAAAGACAGCCTGGGAAAGGCGTATGAGCTGATTCAATAATCACAATAAAGAGGGCTAGCTGAAATTAAAATTAATTAAGAACTGCCATATGCTGGAAAAGATGAGCTTTTCCACTTAATGTATCTTTAATTTTCTCACATTTTAAATAGTAGATAATGTTGTTTTCCAGTCACATTAGTAAAAGCAGGTTTGAATTTCTCCAGCTATAAGGAAGTGGTGTAATGCGATGTGCTTTATAGCATTTGAGTGATCCTTAAGCTCTGGTCCTTCATCTGGTTTATCCTACAAGAGGGCCTTTTAATGCATGAAGAGTGTGGACCACCAAGGTGGGCACTGTCGCCCTAACCTGACACAGACACACAACTTCAAAGTACAAAGTATTTTTCCTTTACTCTAGCAGTGTGGCACAGTCTCAAAAGCACACAGGACAACACAATTCTCTTCCTTTTCTTTCTCTTTTCTCCTCCACTCCTCCTGACTCTGTCTCCCCGAGTAGTGTCTGCTGGCTCCTTTTATACATTACATGGAAGAGCTGCACTCCAGGGTTCAGCAGCTGCTGCAACACCCTCTGGCGACGCCCACAGATCCCTACAGGGCTGTATCCAACTCCAACTCCCATGGATCCCTGTGGGAGTCCGAGGTACCACTGCAACCCAGGGGGGCTGCCACCTAGCACTCCAGGGAAGGTAATGCTCTGGCCACGCTTCCTCCCCTGGCCCTTCCAGCGTGAATGCGTCCCGGCCGGACAAGGGCCCCGGCTGCACTCCACAAGAGTTCTAGTGGACCTGAGGTGGGCTAAGGGTTTCCGATAAGAGCACAACTAAAACACATGGTAGTGCTAGGTAGGATCTGTTCCTGGATATATGTTTGACATTCTCAATCCAAGGGAATGAAAGCACCATGAACAACTTTATATTCAATTAGCCCAAGTTGCACACACGTTAACTGTGTTCTGTTAAACTGACTTTCATTCATTATATGAGATTTTAATTGTAAAGTTCAACTCCCATCTGCCGTTTTGGATTATCAAGTAGTATGTCATTGTAGATGGGCTGATGTGAGTGAGGCAGTTCCAATATAGTGGCACAGTTGAATGATCATTTCTTGTTCAACCTAACTGTCTCCTCAGTTACTTATATTGTTCAATAGTTGTTTATTCTGTTGGATGCATATTGCACGATTATATCTAATATTTATTTATTTTTGATTTGATATTGCTGCATATTTATTAATATTTATTGCTTTTTGTTTTATTGCTTTGTTTAGTAATTTGTGACTGCTTGTGTCATTATAAAATATACCGTATTTTCACTGCATTTTGTTGCACCAGTGGGCAAATATTCTTCATTGTACTATAGGATATAATGGCAATAAACTGAATTGAATTGGATTATAGAAGCACTGGGACAGTTTTAAGTTATTTCATTCTTCAGAATTACTAGTATGAAGTAGTACTGCATAAATCAAGTCAAAAGGGAAATTAGGAAAGTTTGCAGTTACGTATAAAAGCCTCTGGCTTGTACGCTTTAGAAGAAATGTTTTGGTGATAAATAAGTTATTTAAATGATGCAGGGTTGATAATATAAGACTCTCTAAAGATCTTGAAGCTCACCTGGATCCGAGTCCCATAGATGGACTTTCACTACCCAGTAGTGAGAAGTCAAGCAAAATGACACCTTTTATTGGCTAACTGAACCGATTACAACGTGTGAGCCTTCAAAGCAACTGAGGCCCCTTCTTCATAAAGATTACAACCTGCCTGAAGAAGGGGCCTCACTTGCCTCAGAAGCTTCAGTTAGCCAGTAAAAGGTGTCATTTTGCTTGGCTTCTCATTGCATCCATAATGGATAACACAGTACAACAGCATACTACTACTGCCCAGTAGTCTTCTTCTTCTTCTTCTTTCGGCTACTCCCATAAGGGGTTGCCACAGTGGATCATCTTCTTCCATATTGTGACGTCTTCTGCATCTTGTTACACCCATCACCTGCATGTCCTCTCTCACCACATCCATAAACCTTCTCTTAGGCCTTCCTCTTTTCCTCTTCCCTGGCAGCTCTATCCTTAGAGCATCATTCTCCCAATATACTTAGCACTACTGCCCAGTAGTAAAGCTGAAAATTAAAAGAAAACACCTCCCTGTTTTTAGCTTTTACGAAAGTAGATAAAACCAACACTTTTAGAAAAATCTTTTTTAATAAAGAGAATAAAATAGTACAGAATACATAGAAATTAAGGTAAAATATTTATTGGAATGATATTAAAGGATAAGTTTGGTATTTTTCAAGTTTGATATTCACAATTATGGTATATATTAATTTGCCACATGAAATTGTGTATTTTATAAACTCTAAAAAATAACTAGCCTGCACTTGCATTTTATAATGGAGTTAATGGGTACTGGGGTTGCAGTGTAAAAGAACAGCCTGGACGTCCACTTTGAAGTAGCAAAGGTTTCTGTTTAAGGAAACGTATGCTCTGTTGGCTTATGACAACAAACGTAATAATACATTTCATCACAAATTCTTAGTACAGTTTTCTCGAGGTAGAGATATGTTTCTACCCGTAGTATGCGTTGTGAGTGTATGCCTACCCGTAGTAGGCATACACTCTGTAGTAGGCATACCATAGTATACCTACCCGTAGTACGCATTGTGAGTGAAGTTATGACAACCCCACATATCCCAGCATTCCCTGCACCCCCTTTAGCCAAGCTTATTATCCGACTTTTGCTTCTGCTGTTCTGTTTCTTCAGCAGTTATGTTCTGCCATGGCTTGTAACAACGAGCAGATGCATAGTCCTATCATCTGATTGCTTTTTTTTTAAACAGTACTTGCTTTTCACCTGTTACATTCTGTGTTGTTATTTTGGATAGCTTACTGAGTGAGATTCACACCAAGTAACAGCATTGTGATGAAAAGCGCAAGTAAGAGTTTCATTGTACTTTATACACATAACAATAAATTTGAGCTGAATTTATTAATTTCAAACAGAAATACACGGTGACAACTTACAACCTCCATGCTGGCCCAGGCACTATGAGGCAGGAATGACAGCTGCGCACTACCACTGTGCCGATGCTAAAAGATCTGTACTAAACTTACTAAACCTCAAACTGATTAAAACTAAATGTATGCTTATAACGTCTGTTTAGTTCTTACCACTTGATTAGAATGCATCTGTTGCTAGACCACCAAAGCTTGTACTGTACATTATCATTCCAGCAGGCAATATCTTTGCAAAATAACAAAATAAGCTTATATAGTGAAAGAATTAAAACAATTGTGTGACTTCTCATGGTGATTATTGTTCAGATGTTTACAGAATAGAGACACCTGGACATCTCAATATTCAGTGTTAATAACGGCGTCATGTGATGACTTCCCGAAGTGAATGGACACCCCTTGACTTTGAAAGATAAGCACCGAAGTGATGTGCACAACCAGTCTCCTTTTAAAATGGCTCAATCTCACAACATCGGTTGCCCTTTTTCCTTCTTAAAACAACATTGATACGCTGTTTTGCAATATGTATACAATCTCAAGATGCAGCTTGACACTCAATAACATTTTGGTTTGGAAATCAGACGTATTCAGTTTAATACTTTGTTAACGCTAGGACACCAGTACCCATTAGCTCTATTATAAAATGCAAGAGCAGGCTACTTATTTTTTAAAATGTATAAAATATGATTCAACTTAGAGTGCTAAGTTTATATAAACCATGATTATGAAGAAATATAAAATTTATACTTTAATTCACTTTGGTAATGTGAGGTGAAGCTGAAATCAGTTAAAATGTTCTGGCCCCACATATTATAGCACCTTATTCCAATTAAGTCTGCCATTTGTGTAAACTGCCCAGGCCATAGAAAGTTGCATATCAGTAAACTCATCATCCATAGAGTGGCCTATTACTTGAGCTTCTCCCAGGATGTGGTCAGCTGCTTTTTTCTTTAACCTTTCCTGTGATCTGTCTGTTTCAGCATTGTTTGCACTTCCTTTCTGTACTTCTTACTTTCAAAGTTTACTTTTGTTTTCTGCCATCGTCTTTGCTATTCGCTAATCGGATTCAGTCGCCTCTGCACATTGTAAGCACCAGATGATGCCTAACGATGTATGGACCTAATTGGAATGTTGGCTGACATTTTAATTGGCCAACTGACATTTCAATTACTTGATTACACACATACAGTAAGACTGTGAAAAAGTCTAAACAAGAAAATCATTTTTAAAGTTAATTATATGGACAGTAAGTGTTGATTTGTCCATAGCAACACTGAATAAAATTTTCCCAAACATGCAGAATGATAAATCAAAATATGTACTTCTGTGTAGTTGTCATGACATGGATTTTGACCAGATCCTCTTCACCATTGGCTGACATCTTTGTGAACTAAAAAATGTGATATTGGACTTATCTTTCCATAGAACCTTCTATTACTATTAAAAGCTGTATTCTCTTTTGCACACTGCAGTCTGTTCTGCTTGTTGTGTTTCTTCAGTAATGGTGTCTTAACTGCAGCACACCCAACATGGTCATTTCTGTCTTATCACACTTGAATATTCCACCTGACCCAGAAGTGCTCCATTGGGGAAATGTGATGGCACAAGAAATGCTCCTGGGTCCAGTATAAAATAAGCTACTTCATCTCACCCAGTTGAGCCAGAGTTGGGAGCGGAGTAGGGCAACACTCACCTGGAATGAAGGTGGAAAGAGAGAGAAGATTATTATTTGTACTCTTTGTAATGGATAGTGTGCCAGAGTCTGAGGGAAGGAATGTGTTTTGTGGTAAATAAAAACAGTTTATTTGAACCCAGGACTTGGGTCTGTGTAGTTCTGTTCTTTGGTTAGGACCTCTGATGCCCCCTAGTGTCCACAACAGTTCATGAATTTATCTGTTAAATTGCATCACTAGCACACCAATTTCGGATACTCCTGACCGGATTAATATGAATAATGTGCTGTTGGAGGAATTTAAAAATACATACAGTAGAAGGAGTGCTTCAAGCCTGTGTTGTTCTAGCTGTGAATACATTTTTGGCAAAAATTATTTTTGTTAGTTTTTATCACATTATTGTTAAAGCATTTATTTTAAATATATGAAGTATTTTTGTAGGCGAATAAATGCTTGTTGATTGATAGCTAACTTCAAAAATGATGATGATATATATATATATATATATATGTATATGTATATATACATACTAGGGGGCTGTGCCACCTACTCGCTTCGCTCGCCCACCCCGCAACCCCCACCCCCAGGGGCACGCTTCACGCTAGCCACTTCACGCCTCTGCCACTTGCGTTGTGAATGGTGGGCGGGACTGTACACACACTAAAGATGGATCAGCTGTTGCTGGTAGTTGCTACCGAGCTGCGTGATCTGCCTGTCACACTGTGCGTCGATCATTTAAAAGCCCGTACAGCAGCTGTCCTTTTGTCTCACTTGCTTGTCTCGTGGGACGTTAAAGTGTCTCCAAGATAAGTAGGGCGTGACGTGCAAGAAGCCTCGCGGGACTTCAAAGTGTCTCTCCGAGATGATCACGTCTCGACCCAAGATTTTTTTATATTATATATATATATATATATATATATATATACACTGTATATACTAGCTATCCCCCGTGTGCACCCACATAGCGTGGGGAGAAAAGCACATGGCTGTGATATCTCTGGCAATCAGCAGCTACCCTCTAAAACACATGGAGCTCTGATCTCTCTCTCAAAAACATCAAACGTTACTCTTTAACAATCTGTAGATGATAATGTCTGTTGAACAAACAGATATCACTAGCTAAGCGGAGGCAAGGTGCACTCCACCATATGGCGAGACGTAGACTAATTCCAACAATGGCTGGCGTGTGAGTGAGGAGGGTCCTGCTTCCACCTCCCCTCGGCCTGCAGCCTCTCTCAAGGATTCACGCAAATAAATCGGTACCACAAACAAACTATGCTACTTAGCGCGATGAGAGAAGTTGCAAAATCGACCGAAATGTTCAAGCAAATTATAGAAAAAAGCCTGATCTAAATCTGTTAAGTACTTCTTTTGTGAAAAGCGGGTGGACAGACAGACAGACAGGCAGATATTGGATTTTATATGTATAGATATACACACACATATACATAGTAATACTATGAAAACAAACTGAGAGGGTGAATGGTTTAATACCATAAAGTAAAAGAAGAAAAGAAAAAATACAAATAAACAAAGGGAATTGTGGACATTGCTCTTCAACACCTGCCTCTCCCTAAGCTTTATTGTCATCTTTCTTGGAGCTCTGTGCTCTGTCTTGTTTGGTTTGCAATTGAATGGTGACTTCCATCACCTTTGCTCCTTAAATTTCCTGTGGGGTGAAAGAGCTGGGAGCCTCTGGGCTGGTACAGAAGTGACATGTTGGCTGCATGTGAAAAGAAAGATTAAATTGCTGTGTGAATGCCTCTGATACATTGTTGCATTATATATATATATATATATATATATATAATATTGTGGTAGATAGGGGGCTCTCTCGCTCCCTTGAACCCCTGTCCACGACTCCATACACCAGGTAAAAGTCCAAATATTGACTTTATTCTTTAGCCACAGTGTACAAAACACCCTGTCCTCCACAATACTCATTAAATCACCAATAAACACAATAATACAATCCTCCAGCTCCCAGACACGTTGCCACCCTTCCACCCAGCTCAACTCGCCGCCTGGGAGCTCCCACAGTCCTTTTATATCTCCTGACCCGGAAGTGTTCCTAATCCCCAGTCCATGTGACTCTCAATCACTTCCGGATCAGGTACAAGTTCTTTTCTTTTCGTCATTCCTCTTGTCCACTTGTGCTTCCGGGGTGTAGGGAAAATATCCATTGCTCCTCCCTGCAGCGTCCCCTAGTGGCCCCCATGGCATCCAGCAGGGCTGCGCATAAAAACTCCATTGTCCATGATGCCCTGCTGGTCTTCTGGGGACCTCCATGCTGCAAGGAGGGCTCCACCTGGCGGCTTGGGGGTATTGGCCGGGATATATATATATATATTGTGGGGAACAGCCTGGACACAGACAGACACACAACAATGTTTTACCACCACACATGCCTTTATTAAAAAATTTTTAATACAATGTCCAATACCACACAACCCAGTGCCCCTGCACCAATCACCCTTTAGTCCGGGCCCTTCACAATGCCTTTCTCTCTCTTCCTGACCGCCTCCAGGCTTCATCCTCTTCCACCCGGCTCCAGCTTACAAATGGAGGGAGGTGGCCCCTTTTATCTTCACCTGGACATGCTCCAGGTGCCTCCCGATGAACTTCCACCGGCACCTTCTGGTGTGGCGGAAGTGCCAGCTGAGCACCTGGAAGCACCCCGGGTGTCCCTGGTATTCCTTTCCCCAGCACTTCCCAGCCTACCCTGTAGATATTCCTATGGGTGTCACACTATTGGGATGCTGCCACAGTGTGTATGTGGGGAGAATATAACTTTGGGCAGGAGAGATACCTCTTGTCCTTCCATTGTGGCTTCCCTTTCTTGCTGGAAACCAACCTTTATCCCAGCCGGGACGCCTGTCTGTCCCACACGGCACTCGCAACACATACGTGGACACACTGTGTATAGTGCTTTACATGTTAGCTGTTTACACGTTTGCCTGGATGTTTTTTTCATGTATGGGTAGACTATTGCCAACTGGGTCATCAGGGTGCTTATCCTATGCTAGAATTCTTGACCAATGAAACTTCTTTATTTATTTATTTTTTACTAGCATTAGCATCTTGCTGGATTGAATGTTTTGATCTTCTCTGCTTCCACCACGTCTAAGCATTTCCCGTGTATGTGTAACACAGAGTATGTATTCTGTGAGTCTGAAGCTTAGCTTGTAGTTTGGTGGTCATTTAAGAATTCTGTACTGTGTAACATTTTGAAAAGTACAATAAAAAAAATAAATTGTGTACTGCTGTTCTGTGCAGATTATAAGAATATTTTACTCTGCACTATCCCCTAATAACAAAAGAGAGAGTTATCATGGAGGTACAGTACAGAAGAATAATTGAAATAGTGGCATTCATGAAAATTGATGATTTTTATTATCTGTTTTATTAAGAAAGCACTCTGAATGAAATCCTGACAGTGCTGATTCTCTCCAAGACTGGAGTAACCTACGGATGATCCTGCACTGCCATTATTAATATCTCTAGTGCTGTTGTATACAGTACGATGTGACTTTTCTAAAGAGCCAATACCCAGTATGCTTTGAGAGTAAAGGGTCAATGTGTTAACGACCAAAATGATGAAGTATGAGAGGATCCAGAACTCTTCATGTAGTTGTACATTGCTGTTTATATAATGTAATTCTGTTATTTTTTCTTGATTTGCATTTTATCATTTCACATGAACAACATTTTACATTCCATCTGCAATGATGCAGGAGGTCCTTTTTTGTAGCACAAATTAAAAAAAAATGAAACTCACTGCGAGGGCGCTCCTTCTGCCTAAACCTGACACAGACAGATGCAGACACAAGTTCGGCACACATGTTTTATTTATTTATTTTTTCCCACGTGGGAAATGCCTCCCCCCTTTCGCACCGGCACAGCACAATTAAAGCACAGTACAGAACTCAGCACAAAATACAGTTCTCTTCTTTCTTTTCCTTTCTCTTCTCTCTTTCTTCACCCCTACTCCTCCTCCAACAAGCTCTGTCCACCTCCTCCCAACTCTGGCTCTCGGAGTAGTGGTGCCTGGCTCCTTTTATAAGGCACCCAGAAGTACTCCAGGTGCTTGAGGAGCTTCTTATGACAGTACTTCCGGGTGTGACGCAAGTGCTGCAACCAAGGGCTCCCTGATTCTCCAGGCGCCCCCTGGTGGTGGCCACGGGCTCAAGCAGAGTTGAGCTTCCATAAGATGCTTCCCTCTAGTGTTCTAGAGGAGGTAATGTCCTGGATAAGCTCTCTCCTCCAGGCCTTCCAGTATAGTTGCGTCCCGGCCAGGTACACTACACAGGTTAAATAGCAACAATTTGTTTCTTTGAAGATGCATTTGTTTTTCTCTCTGTAAGACTGTGACTGTGTGAGTCAGACCAAACAGCATTTGGAATTTTGCCAGAAAAGTGGCTTTTTATTGACCTTTTCTAGTAAATATACATTTACCTACTTAAGACATTCGTGTAAGAAACACTGTAAAATATGTGTGTTGTGGAACCCAACAACTCACCCAAAAATCCGAAGCAAATCGGAATAAACCTCAAAGTACTGTGTGGTATAACATCCACCTTTATAGGGAAGAGGGCAGGACCTTGTGGTGATTGTCAGGTGACCTCACCTCTTTTGGTACGTCTTAACATACAAAATAAAAAGTAAAGAATGGTCCAAATAATAAACACAAGCAATATTAACATAAACAAAATAATCAAAAATGAACAAAGAAGGCATAAAACAAAGATCTGAATCCTATCCAGGGAAGGATCCCTGGGCTAAAATATAGCACCACAAAAAAAGAGGATAAAAGACTTTAAACTCAAAACCTCAAAATTCAAAAATAGAAAAAAACATGAAACATCTATTCCCCCCCCCCAAAAAAAAATGATACTAAATTTTAAGAGTTTATTAAAAAAAATCAAAAGACAAATACAAGATCAAAAAGAGGCAGAAAGGTTTAACATATTGTTCTTGTAATACCCAGTGTGACAGCCCTAAAATGTTCCTACTCTTACACTGTTAAAACATGAATATGGCTTTTTATTGACCTATTGTAATAAATATACATTAACGTACTTAAGACATTAGTGTAAGAAACACTGTAAAATATATGTATTTTGTTTTTTTGAACTGGAGGGAGATCATTTCATGCACACAGCTGCCTGTCTGTTCTGAGCTGACCTTGCCCTATTGAACGCACTCTCAGTTTTAAATAATTCTAAATCACACAAGCAGCCTAGTAGTACAGTCTATATTACCAGCTGAAGTGTGCTGCTATTTCTTAAATCAGCTTTTTGCTACCTACATGACAATTCCAACAGCAGAACAAATTACAGCATATATTTTCAAGCCTTGTAGTAACATTTGCCAAATCAGGTATTTTTATTTATTTTTTATTAAATGATTCTGTTAAATTTAGTCCTTTTTATTCGAGCAGCATCTGTTTCAATGATAAACAGTTCATAAGAGCTAAATAAAGCTATTTTTAATTTAGTTACAACCACTTAGAGGGCTGGGACAACATACAGGATTTAGGAAAGACAACAGCGTAATCTCACGGTGAAATAGCATCACATTGTGAACTCTGTTAATAAATAAAGATTCCCAGAAGGCTGGAGTCCAAACATTTACTGTGCTCCATCATCTCCCTGAACCCTCCTTTCGCTCTCTTTATCCAAAATTATTTTTTAACAATAACATTGTTTGCTATTAGGCATTAGAGACATCTAACGGTTTTCTGGTCTCTATAACAGTAAGCAATGGTTAGCGGACTTATACAGATGTGACTTGCTTGTGTACCTTCTTTAGTGCTTTTTAGTTCAGAGTTGTTTAACCCACTACCCTTTTCAGCCTAATTAGCAGAAATTAAAGATGAAAGGCTTTAATTTATAGCCTGGATGTGAGACGTTATGAAATATGATGATGAAGGGTTTCAAGCATTTCAGCAGCAGTCTTTGCATTTGATTGAGTCTGAAATGGTCCCTGTGGTGTCTTAAATATAATTCTGTCCTATAGTTCTCATTTTTTTTTCCAGTAAGTAAGATGAGAGCCACTGCAAAGCTTTTGCAGCATGCGTGTATATGAGGTCTCTTTGCAATTAACAATGAATTCACACTCATTTTATATTGTAAGCCTAAATTAAAAATGTGTGTTTTTGTCACACTTCCACATAAATTGCAGTTTTTAGATTGAGGTGATTATTTTTAACATACAAATTGTAATGAAAAAGTAAAATGTTTTAATTTGAATAGTACGCTCACTTTTCCTATTAAACTCAAAATTGATTTTCTCCTGTTCCTTTGTGAATTCACTTGTGGTGGTCGCTGTAGTCGGTTGACAGGATATCACCGTAAATATGCCTGTCTGTATCAGGGTCCAGTGAGGCAGTGGGTGGCATAGCAGAAACTGCATTGAATTCAGTTGTATTGATGTTAGGTTTTCAGAACATCATCAAGTTGTAACCTAAGGTCCTGATGATACAATGCTTCTAGTGTACTGTTTCTTACAATATATTAACAGTTCTTCCCGTCTAAGCATTTGGCTGCTTTTAATGGCACATTGCTCCTGTTCATTCAGTTCCTGAAACCAGTTATTCCATTTTCAAGTTTGTCTATAATAATACTATCAAATTCAAGGCACAACTAAATCATAGATGTGATGCCAGAGCCCATTAATACACAGACTTATATTCACTCACTCATAACGGCAATATTAGACACCGCTTGGGATATGTGAGGAAAGTGGAGTACCAAGAGAACACAGGGAGACCACATGAAGTCCAAACATACATTGGCCCAGCTGGCATATGTGTGAAAAGTGAAGTGCCAAGACGACCATGCAGAGTCCAAACATACCATTGTGACGATGCGGGTTCACTGCATGATCCCATTGTCCATCCGGGAGCCCTTGAACCTGTCACCGTCAGTAATGTTACTGATGAGCTCGGCAGTGAGGCACAACAAATAAAGCAAGGGGATGGTGCGAAATGTACAAAAGTGCTTTTATTAAAATCAACAACAAAAAAACAAAGTCCAAATTAAGTAAAGTGCAGTGCTTCAAATCATTAAATAAAAAAATCCATAAAAACAGTTGTGAAGTGGAGGTTAAAAAAACACAGAAGAAAAGCCAATCCTTTAAAAAGACGACGAGGTTAAAACAACGCTGGAAGCAGTCCTTTCTAAAAAAAATCCAAAGCCCGCTGGCTTTTACCTGGGGGCTCCCCTGGTTCTCCCATCAGGCTTCTGAAAAGGAGAGTCTCCCAACCAGCAGCTGGCCTTCTCTCCATTCTACTGGTCTGGAGGCTTCCCAATCCCTGGCTTCGGTTGCACTCTCCAGACCGAGACTTGGCTTTCACTCAACAGCCAGGACGCTCACGTTGGGGCTTCTCCTTCCAAGCCTCCCGACTCCCGACTCCCACTGCCTTCTCGGCCTTATGCGGCCAGCCATCCTTCATCACCGGTCACTCCAGCTCCTTGTTCGCTCAGCTAGAGCAACCGCTTCCTTCTGCCCCACCAAGTGTCGGCCAAACACCCCTGCTAGGGCTCACTGTCCAGCTGCCTGCTCGCTCGCATCGGCTCTCTCTCCACGCTGCTTCCAGCAACCTCTGGCTCTTTTTCCTTACTTCGCTCTTTTTTCCTTAGCCGCCTCGTACTTCTATTTATGAAGAACACGTGGCAGCTGTGGCAAATCAGCAGCCCCAAGCACAATGACGGATGCGGACGTTTTCTCACCTGTGCACTTAGGTGAGAAACGCCCACATCACGAATCATCCCGGGAACCGCTTCAGTCACACAACCACGCCCCCTCGCTAAGCCGCGAGTGTGGTGATTATTTATTTAAAACTGGCCCTTTGACATGAGCTGTGGACCCGCTATACCACAACCGTACATTAGCCAAGCTGGCATATGGACCAAAGACTTTAGACTTTTTGTAAGACTGGAGTTGCAGCCCTCTATGTTCACCCTCATGTCCTTAAATGTATAGTTGTGCATTGCTGCCTGACACATTTCTGAAAGTTGTCCAGGAATTCTTTAAGTATGGTTCAATCTACATATATAAAAGCCAAATACCACTGACTCAGTCATCACGAAATCTCCCAAACCATGAGGACTTGGGACTTGAAATGTGGAATGTAGGTTACTCCTGGCCCATAGGTGCTCGCTAAGAAACGGTTTTAAAAATTTCATGGTCCAAGGCCGAAATTTCTTATAGTTTTTTAGATCCATTTGTATGTCTGTCCTATTTTCACGAAAAAACTACTTAACATATTTAGATCAGGTTTTTGTCTATAATTTGCATGAACATTCCATTGCTTTTGCGACTTTCTCATCATGCTAAGTATCATAGTTCGATTGCAGTACTGATTTATTAGCGCGAATCCGAGAGAGACTCATCGGGCTGCGGCACCATCCTCACTCACGTGTCTGCCTTGGAGCGTAACCATAACACCACTTAATTAGCGAATGAGAGAACTACTTAACGGATTTAGATCTCTTTTTTTCTATAATTTGCATTGAACATTCCAATTGATTTTGTGACTTCTCTCATTTCACTAAGAATCATAGTTCGCTTGAAAAAGCAACATATTCACGCTAATCCGAGACAAAGGCTGTGGGCTGAGGGGAGGGGGAAGAGTGACGTCAGGAGTAGAGAGCTGGGCCGGGCCCTCCTCACTGTCCTGTTTACTAATACGCGGGCGAAGCTGTGGGGGATGGCTAGTAATAGATAAATACTCAAAAGTACGTAGTCTCGCTTTTCCATTATTATCTTGTCTGGTCTGCTGTAATTTCAAAAGAGGTGATCGGATTCACATATGACTAGATATTATCCTCCGATAGCAGATTTAGCATACAGAAGAGACACCCATCTTGTGGAAGGAGACGTTATTTTGTTAAGTGATGATCCTGTCTTATGAGTGCTTTGTTCTACTGTATGCAGCCAGGAGTGTAGTGTTGCCAATATGCCACTCTTACATTAGACCAAAATAAATTTGGAGGCCATTTAATCCACCAGACTTGTTTGTTTAGCTAATAGCTATGCTGTCCCAATATCTTATCTAGATATCAAAGTTTCTTCTTCAACTACATGTCTTAGCAGTTTGTTCCAGGTTTCCACAACTCTGTGAGGAAAACAAAGTGTCCTTGCTTCAGTTGTAAAGCACTTCCCCTCAGTTTCCATAGATGTCTTTGTGGACATAATTCACCTGAACTGAACAAATTCTGCTCTATCTACTTGTCATGAACTAGGCACAAAAGTCCAATACACACTACAAGTGGAAGGATCTCTCGACCTTCAGCTTGAAGCAAAAAAAGGCAAACAAATAACCTTCATAAATAAAAGATTTATTTTCAAAAATGCTCTAAAGAGCAACAAAGCACAAGAAGGAGTTGCTCTAAACAAAAGCAATCCTAGGCAAAACCAGAAACCAAAGTCAAAAGCAGGGCACAGAGAATCAACAAAATGCAATAATCACAAGAGCACTCACCGACACCACTAAGCACATTCGGTGAACCGCCAAGGACTGAGTGCTTCTCCAGCCTAGATAGGCTTGACGGAGATGGACAGGTGGCCCTGCCTCTTGGAGAACTACCAACAAAACACATGGAACATAAGCATAGACACATAGAAATAATACAAAAAATTGATAAAAAAAACACAGAATGCAAATAAATGCCAAAAGTAACAATATTAATAGAGAGAAAAGAATAAAAAATGAAGAAAAAAAGACCTTGAGCAGTAACACCCTGGCTGAACCGTAACACTACTTCAACACTAAACACTTCTGGATAAATTGCCCACTTTAGCCTAGTCATTTTGCCCCCCAATCATCTCCTTTTTCTAATTGGCTAACTGTCTCCTACCCCTTCACCACCTAATAGCAAACGTGTGGTGAGTGTATTGGCTTATAATGGCTGCCGTCGCATCACCCAGGTGGATGCTGCACATTGAGGTCACTCTCCACTCACCATGTAAAGTGCTTTGAATAGCGAGAAAAGCTCTCTATAAATGTAAAGAATTATTATTATTAATACTAAAAATGTTGAAGACCTAGATTAGGTCCCCATATAAACTCCTTCACCATTTTGAGGGAAAGTAACGTTTGGCTAAAAACAGGCTGCTCAAACAAATTTTGAATATACAGGTGTTAAATATTTGAGAAAATCTATTTTATTTTCATTATCTTCTGTGTTGTGTACTGCCTGTGCATCTGCTGTATTGTATTGTGTATTCATGTCTTCATGCCAGCTGCTTCTTTTTCTTAATTCTAACCTGCCTGCCACGTCTTTTTGATGTAGCATATTTTTGCCGTACTAAAGTAAATTAAAATAAAGTAAAGTGAACATTTAGGAAAAAATGGACGTGGCAGTGCAGGTAGGTCAGAACTCCTGCTGAAGTCAAACTTTTAAGAGTGCCCAAAACTCAACTGATTCCCTGTTGCTCAGTAGAGCACAGAAGAGATTTTAGTAGCAACAATCTGATCTTTTCTTGCGCTTTACCGTGTTCACTGAGCAGAAACAATTAAGATGAGTTTTGCCCCATTCTTTTATTATTTTTTTGCATATTAAATACATTTATTTCTAGTGTTTGTTTTTGGTGATTTCTGATAGTTTTTAAGGTCAGAGAACACATCTTTGTTATTAGTTTCTTGTTTTTCGCTTTAGGGAAAAGGTTAAAATTAATTATAATTATTTTTTTAACCACAAGGTAATGTTATTTTTTAACGTGGCCAGTGCGGTTCTCTAAAGTCTGTTGCTGCTATCTCGTGAGCCGTTGCTAAGATTGTGGCCCTGATCGCCTCTTGTTGTTACGTCTTTAACACTTTATAATCTTCCAATGGCTTGAGAGTGGTGTTCATATCGATGGATATTTCCCAAAAGAATAAAACAAACGTTTTAAATGCAAATTCTTAGCTGCTCTGGTTAATGGCTTTTCGCTTATCTCCTTCAACTAAGAGCCTAGCTTTTTGTCCTGGGTTTTGATGCACATTTTTTGGTCTTTTCAGGTTCGATCTCTGCTTGTTTACTGATTTCATTTCATCTCCTGATCCTTCCCCTTGACTTATGGCCTGCCAATTACTAGAACACATTCACTAAATGTTTCATCAAGTTGTTCTTTGCATTGACATTTATCAAACTGCATGGATCCCCACATACCAAATGAGAGCCATCAGAAGGTGCTTTTCAAAGATGGCATAAGGTGAAATCTAAGCAATAATGCATGTGTGCTGTAATTCTATTCCACCTCACAACTTATATTGCTTCTCAATCTGTGTTGCATGTGCAAGATGTCAAGATATGGACCCCTCGTGTGTTTATTAATAAGAATTAAAATAATTTAAGGGACACTTTAGCTAATTATAACTACAGAGTGGGCCATTTATATGGATACACCTTAATAAAATAGGAATGGTTGGTGATATTAACTTCCTGTTTGTGGCACATTAGTATATGTGAGGGGGGAAACTTTTCAAGATGGGTGGTGACCATGGTGGCCATTTTGAAGTTTGCCATTTTGGATTCAACTTTTGTTTTTTCAATAGGAAGAGGGTCATGTGACACATCAGACTTATTGGGAATTTCACAAGAAAAACAATGGTGTGCTTGGTTTTAATGTAACTTTATTCTTTCATGAGTTATTTACAAGTTTCTGACCACTTATAAAATGTGTTCAATGTGCTGCCCATTCTGTTGGATTGTCAATGCAACCCTCTTCTCCCACTCTTCACACACTGATAGCAACACCGCAGGAGAAATGCTAGCACAGGCTTCCAGTATCCGTAGTTTCAGGTGCTGCACATCTCGTATCTTCACAGCATAGACAATTACCTTCAGATGACCCCAAAGATAAAAGTCTAAGGGGGTCAGATCGGGAGACCTTGGGGGCCATTCAACTGGCCCACGACGACCAATCCACTTTCCAGGAAACTGTTCATCTAGGAATGCTCGGACCTGACACCCATAATGTGGTGGTGCACCATCTTGCTGGAAAAACTCAGGGAACGTGCCAGCTTCAGTGCATAAAGAGGGAAACACATCATCATGTAGCAATTTCGCATATCCAGTGGCCTTGAGGTTTCCATTGATGAAGAATGGCCCCACTATCTTTGTACCCCATATACCACACCATACCATCAATTTTTCTGTTCCAACAGTCTTGGAGGGATCTATCCAATGTGGGTTAGTGTCAGACCAATAGCGGTGGTTTTGTTTGTTAACACAAACACAATGGGCAGCACATTGAACACATTTTATAAGTGGTCAGAAACTTGTAAATAACTCATGAAAGGATAAAGTTACGTTAAAACCAAGCACACCATTGTTTTTCTTGTGAAATTCCCAATAAGTTTGATGTGTCACATGACCCTCTTCCTATTGAAAAAACAAAAGTTGGATCCAAAATGGCCGACTTCAAAATGGCCACCATGGTCACCACCCATCTTGAAAAGTTTTCCCCCTCACATATACTAATGTGCCACAAACAGGAAGTTAATATCACCAACCATTCCCATTTTATTAAGGTGTATCCATATAAATGGCCCACCCTGTAGAATATTATAGAACTGTCATTGCACATATATACAGGGCCTCTGCTGGACAAATGGGTGCCCTAAGCAGAAATTTACTTTTGTGCCCCCTCCCCCAAATATTACGGAAGTAAAAATAAAATAATAAAAAAAAAACACCTACTATAGGGGCCAAAATAGAACTTTATTCAAATAAAAGTAAATACATAAATAAATTGTATCATTTATAAATTACAATTGTAGCTCTACAGCAAAAAATACAAACTAAAATTACACTTTAAATAAAACATTTATAATAAATAAAATAAACAATAATAAACTGAAATAAAATCAACACTGTCATCTGCTGGAGCTTTCCAAAGTTCAAAATTTACAAAGGCACACGTCTGCTTTTTCTTGAGGCAAAGTCGTAAATGAGCTCTTCATATGATAAAGCCTTTGCTAATTCAGAGTTGATGCTGACAATTGCCAGACCACTCATGCGCTCTTGTGCCATAGATCATGTAAGTGTAACAACTGCATTTACCAGGCCTTTGGTGCCCTTTTCAGGCATTTCTATTAAAACTGTTATGTAAACTGTTAATTTTGTATTAGATTATGTATTTTAACACTGTTATTTAATGACACCATATGGTCATTATTAATCAATAATCATAATTGCCTCTGTGTTTTAATATAATGCATTTTAAGTCATTTTGTTTATTTAGATCTGCTTGTATTCATGTTAAGAAAGATGCGTTAGTCGTGAAATTATTACCGACATTAAAACACAGTATTAACGTCGACAGAATAAAATAAAGTTTCACAGGATTATGAACGTACCTGAAAGTGATGCACGGGCTTCATCTTGGGCTTTTTTTTCTTTCGTTTCTCGGCGCCGGAGTGTTGATGTCTCTTTCCAGGACCAGGCATATTCTTCAATTATTATCATTTTTGGCCAAATAGGCAGTCGTAACAAAGGTGAGGGCGCGCGCATCATCACGTGTGCTTAGCCTACTCTGCGTTCACCGTAAAATGCAATATATACGTTTATATTTTTGTTTATTTGTATATGTATATTATTAATATTAATTTATTATTGTAATATATAAAAACGATTTTTTTGAGCAGCTGGGATGGTGCCCCCCTGGGAGTTGGTGCCCTACGCAGGATAGGGAGCGGCGGTACTGCATATATAACACTGATCCATGTGCTGTCAGTCACTCACACCACCACACCTAAGGGCTTATTTCATATGCTGGCTGAATGGCATGTGGTGCACTGATTAGTAAAGACTATAACATTCTCCCTCCCCAGGTCAGAAAACAGATCAGATCCTGTGAAAATATATATATAGGAGAGAAAGTTTTGCTTTCCTTATTGCTACTTTGTGGCCATTTGTTGCATTTTGCTTGTGATATTCATTCTGTCTCAGTCATTTTGTTGTTTGAGGTAGCATGGCACATTGGTTAGCACTGCTACCTCACAGCTCAGCTCACATTTTTGGACACAATAATCACTCCAGCATTACTAATTCTTTGCATGTATACAGTATAGCACTTTTCTCACTACTCAAAGCACTCGGCAATTGCAGGTTAGGGGCCTTGCTCAAGGGCCCAACAGAGCAGAGTCCCTTTTGGCATTTACGGGATTCGAACCAGCAACCTTCTGATTGACAGTGCAGATCCCTAGCCTCAGAGCCACCACTACGCCACTATACTGCCACAGCATACAGTAGTTGGCAGACATTTCCTTAGCTCTCAAGTAGTATTTAAAAGACCACTGCACCATTATAGTCCACTCAAAAACGAATTTCGTCGTGGACTTCAATGCATTTCGTCAAGTTTAGCGAAGTTCCCAAACATTTTCTTGATTTTGGCAAACTCACAGCAAAGCGAACTGTTTGGAGTTCACTCACCACTAGTGATGAGTAACAGAAAAAATAAAATCTCCCAATATCCATCAGTTTATTTAGATTGCTTCTTTCAAGTTAGGGTTATAGAGAGCTGGAGCCTATTTTGGAAGTGTTGGGCATAAGGCAAGATCCTGCCCTGGACAGGGTCCATCGTAGGGGACACACAATGGCAGCACACTTCATTACCTTATAGTTAATTAGAGTATTACAATAATAATACCTGTATTAATTACTGTAAATCCATGTAGTATATAGATGTCAGATGACAGTAAGGGATGATAGACAACACAGTAGAATCTGTATCAATAAATCTGGTACAAATGACTCAATTAGAATATGAAATAACCACAGAGATGGGTTATTTTGAATATTAGATAGAACTGCATTTGTCCCCAGGGAGAAATTTGACTTTTTAAAGAAACTTATAAATTAAAACATACAGTAAATAGGTAAATAAATATATATAGACATTCACCAGGTTGACTAAAAAGGAAGAACATTTAAAAAGAAAGAAAAACCACTGACTTGGCAGTCACAGTAAGGCATTATGCAGGTATACTGCTGTTGGTTTAAAGGAGGCCCTTCAGCATTTCTTGACACACTTCTGCTGAATAATTTGCTTGCTCAAAGTCCTTGGAACTTAGTCAAAGAGAACCACCTCTTTCAACCTTCACAAACATATGCAGTTTTTAATATCTGGAAAAAAAATGGAATTAACTTGCTTAGAGATCTTTATATAGACAATGTCTTTGCATCCTATGAACAATTACACTCCAAATTTAACATTCCGGCTACACATTTCTTTCACTATCTTCAAATCAGGAACTTTGTTAAACAGAACCTGCCTGATTTTCCTCATCTTGCACCCTCATCCATGCTGGAAAAAATATTGCTCAGTCTCAAGGACTTAAATACCATCTCTACAATATATAAAATCATTTTGCAGTCCCTCCCTTTCAAAGATCCAAGAAGACACCGGGAAAAAGATCTCTCAATTAATATATCAGAAAAGGAGTGGAAAGTAGCAATGCAGAGAATTCACTCGAGCTCCATATGTGCAAAGCATACAATTATACAACTCAAAATTATATATCGAGCACATCTGTCTCGTCTAAAACTCTCCAAAATGTTTCCAGGGCATGATCCAACCTGCGAATGCTGCAGTCAAGTCCCAGCCTCACTGGGTCACATGTTTTGGGCTTGCGCCAAATTAACATCATTCTGGACAAAAATTTTTACTTACCTTTCAGACAGCCTTGGTGTCACAATCCCTCCTAACCCATTAACAGCTGTGTTTGGTGTTCTTCCAAAGGGGTTTAAAATGGAGAAGGATAAACGAACTGTGATTGCATTCACTACACTTTTGGTACGCAGACTTATTCTGCTAAACTGGAAGAACCCAAACTCTCCTCTTTTAAGTCAGTGGGAAACCGATGTGTTATACTATTTGAAATTGGAAAAAATCAAATACTCAGTTAGAGGATCCGTACAGACTTTTTTCAAAACATGGCGGGATCTAATCAGTAATATTTTAAAATAAGCTCTTAAAGCACAGAGGAAGCAATTATTTCCATATTTCTTTGTCTTCTGCATTCATCTCTATTGGCTTATCAAATTTATTAATTTAAATATGTTCACAAGCCTTAAATTTCATGCCGTTTGCCTTGCTCTCTCTCTCTCAGGGATGGGGATCGATTTGTCTTTAACTCAATTTTTCTTTTTGTAAACACTTGATTGTAAGGATTGCAATAAAATTAATTAAACTTAAAAAAAAAAAGTCCTTGGTGTTAGTGTGCCAGGGACAGGTTGTGTAGCACTCAGGTTTGTCTTCATTCTGTCTTCCTGTCCTAGCTCCAGATGGTCCAGAATGCATCCCATAACTGATCCTGCCCTTTTTATTAGCATGTTGATTCGGTGGTTCTCTCATGAAGTGATGTTACCAACCCACTATAACACAGCATAGATAACAGCACTGGCCATCACAGAGTTATGGAAGACATGAAGGATGTCACTTTCCACATTAAAGGAACGCAGTCTCCTAAGGAAGAAGAGCTTGCTCTGCCCTTTCTTCTATAGTTCCTGTGTATTCCATGACTAGTCCAACCTGTCATTAATGTGGACCCCCAAGTAACTCATAGGAGGAGACTACCTCCACAATCACTCCCTGAGTAGTGACCAGACATAGAGGCTCTTTGGTGCAGTGAAAGTCAATAAGCAGTTCCTTGGTTTTGCTGATATTAAGCAGCAGACAATTCTCTTTGCACCAAGAAACAAAGTTCTCCCCCGACTCCTCTGATACATCTCACCACCCTTATCAATACACACCTCATAAGCGACAAATGAAATATTAGATGGCAAAGGTAGGTTTTCATTGGCACCTTCAATAGTATTGCTAACAGTGCCTCACACAAGGAGCTAGAAAGATCAATGAGGGTTTACTGTACCTTCTTCTGTGGCAAATGGTGTATTATACCTTACGATAGCCCAAAAAACATGTCATATTTTAACTGTTGTTTTAGTTAAATCTTCAAACATCAATGTTAATGAATTATGCTAAATATAAAATAGTCAAAATGATCATAATTCCATGCTTAAAGTTATTGTGATGTTTTGCCAAAACAATTTGCTTTGCCACTAAAATAACGACTCTAAGCTTCTGCACATAACCTTTTGACTTCTACTCTGTTCTGAAGATGCCAGAGTTTGTACTTTGATTGTAGGATTACAGACAACAAAGCAATGACTTAATAACACTAAAGTAAAAAGCACTTTAATTTTGCTTAACCTGAAACTGGCAGAATTCTCAGTATTTTATAGAAATATATTTGTATACAGCATGTAATTTCAAATGATATGTTAAGAGCTGCCCTGAAATAGATTAAGTAGTTTCAATAATGGATGGATGGATGTTAAGAGCTCTAGGAATGTAGCCAGAATTAGTAGAAAGTCTTTTCTTTGCAATTAACATTTTTTTTCCAATTATAACTGAACTGTTGTGGTTAATTCCCAAGGTTATCTGTATGGCAGCAATTACAAAGCATCACATTCTGTTTTTGGAAGAATTTTTTCTTAATGGAGTGTGAGTTTTGAATAATTGCCTTCATGCATAGCTGTAACCAGCACAGCATTTCTTGCTTTTGGTGCTTTTGACCCTTTAGAAACCTTTAACTTTGCAACCTATTAGTTTAAATTGCTGTTACCAGGCAGCACTGTCATGTACAGTGGTTTCCCTCGAACAAGGCAATAATTAACAGTTTTTGCAGCTGTAATATTTTTTTTTCTATTCTCTCTCTCTCTTTTTTTTGAAAAAAGCATTTTGAAATCCTTCATAAAATGCAGCTAATGTATACTGACCTGGAGAAATTAGTAATCAAAATGTGGAAGTACTTTTTATTTCTGTATATGCAATGAATTCAGTATTCAGACCCCTTTGTTTTTTTCAAATTGTGTTATGTTGCAGCTTTGTGCTAAACTCATTAAAATGTATTTTCTCTGCACATCAAGCTGGAGTATTCAGAAGATGAGCATCAAGAGGACATGCAACTTCTTAATAATTGTATCTTAGCCAGCACATGAATTCGTATTTCTGGAGTTTTGCGGCAGAAGTTCCAAACACTATGCCAAAATACTTCCCTCTCATATTGTTATTTATTTATTTATTTTCTTTAAAGAATGAGATAACATTTTATTGAATGATAGTGATGTTTGTGTACTTGCTTAGCCTCACTTGTCTGGCATTTGCTAATGCAGTCTCTGAAGCAGTGCTAATGTTTTAGATGTGCCATCTGCTGGAATGTATGCAAGCTTATTCCCACCACTCATAACAAAAAAATGTACATTATTTTGCAAAATTCTTCCCTTATATTGCAATAATTATTGCATTATTTTGCAAAAGTATTGCATCATTTCACAAATACACTGTGTGCTGCTGTTGTTAATTTTGTGTATGCATGTGCTTCGTTCATCTACAGACAGCTATTGAGGGAGAGATTGAGCAGGTATGTAACAATCAAGTGACATGAACTGAGCAGATGTTATAAATATACTTTAAGTTTTAATCCGGATGAAGATTAGGAAGTTTAGTACAACTATTTCAACACACAGTGGTAGTGCAGAGCTGTCATTCCTGCCTCACAGCACCAGGGTTTGCACGTCTCTCTTTGCGCTTGTGGACTGATTAGCATTAGTGAATGTGTTAAGCTGCGTCAAGATTTACACTGAATGATAGAAATGTGTCAGTAATAATTCTTAATGAACAGAATATGTTCAGTCCATCATTGTGCTGTGAAGTAAATACAGTAATATCTACCACCCAAACCTGCAATGATTTGTAGTATGCATGCTAGACACTGCGTCTCCAGATCACACTATTTCAAAAAGTCTATTTGCGAATAACTTGTGTGACTGGGACAGAAGAGTAGAGTCACCATGAATGCTGGGGCATCAGTCATGTGACCCCGTTTAATAAATGAAGTAAACATAAACAGTGCCCAATTACACAAACACAAAGAAATATACAACTAAGAAGCACCAATAAAGTAATATCTCTCAGAGTGGTGAACCGCTTGGTCTTCTTATAAACTCTGTCCAAGTCAGGTTGCAGGTCCGAAGTCAAATGCCATTCTGGGGCCAGCTCTGGGCACTGTGGCTGGGGTTAGTTGCCCTCACTGGGTTGGGTGGGTTCTCAGGGCTGCTGGCAGAAAAAGAGAGACTGTTAGCGTGAGTGCCCCTCTCGTCTGGGAGAGATATTGCTTGGCAGAGCCAGGAAAGTAATCCCCAGGATTAGAACTAAACCGATACTTTACTTATTGGTTTCTCTTGCTGAATTACAGGCAGCACACTCTTTTCTGAATAGCTATGTGTTTGTACTCTGCAAAAGACCAGTGTATCATCCACCACATTTGCTTCTTGCCTTACACTCAGTGTTGCTCGGATGATCACAAGCTCCCTGTGACCCTAAACAAGCCATATTAAATATACCTCTCAGCACATGCAGAATTTAATGTATTCGTACAACTTTTGTTCTGTTCTTGTCACTTGATTGCACACCACACATGAGCTCAACCATTGTCTTCACTAACTGTCACTAGACAGCCAGAGCATGTGCATGCACAATGTGATTGCCAACCTCATAAAGTACAATCTTTGAAAAATAATGCAATACATTTTCAAAATTATATATATATATTTTATATATATTTGTAAAATAACACAATAGTTTTGTGAAATAACATAATAAATACCTGCAAGAAGTCAATGTAAAGTAAAAAAAAAAAAATGTTGATAGGCCTTATTCATAGTCACTCAGTCAGTCATTTTCTAACCCTCTTAGTCCTGAACAGGGTTGTGGGAGTCTGCTGGAGCCTATTCCAGCTAGCATAGAGGACAAGACAGCAACAAAATCTAGACAGCTTGCCCCTCCATTGCAGGGCAAATACCCTCTTCTCAGTCAAACACGAGGGCCAACTGATGATCGCAAATTCACCAAACCTGTGAGGGGAAACATAAGCACCTGGAGGAAGCCCACGCAGATATAGGGTGAACATGCAAACTCCATGCAGGGAGGACAAGGGATGCGAACCCTGGTCTCCTTACTGTGAGACAGCAGCACTACCACTGTTCCAAACCCTTATTGATAGCATATCAACACATCTATCTATATATATATAAAATTCTTTTCACATTTGAAACGGAAATTACGTATGACCACGTGAAACGGAAATTACGTATGACCACAGAACATATTATAATACAGGAACTAATCACTTCGTTTGTGGTCACCATTTTTATATCGTCTTTGCGAATTGTTATTATTTATGTGAGAGTTGCAGTATTTTACTGATACTGACAAGAAGTAAATACAAACACGATGATCTATCGCATAGAAGTGCGCCCCGCGTCGCGGAAACTGCCACATTGTAACTTTTTTTTTTAATTGCCAGTACTTGATAGTAGAAGAGATAAGGAAAACATTTTTGCGTCTTTCTACTTTTTAACTGTGCCGAGCTGTAAACAATGTGAAGACGAGACCGCCTTCAGCGGCAAGGGGTTGTGAGAATAAAGTGGACGCTGGGAGGCGCGGAATGTCGGGCTGCTCACGCCGGGTCGAGAGCTTCACAGTTTCGGGCAGCGTCCTCTCTTCTCGCACTGTTTGTGACACTTCGAGTGCCCCGTCGGCTCCTGGGAGAGTGGACATCTTTGCTAATGAGTGTAATCGGCACCATTGAAGCAAGACTCTCTTTGTATATTGCGCTGCACGACTACTTATTGTCCCTTAAGGTGAGTTTGGGTCACTAAAACACCGCAACATTCAAGGTTGCTTTTGTGATGAATTCTTTTAAGAACATGGAGGTTTTACATCTAAGAAGATGTATCAAACTCTTCATGTAAAGTATTGGACTTGTTTGGACCTTCTGCCCATTAAGCACGGAAGGGCAGCATCCACATTTCTCAGAATAATTTTTCTCTTAAATCACAGGCACGTAGTGCAATGTTGGCAGGCAGGAATTTGGAGGATCGCATAGAAAATGTTATTTCTATACCACAGCGGCCGTGTAGCGCCTTTCACAAGGGATCTGCTACCTAGAGATGATCCAAATGGTGGTGAGATGTCTATCGAGGTGCTCTCTGTAATATTTATATGTCATTGAAATGTATTATTATCAGGCATGGTTTAGGCACCTTTGTCATCAGGGAGGCACCAGAAAAAGGGACCTCAAAGTTACTATTATGGAAGTTAATTTAGAGCACAGATACCGTGAATGTAAGAGCTGTAATAAATAAAGTTCCCCTGCATACTTTAAAAGAAAGTCTCACCATCATTTCATTTTTCACAATTTGTGAAAACAAGACATGGTGTCAGAATAGAGGACAGTCATGGATTTTGTTGGAGTTCCCTCGCCACGAATTGACTGGGATTCTCTTAACCTGCCGGGAGAATGGAAAAAGTTCCGACAGCACGTGGAGCTGATGTTTTCTGGCCCACTAAAAGGCAAAGACGAGAGTGAGAAATGCAGCTACCTGCTCCTGTGGACTGGGTAAAAAGGAAAAGACATTTTTAACACATGGACTCTCACCCAGGAGGAAGCCAAGGTACTGAAAACTTATTAGGACCGTTTTGAGGCATTTGTCATGCCTAAGACGAATACGATATTCGCGAGATACAAGTTTAATGAGAAGACGCAGGGTATAAATGAGACTTTTGATCACTTTGTAACGGAGTTAAAATTGATGGTGAAGGACTGTGCTTATGCAAACGAAGATGAGATGGTCAGGGATAGACTAGTGTTTGGCACAAACTCAACGAAAGTGCGACAGAAACTGAGCTAAAAAAAAAAGTGAAAGTTCCGGGTCTGAGCTAACATTAAATAAAGCCGTGGACATTGCAAGATCGCACGAGATAGCACAAGCACAGCTGAGAACCTTCGATGCATGTAATCCGAGCAGCTCACGTGAACCAACCGTGAACGCAGAACGCAGACAACAAGCAAGAGCTCCAAAGAGCGCTGAACAAAAAAATGCTTTACACAATTGAGAAGAATATGAAGCGTGTGACGCATACAAGCATATTCATAAGTGCAGCTACTGCGGAAACAAAGCACACGGTGGAAAAAGTCAATGTCCCGCTAAAGGAAGACAGTGTAAAAAAAAAAACCCGTGCATGCAGTGTGTCACGTCTCAGATAAAGAGGAAGACGAGCTGTTTATTGATGCAGTAAGAAACGAATCGATGAATGAAACCTGTTATCTTTACAACGATTGACAAACACGGAATGTAACTTGAACACAACACATCCTACAAATACGAACCTGATTGAAAGAAAGAATAAAAATCTAATTTATTGATGCAGTAAGAAAGGAACAACCCTCTGAAGCTGAACAAGCCTTTGTAGACATATCAATAGGAAAGCAAGGTGTAAAACTTAAGTTTAAATTAAGTTCATAGACACGCTGCCGCTAAATATTCGTAGGCAAATCCACAACTTAATACCGGGAATGCATGTTAAACATCTTAGATTCACGAGTACCGATTTGGGTAGTGAACACTTCGATGAATGAAACCTGTTATCTTTACAACGGTTGACAAACTTGAACACAACACATCCTCCAAATACGAACCTGATTGGAAGAAATAATGATAATCAAATCCTTGATGACAGCAACACTCATAACAGTCACAAAACAATTACATTGACAATCATGTTACGTTATTTTTAAAATGTTTCCTTTTCTTTTTCATAACTTCTTTAACACACTACTTCTCCGATGCGAAGCGCGGGTATTTTGCTAATATATATGTAAAATCCAATGTATGTCTGTCTGTCTGTGTGTCTGTCCACTTTTCATGAGAGAACTACTTAATTGATTTGGATTGTTTTTTTTTCTGTAATTTGCTTGAAGATTCCAGTTGATTTTGCGACTGCTCTCATTGCAGCAACTATCATAGCTCGCTTGCAGTACTGATTTATTTGCTTGAATCCGAGTGAGCGGCTGTGGGCCGAGGGGAGGGGGGTATGGGACCCTCCACACTCACGTGCCAGCCTCCATTCGAGTCGCTCTACCTCTTGCCACATGTTGGAGTGTACCTTTCCTCTGCTTAGCTAGAGATACCTGTTTGTTCAACAGACATTATCATCTACAGATTGTTAAGAAGTAACCTTTGACGTTTTTGAAAGAGAGATTACAGCAACATGTGTTTTAGAAGGTAGCTGCTCATTGCCAGAGATATCATGGCAACGTGCCTTTCTCCCCACACGGGAGATGCTGTCCTGTCAAGCTGAACACGATCAGATACAGTGCTAACGTTTGACGTTGGAGCGTACCTACCTTCCACTTAGCCAGAATTACATTTTTAAAAATTTTTTTATTGATTTTTAAAGTTTGTCCTGTTTCACTACTCTGTGGGGACAGCTAGTGTACATATACTGTATATATACTAGCCATCCCCTGCCACTTCGCCCACGTATTAGTGAAACAGGACAGTGAGGATGGCCTGGTCTAGCTCTCTACTCCTGACGTCACGCTTCCTCCTCCCCTCAGCCCGCAGCCTCTATCTCGGATTAGCGCAAATATATTGCTCCTGCAAGCGAACTATGATTCTAAGAGCAATGAGAGATGTCGCAAAATCAACCCAAATGTTCAAGCAAATTATTGAAAAAAAAATCTAAATCCGTTAAGTAGTTCTCTCCTTCTCAAATTAGGTTATGTATATATATACTAGCCGACGCCCGCCGTAGTATACGGCGGTGTAAGAATAGGAATGGAAAACGGTGAGAAAGGAATTCAGAAATCAAGAAAAAAATAAATACTTTTTGAAAGACGCAGTGTGCATGTAGAATTTCCGGCCAAGTAGGATTACATGTGAAAGTGATAAATAAATCAAGCTTTCCGAATTTACGTACTATGGCCATGGCATCCTGATAGTTTTGTTGCATGTATCTCGGACTTCCTGGAAATGTGGACAGTAATATGATCATTTTGCCTACACATACGTTGTTATTTTCAGCGTTTGCTTGCAGTGCGTCTGTATTCAAATATTGTATTGTTCCACACACAGATCTTGTTGATGTAATCTGAGATAGTTGAGACACGCGCCCTCTATTTTAACATACACATCTACGACGTACTGTTGGAATAGTTTGCTGCTGGAGCGCAAAATACTAAATGTATTCCTCATTGCTAATCTGTATGTGTAAAATTGGCATTGAGTAAGCCTTATTCGCTTGGCAGTTCTTTTATCGGGAACATGTTGTAAATTTTTGTGCCAGCCAATGTCTCCGTAAGGGAATAAAGGTGGGTAAACCATAGGATTGTAATTCGTATTGAGTGTGGCAATCTGTTTACAGGAGTTGCGTATGGGATAGATACAAATGTTCCTTTCGGCAGGCGTTTCGCCATGTTCTCCGACGAAAATCACTGCAATGTCGGGGCATTGTATCGTCGTAAATCCTGCCTAGGGTTTTCCTTGAAAACCATTTGTACAGATTTTGTTGGATTGGACTGAGCGATTTCATGCATGGGGGTTGATAGTTCTGAGCATGGAATCTAGCTGGAGAAGTACATTTTCGCTGCATGCAGAGTTTGCTTTATTTTGTAAGCGTACTACAGTAGCGTGCGCTGTGTCAAAAACATACAACTGTCCATATCCTGGAGAAGTAGAAGTGTTAGCGTATAGTGGAGAGATTTGTTGATAAATTTGCCTGTGTATTTTAAAACAGTATGGTCCGTGGCCAGGACGTTGAGTTATTTATGCACCCATGGAAGCAAACGCTAGAGAAGAGTTTTATTCTCAAATGTGTTTACGATAATTTTTAGCTTCTGATGTTTGCTGTGTAAGAAGCTGTTGTAAAGACACAGATGGCTCCTGCAAAGGTGGTAAATCTACTTTACTGTTGTGGCAGCACCTCGAGTACTTGTTGGATGTATTACGCTCAGCAGGCCAGTATAGTGCATGACATGGAAGACGACCAATAGGAATTGAGAAATGCCGTGTTGGCTGCGTGTGGGCAGGACCGGTTTTGAAGTGGAAGCAGGACGAACCAGAAGAGAATATGTATATATATATATATATATATATATATATGTATATGTATATGTATATGTATATGTATATGTATAGATATACAGTACAGGCCAAAAGTTTAGACACACCTACTCATTCAATGTGTTTTCTTTATTTTCATGACTGAAGGCATCAAAACTATGAATGAACACATGTGGAGTTATGTACTTAACAAAAAAAGGGTGAAATAACTGAAAACATGTTTTATATTCTAGTTTCTTCAAAATAGCCACCCTTTGCTCTGATTACTGCTTTGCACACTCTTGGCATTCTCTCGATGAGCTTCAACAGGTAGCCACCTGAAATGGTTTTCACTTCACAGGTGTGCCTTATCAGGGTTATTTAGTGGAATTTCTTGCTTTATCAATGGGGTTGGGATCAGCAGTTGTGTTGTGCAGAAGTCAGGTTAGTTGGACGATCATTTATTTTTCAACAGGACAATGACCCCAAACACACCTCCAGGCTGTGTAAGGGCTATTTGACCAAGAAGGAGAGTGATGGAGTGCTGTAAATGGTCATGAAAATAAAGAAAACACATTGAATGAGGAGGTGTGTCCAAACTTTTGGCCTGTACTGTATGTGTGTATATGTATATATATATATATGTATATATATTGATGTTAAGCTACCCTATTCGTGCACAGTCCTATAATGGATAAGGCTGATTTGGAAAATACAGCCTATGCATTGTATATGAAGATTGTTCAAAAGAAATTTATGACATTTAGCTGAAAAAATCACTTGGTTTGAGGGTCTGCACAATAATGAATACATAACTTGACCATTTTATTGATGTGGGACGATCTCCAGAAGATTTGGTTATAAAATCAGTGGCTATGTAACGATACAATACACAAAACAATAAATAGATAATAAATATATTTTGTTAGTTGTAATAAATATAATTAATTAGTGTATGGTATTAAATTCATTTTACGCGGACCACTTAAACACCCAAAGTAAACAGTGAGTGTTACCTTTAAAGTACGTCTTATAAAAGAAAAGCGGGCACACCACGTGAAGTTTGGTGGTTTCTGTGTGTAGCTCCATTTAGTTGTCTTGGCAGTGCAAACAGAAAAATGATTGAAACGAGGGTAGAGACCATTGTGGTCTTGGAATAACGAAGCTTCAGTCACTTTTGAGGTACTGTATGTATTCTATCACTCACTGATTCATAAGTTGCAGGGTTTTGCTTTTTTATATAATCATCATGGCAAAAAGAGTGTGCCGTCCACTGTGGCACCGGAAGTGACGTCATGCATCCTCTCGGGAGTCGTCCTCCTTTCCGTGGTTAAAAAAGGGAAAAGTGATTACTGGCTGCATGTTTCATTTCCCCAAGGGCGTGGTGTCTACCTGCTTTAGCGTTGAAGGTGCTCCTGTAGTACTTCTATATGACAGGCACACAAGAGCTCTAACAAATGATTTAAACAAAAAATAGCCCTCTTCATGCACAATTTTCACAGCATGAACGTCCAGCATTATGTACTGCATGAAAAATGGTGGATTTTCATTATTAATATAATTTCATAAAAGCAGTGGCAGCCGAAACTTTTACAGCAACGATCTGCTACTAAATTTCCATTATGTGAGAAACGCCGTGCTGTATGAATTGTTCAGAGGCTTTGGGGTTTAGGTCAAGTGCCTGAGCTACCACACCACAATACCTGTTAGTGTGTACTGCAGCTGTAATAGTGTCAACTGACAGTATAGTAATGTAATTAAAACATTGCAATATACTGCCGTTCATCCAATCATTTCTTAACCTGTTTATGATTATAAGTGGATGACAAATTGGCAAACGTGTGGTATTTTTGGCTGGTTTGATTTAAGTACTGGTACATATTCTGGTGGGGTTCACAGTGAGGTCACAGCCCTTGTTTCAGGACTAGTCACATTATTCAGTCATGAGAAAATTTTTACAACTGGCTCTTGAATGTTGAAGATTAAAGAGATTAGCTGCACTGAATTGTATTATCCTGAAAAACAAAGACAAAAGAAAGTAATCTTTATAGAGCCATTGATATAGACAGGGGAGGAGGTCAATTATTATAAATTGGATTCATATTTAAATTATCTTTTAAATTCAAATTATAATTAATTCTTTTTACATTTACATTTATGTGTTAGATTAAGCCATGCTTGGATTACAAAGGTTAATCTTTAAAAAGAAATCAAAACCAACATTGTTTGATGTATTTTTTCCCAGGTGCCTGGGATATGACGGCGATGTCTGCTGTCATTTGTTCTTTCTTTAATGTGCTTTTCCTCTTCTTAAGTTTTACTTTTTGTACAGTGTATGATGATGGCACTGACTGAGGGAGTTGCTTTCATCCTTCAACACTTTCAACTTTTCACCCCTTGAGTTCTTTTTCTCTAATAAATATATTCAAAAACTGATATTACCTGTAGGGCGAGTAGTTTGAATTTTCTTCCTGAAGTTAAATCAAGCCAGTAAATTCATGGTGAGCTTGTAAACTTTGCAAAAAACACTTTTTCTTATTTTAAAATCCTTATTCGCCACAACATACAGTATAATTAAATGATGATTTTGTCAAAATAATAGATGTTTAAAAGAAAGACAGGTGAAATAACAAATTTGAAATAATCATTCAGTGGCCAGCATTTTTGCCCCTCTAAACAGCAAATCTTATGACACAAGCTCACAGACCCAGGTCCTGGGTACAAATAAGAATTTATTAAAAAAACAAAATACCCCCAACAAACATCTCTCTTCTTTTCTCCTCCAACTTGATTGTTATTCTGTTCATTTCTCATATCTCGATTCCAGCTCACCATTTCTGTTGCTACCACATTGCACCCAGGAAGCACTTCCAGGTCAGGGAATCCTCCTCCATGCACTCCCATGTTGACTCCCAAGAAACCCCACTGGGCCGTCAATCGAGATTAGAACTCCAATACAGCCCTGAGGGTGTGCAAATGTGAGATCCATCAGAGGAATGCTACCACCTATTGTGCTGGAAGACCACACGTCAATGGTAGGCAGTCTCCTTCCACTCTTCCATTATAAAGCCTTCCCGACTGAGTAAGGAGTCATCCATCCCAGACAGGTTGCCAGCAGGCCCGTGTCCTCTTTGACTATATGCGTAGTAGTGTTCTGGACTCTGAATTGCAGAAACAAAACTAATAAACAGTTTTGTTACAAGCTCTTTATTTTTGATCTTGGAGTCTTTCAATAGCAGGTAAAAAAAATAAAATAAAACTTAATTAATCTTCAACAAAACTCTTCAGCCAAAATTCAGATGCATTTCTGCTGTTCCAGTGTGTTGGTGTACAGTATATGTCATTGAAATGCATTTATTCAGCAGCAGTAATTAATAATAATAATAATAATAATACATTTTATTCATTCGTAGGCACCTTTCTAAACACTCAAGGAAACCAAACAATAGATAAAGCAAACATTATAAACAAAACTAAAATACAAAATTTTAAACCAGACCGAGCAATTGCAGTCAAAGAGAAAAAGCAGTCTTAAACAAATAAGTTTTACTAGCCAACCCGCGGCGTACCATACGCCGCATAATCAGGCCAGTTTTTTTAATGATTTTTAAGCACAAGGAGAAAATTAACATTGAAAAATCGGTAATGTAATAAATCAGCAAGAAAAGCAACATTGTAACAATGCACGGAACGAACCAACACACAATCGTCCGTGACTGAAAACTGGCGGACCGCAATCGCGCCTTCTCCTGCCAGACGGAGGGATGGGGGTGCACGGCGCGGAGTGTGGAACGGGAGGAGAGGAGAAGGACGCCCATTCAGCTCCCTCCGTCATGCTAGTCTGCTGATTTCTCGTTCAGTATGCACTGCCCGCTCATGTGCCCACCTCCAACTCGTCACTTGAGTCGTTGTCGTCTTTACACAGTCCAGATGCACCTGTGACTCACGTAGACGTTTCATTGCTTTGTGTGGTTTTGGCTGCTTTTCTATATATAATCCACCAAGACACCCGACCACGGTAGTAGCGAGGTGGGAGGGGGGTGTGCACAAAGGGTAGGGATGCAACCAGTGGGAGCGTATGAGTCGCACTTAGTGGGAATTCCACGGTTTGCAGCCCGAATGGGGTTCAACGGCTTACCCACGCCTCTCTGCGCCGGGTAGACACACGCTCAATCTCATGCATAATTATTTATTGAATGCTAAACACTTCTGGAAAGACACAGTTGTCTAAAACGGGTTGGTGTGAGAATACAACAGTAAGTGAATGAAAAGATGGAACTCTGGAGAGAGCAAAATACAACACAATAGTGAACCCGCGGCATAACAAACGCCGCATAATTATTTATTGATGGTTGAGCACTTCTGGAAAGACACAGTTGTCTAAAAAGGGAGGGTTTGAGGATACAACAGAAAGTGAATGAAAAGATGGAACTCTGGAGAGAGCAACATATAATTGTCCATGAGTGAAGAAGACGCATGTTTGTCATGGATGCGAATTGCTGTATGTAGCGTGTAAAACAGTTTGCTATGGTGCACGCGGTCGTGTGTCATAACCGAAAACTCGGTTTTTAAAGACTGCTTACTTCATTGTGTTTTAACCTCAGTTGTAAAGGATTGTTTTAAGGATCCCATGGGATACCCCTCGCAAACCGTTTTACACGCTGCTTATGGCGACTCACCTCCACGAGAAACATGCCTCTATGAACAGTCAAGGTGGCTCGGAGGTACATGAGGCCTCTACAACAGATGAATATAAATGACGCCGTTCTTTCTGTGTCGTTGCGTCCGAGTTGGTAGGCATGGCTCTGCGAGTTGTCGTTGTATCCAATGGTCTTGAAGTTGGTGGGCGTTGCTCCTCCCTGCGTGCGCCATAGATGTCTTACTTGTCGACGGCTTAGTGAATCCACGCCCCTTCCACGCCTTCCACGCCTTAGTGAATTATATATATAGAAGTTTAGATTTGAAAAGTGAAAATGATTCAATATTTCCAAGTTCAGATGGTAATGAGTTCTGAACTGAATGCTCTGCTCTCCATGTAAGATGGACGAAGGGGACAGTCAAGTGAATGGAGGAAGAGGATCTAAGGGTGTGGGAGGGAATGGCAACACTGAGGAGGTTGGTCAGATATGGAGGGGCAAAGTTGTGGATAGCCTTAAAAGTTAACAGAAGAATTTTGAATTAAATACGGAACTTAACTGGAAGCCAATGAAAATGCTGCAAGACGGGAGTGATATGGTAAATAGAGGGGGTTCTAGTAATGATGTGGGCAGCTGAATTCTGGACCAGTTGAAGCCTATAAAGAGATTTGTGAGAAAGACTAAAGAAAAGGGAATGGCAATAATCTAAACGAGATGTGACAAGGCTGTGAACAAGGACAGCAGTGCTGTGGGGAGAGAGGGAGGGACGAATACGATTAATGTTACACAAGTGGAAATAGGCAGACCGGGAGACGTTCTTGATGTGGGACTGAAAAGATAAAGTACTGTCAAGGATGACACCCAGACTCTTAACCTGTGGAGAAGGGGAGACAGATGAATTGTCAATAATAAATGAAAAATGATCAGTTTTGGATAATGTTGATTTTGTACCAATGAGGAGAACCTCAGTTTTGTCAAAAGCAGGAGACAGAGCTGGAGGTGGCAGAGTTAAAGATGCTAAGATTTGCAATGGGTTTGACGAGGATGGATAGGATTAGAAATGAGTACATTACAGGGTCAGCTCAAGTTGTACAGTTGGGAGACAAAGTCAGAGAGGCGAGATTGTGTTTGGTTTGGACATGTGCAGAGGAGAGATGCTTGGTATATTGGGAGAAGGGTCCTAAGGATAGAGCTGCCAGGTGAGGGGAAGAGGAAAAGAGGAAGGCCTAAGAGAAGGCTTATGGATCTGGTGAGAGAAGACATGCAGGTGATGGATGTAACAGAACAAGATGCAGAGGACAGAAAGATATGGAAGAAGATGATCCACTGTGGCAACCCCTAACGGGAGCAGACAAAAGAAGAAGAATCAATAAGAGAGGAGGGTGGAAAGGAAAAGGTAGGTTTGCTAGTGAGGTAGAGCTGGGTGTCATCAGCATAACAGTGGAAGCTAATGTTATATTTACGAAAGATATTTCCAAGGGGAAGGAGATAAATAATGAAAAGGAGGCACACCTGAAGTAACAGCGGTGGGTTGGGATGTGAAAGTTTTACTGAGTGTGGCTTGAGAGATAGGATCTAAACCAGTCTAGTGGTGTGTGGGTAATGTCAATCAAAGATAATCTATTAAGAAGAGTAGTGTAACAAATACAGGTAGTCCCCAAGTTACGGACATTCGACCTACGACTTACGAATGAGGACGCAGCTGCGACGCATGCACCTTTGTAACTGCTGCTCCGTCATCTTCGGCCTGGGGATGCTGCAAGCGGTGGCTGGAGGGGGGCGATTTCACTGCTCGTGCAGTGTAGTGTCCCATGGGCAGCTCCCAGCAGCAAGTGGTGACCTGTGGTCCATAGTCACCGGGGCCACAGCTATCGCTCCTGTACAGGACGATGGTTCACTGCCCGCCCACTACGCCACCGCAGCTACTGCTTCTGACTGGACGCAGGCTGGATGGAGCGGAGGGTGCGTTTCACTGCCCGCTCAGCACACACAGCTGGTAATGCTGCAAGCAGTGACCCGGTTGTGGCTGAACAGGGCGACCGGGGTAGCATTGTAGTGTGCCTCGGATGGGGCCTATTGAATTGGGATTGGGCGATTCACTACCTGCCTTTGGCTGCACCGTGTTTATTCTCAGTGGGCGGACGCTGCAGGCACTGTAGTGGAGGTGACTGTGAGGTGGGCTGGTGATGAACCCCCCCTCGCCGTCCCCAGCCATTCTCAATAGCAAGCCTGCTTGTACTGTTACGCACATAGCAGGAAGTTGTCTCTTGTCAGTACATCAGACGTGTTGACGACTGGTGCCTTCCTGCTGTGATAGCGTGTACTGTATAGCGCCTTGCAGAAGAGCTCATCTTAACCTTTTGTCTTCACCCTTCAAGAATGTCTCTGAAACACAAATCTGATGCAAGTGCTGGTGATACAGTAAAGAAACATCATGGAAAATAAAGTAGAAATAATAAAAAGATCAGAGAGTGGTGAAACTCCATCATTCATTGGCAGAGCACTTACAGTCGGTCAACAATAGCATTTATTAAAATAATGTACCTGTTCCGACTTACATACAAATTCAACTTAAGTACAAACTTACAGTCCCTGTCTCGTATGTAACCTGGGGACTGCCTGTAGTATCAAATGACATTTGAATAAGTTAGTTCTTGAGACATTATACTACTGAAAGTCATATAACACAAGATGACTTTTCCATCGATTTTCAGTTGTCGGCTTCATTTACATAATCTTAGCAAGTCGGAAGCAGTCAATGGTGTGCTGCTGCAAAGGCCAGTCACGTAATGTGACATGCCCAGCGACTCGCTACTACTAGTCCACAGCTTGCTCTATCGAAAGATTTTGTCTTGAGTCGAAGGGGCGGACTCTGTGTGCATGACAGCTGACAACCAATGAATGCGCAGCTGGAAGCACAATGTGTATAGTGCAGCAGTAAGGAATAAGGAATCTGTGTGTTTCAAACCTCACAAACAGAAAAGAAGCTCCTGTATCTGATCTATCTCATTTTTTACACACCATGGTAGAATGCCTTACCCATCAACACATCGTAGAGAGTCAGCTCTGTTGGGCAGCAAATTATTTGCTGTGACTAAAAAAGGGGAACGTCATCACACGGTCACTAAGTGTGACATGCCCAATGGTTTGTCAGTCATGTAAACTGACATGGTCCGGCGACATGATGTGCAATGGCAGTGTGCAGATCTGACAGACCCCACGTCTAGAAGTCATGTAACGTGACATCGGGCTTAAGTGATGTCAGTCTATATTTTTGTAATGTGACCTTTAGACATTTGTCATTTCATACAACAGCAATTTATAGCATTTAAACATTTAATTTAATTTTTAGCATCTTTCAGTATGTGCCTTGCAGTGAGTCATTTTTTTATTAGAATTTAAATGATTTTCAGCAATCTGAAATATAAGTAGTTGTTAATTAAGCAAACAAGTCCTCATTTCATAAGTTAGATCATCCTTCATATTTTTCTCAATGAAAAGAACTCTGAGACTGAAGACGCATATTTCTGGTAAAGGAATACTTCCGATTACAAAAAGCAGTACATTTTTCATGCACTATTGCAGGCATATCAGTTCCCAAGTTAAGACGTTTTGCACACACTTAAAAACACAGATTTATATTTTATTTTTTAAATTGTAGCTCAGCCTCCTTACCCAATAAATAGTACTTTATTCTATATCATCATTACTAAATGACATATATATACTTATAGTCGCATAGTATGCAGTTTATAATTAGTCATGTTTCAGTGTTGCTAATATGAAGGTACAGTTTTAGCACCAGAAAGCAATTCATTCCCTGAAAATAAAAAAAAAAATCAGACTTATCTTGGGAAAGGATCATTTCTATAATTTATTTATTTTACAACTTTTTTTTTAATGTAGAATATATCACAGATGAACTGGCACCTCTGTGGTGATTGTATTGTATGATTTTATTTTTTTATCCTAAAGATACATGTGTGTCTTATTGCTTGCAATGCAGGATACCACTGAGCTGTCTGGGATGTTGTGGCCTGAGGTGCGTTTATACCTTTGAGAAATCTCTTTTAATACATCTCCTTTCAAAATGTATAGCTTAAGATGATCAAGTGTCTATAAAAAAAGATCTTCTCAGAAACGAAGGATGGACTTGCATAGTTAAGCGCTGACCCTTTTTTCTTTCTTGTTTTTTCATTGTAGATTTTCTTGTATGCCTATTCGATGTTAACCTACTGTACCTTGATACTGTACATTGAAAAAGCCCAGCATTCTAAAAAATCTCTTTTCGTTTGTCGATTTGAAGTTACTTGTCATATGGTATTTCATAACTGGTGAGGTTATTCTTTGTATTTTTAAATTGATTGGTTCCCAGCTGACAATAAGAGTGCCCAGGTGAGTGTTTTCAGTAGTATAGTTTGCTTCTAACGATATGTTTGTTCCCCTTGACAGTTTCAGCCTGGCTTTTTTTTTTAAATAAAGAAAAGCCAATCAGTCTGAGAAGCTCATTTATTTAGCAGCTACTAGCTACGCTATTCTAATATATCTTACAGGCAATTCTTATGCCCTGTTAGAGCAGTGGTTTTGACTAATTTACTGTGTAGTTTGTTCCTGGAGCCAGGCTTGAACATGTGTCTTCTTTTACCCATCTCATTGTTTAAAGAAAAAGTACAGATAGAGCTCAAACCTGCAAAACCAAGGCCCACTGGCTGCCTTATCCATTGGGTCCTCTTGAATTGGAAATAAAAGAATAAAGGAAAAAATGTACAGTACTGCATAATGTTAAAGCACCACTTTAGAAACTGGACTCCTTGGGCCGACCCTTTTTAATATCTATATGCTACCCCTAGGTCACTTTATCCGCATGCATGGGGTTTCATTCCATTGCTATGCGGATGATACGCAGCTCTATGTGAGACTGGATTTGACTTCTTTTACACCTCCATTAACTCTTTCCACCTGCTTGGATGTCCAAGAACTTTCTTAAGCTGAACAGCACCAAAACTGAAGCTCTTTTAATTTATAAACCCCCCAACAACTTTCGTTCCTGCTGGAAATTGTATTTTCTTTTCTGGCCATACCATTACTTTCTCCACTTCTATTACTAATTTAGGTGTCAAATTAGACTCCCATTTGTCATTTGATACACATGTCCATCACCTCTGTAAAATTGCATTCCTTCATCTTCGAAACATAGCCAACCTCCGTCCCTGCCTTTCCCTTTGTGATGTTGATTTGGTTCATGCCATTGTCTCCTCCAGGCTGGACTGTTGTAATGCATTCTTCATTGGAATCCCCAGCAAGAGACTTCAAAAGCACCAACAAATCCAAAATAGTGCTGCAAGGATCCTAAAGAGGGTGCGGAAATATGAACATATTTCACCAATCCTTCGGTCACTTCATTGGCTCCCTATTCACCTCCGTATTGAATGCAAACTTTGTCTGCTTACTTAACAGTGTATCCATGGAAATGCTCCACAATACCTTAAGGAACTTCTTATATTACAATCCACTACAAGAAACATTCGTCTTGCAAATATCTATTGCCTTCGCACCCCCATGACCAAACTTCGTACAATGGGTGACCGAGCCTTTGCAGTTGCTGCTCCACGTCTATGGAATGCCCTACCAGAGAATCTGAGAACACAGCAGATTGTGGGCTGTTTTAAAAAACAGTTAAAGACTTTTCTGTTTAGGAAAGCATATTAACAAAATGGCCTCTAATTATTGTTTTATCTTTGTTTTTATCTTATTGTGTCTTTATTTTTTTTTTTATTTAGCACTTTGATGTTTGCTACAAATGTAAAGTGCCTTATAAATAAAGTGAATTATTATTATTATTATTATTATTATTATTATTATTATTATTATTATATCACTGGTCAGGAAACCCTCTAGAAAAATAATCAAAGACTACACTCCCTTGAGCAACCATCTCTTCAGTTATTACTATCAAGGAAGCGTTACTAAACACAAGATCTACTAGACATAGAAAGAATTTCTGTCCTACTGCAGTCACTCTGGTTAAACGTGGTCTCTGTTTCATCTCCATCTTTTGCTGATTTCTTAACTCCTCCATCCAATCTAGATTAGGCTAATTTCTGAGGACTTACTTGATATATTACTAGGCTGGAGTGCAGGTCAGCACTGCTATATTGTGTTATATACAGTATCAGTTTTGTGCAATATATTTTTAACTACTACTGTAGACAGTGTTGTGATGGTGTCATGTATTGTATTGTGTTGTTTAACTGTATTTACTTTGTTATGTGTATGGATGTAACACCAAGAGAAATGTCTGGCAATACAAAATGTTCAAGTTCAAGAAACATATTGGGGAGACAGTTTTACCTCCTCTTTATTTCAAAGCCAAAAGGAATTATTATTCTATAAATGATTTCCAGGATTCTGCACACTATAGCAATAAGTGCTGAGAATCACATTGTAAAAGTAGAAGAAATTACTGTGTCATGGTGTCCTGCCACAGTCCTTCCTCCAGAAACACCCTCTTAGTGCTAATTAATGTTGACCACCCCCTTCTTGTACCTTTAGCATTTGCCTTGCCACTTTCACATTGCTTACCCTGACACTACTTTTCTCTGTTTTCTTCTTTCTTTTCCACAATCTAGATGTTTATTTTTTTGCTGTTTCAGCTTTGCTCCTGCCTAACATTATTTCACTTTGACTCATCCATTCTTAAGTTTTAAATTTTAAATTTCTATCTACTTGCTTACAAACCTTTTGCTTCTTCTCAACTCATGGCTACTGACCCCCTGCTGTTTTTGACTCCAGCTGCTAATGAAGTGACCCTGAAAATCACCAAATCAGTTCCATTTGTACAGTTTACATCATCTTCTCTTGCATGTTTAAGCAGCATCACTTTCTAAGGCCTCTCATAGAGCTATTGTTCCAGGAAGAACATCCATAAGGAAAAAGGACAGCTGACACATGCTGGGGATTTGTATACATGTGACAGTAGTGTGGCACCAATAACCTGTGAAGACTTAAGTCTGTACTCCAGATTGTTTTAAATACACCTATAGTGGGCTCTGATTAAACAAGCAAATCTACTGTACTGAATGAAAATACCTTTAGGACTGTGATGATTTTTATTATGTTAGTTATGCTGTCATGCTATATTATTTAATTTTCTAACATTATTACTATATCTATCTATCTATCTATCTATCTATCTATCTATCTATCTATCTATC
>JANRMT010062840.1:37065954-37161582 GCA_026402145.1 Polypterus bichir lapradei
ACAACAATTACATTAACAATCATGTTACGTTATTTTTAAAAATTTTCCTTTTCTTTTTCATACCTTCTTTAACACACTACTTCTCCGCTGCGAAGCGCGGGTATTCTGCTATATATATATATAGATAGATATGACAACAACACTCATATCAATGACAAAACAATTACTGTACATTAACAATCAAGTTACGTTATTTTTAAAATTTTTCCTTTTCTTTTTCATAACTTCTTTAACACAGTACTTCTCCGCTGCGAAGCGCGGGTATTCTGCTAGTATATATATATGCACACGGCGTGTGGTTCGTTTATTTGACAGTATGTAGATCGGGAGATTTTATATATATATATATATATATATATATATATATATATATATATATATAAAAGATAACTCCTCAATAAATGCCTTTATTGAATAGACAAAGCGGGGTGAACAAGTTCCTTTCTACTGCAGCCACAGCCACGACATCACATAAAAAACATCAATAATAACTCATAAACTTGCAATATTATTTAGGAAAAACGCAACATTTTACTCACCAAAAATTCGGATTATTTGTAAACAAAATCTATCCTCCTCTCTTTTCTCAAAAACAGTTCAATTACTCTGTCATACGGATTATCCGTGCGCTTCAGTTCCATCAAAACCTCACTTTCTATTGCCATCAAAGCTAATGCTGAAATGAGAACCCGCCCTATGGTATTTCTGGCATAAGTTTGAATTCGCTTTAGGGCTGAAAATGTCCGCTCGACAGGAGCAGTGTACACAGGAATGCTCACCGCCAAATATACCAATGTGAACAGATGCCCTAAGCTCTCATTCAGATTTTTCTGATGAAGGAAGTCAAGGAGATCAGTGGGAGATTCTCCTGCAAAATCATCCATGGCATACATTACAGTCAGTTCTGTTTTTAGCCGAGACAGATCAAAAAGCGCTCCGTGGCTGTTGTGTTACACTGGAGAAGGCTGCATGCGTGAAATTTTTCTTGTATTCCCGAAACTTCTGGGGCTCGAGGAGCGTGACAAACATCAGGTTTTCATGGTCTTGAAATCTGGTCTGTGTCTGGCAAATATTGTCCAGAATCCTGCCATGGAGTTGGCCGTAGTGCACGCGACGATCTTTCGCTCGGAGCGTTTGCGGTGCGTTCAGTGGCCTCGTAGAGTTCCTCATATCGGCTTCTATCCAATCAATGGGTCTGAATACGGTGACGTTGCCCTACGCCTGCTAGAGGGCCCTACTGACACCAACTCAAAATCTGATTGGTTGAAGCAACAGGTTAATCGACATTTATTCTGTGTTAGAGTGCCTCCACAACAGATTTTGAAAGCCTCTCTGCCTGGCAACAAATGACGGCTGAAAAGTGATTGGTTAAATGCTTTAATACGAAGCTCCGCCTCCCACAGCCATTGAGCTGAATTCTATCAAAGTATATGGACAAAAATACGTTCCAGTTATGACCGTTACATGTAGAATTTCAAAATGAAACCTGCTTAACTTTTGTAAGTAAGCTGTAAGGAATAAGCCTGCCAAATTTCAGCCTTCTACCTACACGGGAAGTTGGAGAATTAGTGATGAGTGAGTGAGTGAGTCAGTGAGGGCTTTGCCTTTAATTAGTATAGACTAGCAAAATACCCGCGCTTCGCATCGGAGAAGTAGTGTGTTAATGAAGTAATGAAAAAGAAAAGGAAACATTTTGAAAATAACGTAACATGATTGTCAATGTAATTGTTTTGTCACCGTTGTGAGTGATGAGTGTTGCTGTCATATATATATATATATATATATATATATTTACACACACACATATAAACATATATATACATATCTATACATATACACATATATATACACACACACACATATATACATACATATATATACTCAGCAAAAAAAGAAACGTCCCCTGACTTTCAACTGTTTTTACTTTCAGTAGACTTAATGTGTAAATATTTGTATGAACACTAAAAGAGTCAACACCATAAGACATAAACTAAAAATGTTTCACAATGTGTCCCTGAATGAAGGGAGGCTCAAAATCAAAAGTACCAGTCAGTATCTGGTGTGGCCACCAGCTGCTTGAAGTACTGCAGTGCATCTCCTCCTCATGGACTGGACCAGATTTGTCAGTTCTTGCTGTGAGATGTTACCCCACTCTTCCACCAAGGCACCTGCAAGTTCCTGGACATTTCTGGGGGGAATGGCCCTAGCCCTCACCCTGCGATCCAACAGGTCCCAGACGTGCTCAATGGGATTGAGATCTGGGCTCTTCGCTGGCCATGGCAGAACACTGACATTGCTGTCATGCAGAAACTCACGCACTTTTTGCCACTCCTGTCTGGTCCAGCGAAGGTGGGTTTGTGCCCATAGGCGGCGTTGTTGCTGGTGATGTCTGGTAAGGACCTGCCTTACAACAGGCCTGCAAGCCCTCAGTCCAGCCTCTCTCAGCCTATTGCGGACAGTCTGAGCACTGATGGAGGGATTGTGTGTTCCTGGAGTGACTCGGGCAGTTGTTGTGGCCATCCTGTACCTGTCACGCAGGTGTGATATTCGGATGTACCGATCCTGTGCAGGTGTTGTTACACGTGGTCTTCCACTACGAGGATGATCAGCTGTCCTTCCTGTCTCCCTGTAGCACTGTCTTAGGCGTCTCACAGTGTGGACATGGCAATTTATTGCCCTAGCCACATCAGCAGTCCTCATGCCTCCCTGCAGCATGCCTAATGCACATTCACGCAGATGAGCAGGGACCCTGGGCATCTTTCTTTGGGTGTTTTTCACAGTCGGTAGACAAGTCTCCTTAGTGTCCTGCGTTTTTAGAACTGTGACCTTAAATGCTTACTTTCTGTAAGCTGTTAAGGTCTTAACGACTATTCCATAGGTGCATGTTAATTAATTGATTATGGTTAATTGAACATGCATGGAAAACATTGTTTAAACAATTTACAATGAAGATCTGTAAAGTTATTTGGATTTTTAAAACATTATTGTTGAAATACACAGTCCTGAAAAAGGGACGTTTCTTTTTTTGCTGAGTATATATATCTACATATATACACATACATATACATACAGACATACATACATACACACACATATATACACACAAATACATATATATATACATACACACACACATATATAAACATATATATATACATATACATACATATCTACATATATACACACACAGCTATTTCGTATCAGTGCAATACGCTGCTTGTTAAAACGGATAACTCCCGCTCTTACGTGCAAGTCTGCGTGGATATTATGAACAATCGTATCTGTTCAAGTTCTATTTAAATTTTAAATAGAAGGAATTTTTATTTAGTTGACAGAAATATCTTTGGTAGGAATGGTAAAAACAGATAGGAATATTATTCCTGAATAAATCAACTCAAACCTTAAACAACTTATAATATTTTGCTGTCCATAAAAATATATCCTGTCTAAATTATACAAGTTAGAAATAAAGTAAACGTTAAAAGAACAAACATTCAAATTTCTTTACTCTTATGTAATTTTATATACAAAATAAACTTAGATTTTAAATATCCCAAAAGATTTTGCTCTCCATAAAAATATATCCTGTCAAAATTATACAAATTCAAATATGAACATGCTGCATAACAAAACCTGGAAATATAAATAAAATGTGTTCCTTTCAGCAATAACAAATCAAATCATTCAGTTGTCTTTGCTCATATGTCATTTTATCAGAGCTGGACGCCTGGCATCTTTTTTTGGCAACAAGTTCGTTTATGTTTGGTGTGAGGTTCTGTGTTGTGGAGATTCTCAGGATGGACTGCAGGTGCTCATCAGTGAGGCGACTCCTGTGTGCTGTTTTGTTAGTCTTTATCACTGAGAAGAGCTTCTCACACAGATATGTGCTACCAAACATGCACAAGGTTTGAGCCGCATGTAGATGGACTTTTTTTGTTCTTCAAAGTCACGAAAGCGCCGTGCGAACTCAGTGCGCTCAGTTTATCAGCAAATTGCGTATTTGGGAACATCGTTGTGCCGACTTGGTTCAACATTACTTGGCAACAGGGAAAGTGGGGCAAGTTGCACTGGTGCATTTGTGTCTCCCATAAATGCAGCTTCACTTGAAATCACTTTGTGATTGTGCACGGGTAAAAACGTCCGCTAAAGTGTCAGATTCTTATTTAATTCTTCTGCTTTCTGTATCTTCTGCATTGCATTCAGGTCTTTCAGGTTATCCTGATGTTTTGTCTCATAGTGCCGTCTTAGATTAAATTCTGTAATTACAGCCACATTAGCTCCACAAATAAGACACACGGGTTTACCGGCAATGTCTGTAAACATATACTCAGCCTCTCATCGGTTTTTAAAGGCTCTATTTTCAGAATCAACTTTTCTCTTCGGCATCGTGTGGGCTAGCTTCGCAATAACTTGCAGCATCATAAGCTAGACTTGATTAACGCGGTAAGTGTTCGGCAAGGCAGCTGAAGCGCTGCATTATGGGATCTGTAGTTTATTGTGTTACCAGCGCTTCATATACCTGGGCCATTAATAACAATAATACAGTATATAAAATGATCTCGCGGGCCGGATATAATTACACGCCGGGCCGGATGTGGCCCGCGGCCCTTGAGTTTGACACATATGGACTAAATAGAACTTGAAAAGATATATTTTTTCAAATGTGATCGCGCAATTCAGATAGAGTTGACGCGCACTACAGCCTGCATGCCTCAATAAGTCATCCTCCCCTCGCTCTTACTTTTTTACCGTTCATCTAATGAATACACTGAGTATGGCTTTACCAAAACAATCATTGATGGCGAATAAAGTATCCATTATTTCGAGTATGTAGATCGGGGTATATATATACATATATATATATCCGCGTATCGCAGTGGAGAAGTAGTGTGTTAAAAAAGCTATGAAAAAGAAAAGGGAACATTTTAAAAATAACGTAACATGACTGTCAATATACATTATTTGTTTTGTGAGTGTTACTGAGTGTTGCTGTCATCAAGGATTTGATTATCATTATTTCTTTCAATCAGGTTCGTATTTGTAGGATGTGTTGTGTTCAAGTTACATTCTGTGTTTGTCAATCGTTGTAAAGATGACAGGTTTCATTCATCGATTCGTTTCTTACTGCATCAATAAACAGCTCGTCTTCTTCTTTATCTGAGACCTGACACACTGCATGCACGGGTTTTTTTTTTTTACACTGTCTTCCTTTAGCGGGACATTGACTTTTTCCACCGTGTGCTTTGTTTCCGCAGTAGCTGGATTTATGAATATGCTTGTATGTATCAGACGCTTCATATTTTTTGCTGCCTTTTCAATTGTGTAATTCGTTTTTTGTTCAGCGCTCTTTGGAACTGTTGCTTTTTGTCTGTGCACTGCGTCAGTTCACTTGAGCCGCTCGGTGTACATGCATCGAAGGTTCCCAGCTGTGCTGGTGCCATCTCGTGCGATGTCCATGGCTGTATTTAATGTTACCGAAGTCCTGGCACTTAAAACTTTCTCTCGCAGTTTCGCTGAGTTTGTGCCAAACACCACCCTGACCATCTCATCTTCCTCTGCATAAGCACAGTCCTTCACCCGTGAATATTTAGTGGCAGTTTGCTATTGGATTGCCGCTGACAGACGGCCTTATATGGGCAGGCACTAAATTAGTCTATGAACTTAATTTAAAGTTTAGGTTTACATCGTGCTTTGTTTCCGAAGTAGCAGAACTCATGAATATGGTTGTATATGTCACTCGCTCGCTTCTTATTGTTTTGCTACCTTCTCAATTATATAATGCATGTTTTCTTCAGCGCTTTTTGGAGGTCTTCCTGGTTTTCTATGTACTGCGTGATTACGTGGGAGGCGTGATGATGTCACACGAAACTCCGCCCCCACGGCGTTCAAGCTCATCTCCATTGCAGTAAATGGAGAAAAACAGCTTCCAGTTATGACCATTACGCGTAGAATTTTGAAATGAAACCTGCCCAGCTTTTGTAAGGAAGCTGTAAGGAATGAACCTGCCAAATTTCAGCCTTCCACCCACACGGGAAGTTGGAGAATTAGTGATGAGTCAGTCAGTCAGTGAGTGAGTGAGTGAGTCAGTGAGGGCTTTACCTTTTGTTAGTATAGGTAACACGGTTCTTTTGCAAAAGAATGCAAACATTATTACAAAAAACGCAATTCTTTAGCAAAATAATTCAATAATTATTGTGAGTATAACACAGTTCTTTTGCAAAATAATGCAATAATTGATGTAAAAGAGCAATACTTTTGCAAAATAACACAGTAATTATCATGACTGTAATACAGTTCTATTGCAAAAGAACACAAAAATTATTACAAAAAAACACAATACTTTAGCAAAATGATGCAATAATCAATTTCACAATCGTGAAATAATACAATATCTTTGCAAATAATATAATAATTATTGTGAAAAAACCAAATACGTTTGCAAAAATAACACAATTATTGTGAATATAATGGAGTTATTTTGCAAAATAATGCATTAATTATTATGAAAAAACAGAATACTTTTATGAGAAAACACAATAATGTAATTATTGTGACAATAACACAGTTCTTTTGCAAAACAACAGAATTATTATTGTGAAACAAAAGCAATAATTTTGTTAAATAAGGCAATAATTTTTTTTGAGAGATGGGAATAAGATTTCGCAGTATTCTGCATTTGGAAAAGAGCAGTAATGTGAAATTAATATTTGAAAGAAATATAGAAATCTTTGTGCTTTTGCTGTAGTTTTAAGTTCCTATCTCACTTTTGTCATTTGTCTATGAGTTCATCTTTTTGTTGTGGTGTTTTCTCCCTTAATTGTATCCTAATAATGACAATTAACTGTGATTGGAGTAGACGCCAGGGTCTTCATAGCTTTCCGCCCAGTTTACGTGTGTCAAATTCATTATGTTCCACCTAATAAAATTTGAAAGTTCATTTGATTTTTCCTAATAATCTTCCATTTACATTGTAATTCTTAGGCAACATCAGAATTTGCAGGTTTGGCTGACCTTTGAAAAACTAGTCTAAAATAAAACAAAATTGAAGGGTTTGTCCATCATGCAGTTTTCATTTCCAATTGCCTTTTCATGTAACAATGATATCTTTGTTATAATGCATACTGTAGTTTATTGCCAATATATCTGAGCTTTATTAAAATTTGTAATTTGCTGTTTCCAGTTTATAAGTTAATACACTGAAATACCTCACTAGCTGTAAGGTGAAAATTGCTCTAATGTCCTTTTAATAATTGTGATAAACAAAATGTAAGCCATGAATCTCCTACTGAAAGGAGGAGAATCCCATTTCAGGAGAATATTTCATTTAATTTTGATGGTTGTTTAAATGTAGCTGTAATATAATATACATACTTTAAGTATTAGGCTTATAGGCAATGGCTCTTTCTGTGCAGGGTATACTGTGTAAAGTAAATAAATCAAGAATCAATATAAATCGATTCACAGACTGAAGGTCTTTCAAGTACAGTAGGTAACCATTGTACCCTGCAGCACAATACAGTCGTACGCTGAGGGGAGTTCACTTGACATGCTTGCTCACTGCATGAAATGACCAGTAGACTGTTCAGAAGAAAGTCTGAGCCATTTGAGATCTGGCCTAATTCACATTAATAGATGGAGTGACAATTAACAAGGAGAGATCTCTCTGACTGAAAATAAATTCTAGAAGGGAATGTGAGTATGAAATCTAAGAGCAAAATTCACTGAGAAGCCGAAAAGAATTAAGACTCCTGAGACAAAAAACATTAAAAAGAAAAAAATAAAAAAGAGTTAAAACAATAAGAGGTCAATCATTGTGGCAAAGGGAGGCTTAGGAAGCAGGTGTGCGAGTGGTTTTGCCAGCAGGTTGCTGTACTGAACAACAACCCAACTTCATCTTAGGGTTAGAAACGGCCCCGGGTGATTACTAAATCAAGACTGATGTTACCAACTAAAATGTTGCCAGAACCATGGAGAGCAGTGGAGGTTATACTTTACAACAGGCTACACTAATCAAAGGCAGTCTTTTTAAAGATTGGCAATTTAGCATTGTTTTTGCCATAAATGCTGACAAGTGGAGTAACATTTGAGACAGCTGCTTTTTCATCTTAGCTATGCTGGCTCCTTCTCAGTGGGTGAAATGGCTGCAGTGATTAAAAGGCTCTGTAGTGCGAAGGTGTCAGGGGTGGACGAGATCAACCATAAATGGTAAAAGCACTGGATTTTTGCTAAGATGTTTGGCTCGTACACCACTTAGTGGTTGTGTAGAAGGCAGCAGACAGGAGTGGTGGTCCTTCTTATGAAAAAGGGAGGCAACAGGGCCATTCCCTTTTCCACAGAAATACACTTTTCTACCTTCTATTGAAAGCGTATGCTAGGGTCCTTGAATGGAGAGTCCATCCAATAGCTGAACCTCAGATCCTGGAGGAATAATGCAGTGTCCATCCTGGCCATGGACCAGTAGACCAAACTCTTTATTTCATGAAACGGGAATTTGCCAGTACTGTTTTCATGTCCTTAGTGGATTTTAATTACTTTCTTGTACCAAATTGTAACCCTCCATGACCTTGTAATCTATACTATTTGAATGAAGAGTACTGGATTCTGGGTTCACCATGTCTATATTTGGTACCTGTACTTTGGAGTGACACTCTTCATTAAGTCAAGGAGCTTCAGTATGGACAATGGACTCCGTCATATGTGTGTCTTGTCTCCTGTCTTCATTATGGTTATCACTATCAGGATAAACAGATGCAAACGTTATTGTATCTGGGCTGTTTGCAGACGACATTGTCCTCTGGCTTCATCATACTGAACTCCAGCATGCAATGGACGGGTTCCCAGCTTCCGGATGAGAATCTGAACCTGTAAATCTGAGATCTTGTGTCCTCATCTGGAAAAGAGAGGCTTGCTCACTTGAGGTAATGAATGAGCAGCTAAATCAACTGGAAAATTTCATGTTACTTGGGGTCTTTTCAGAATTGAGAGAAGAGGTGATAATGAGTGTAGCCAACGAGGCAGCAGTAGTTTTTGCAGACTGCCATAGTTGTACCCAACTATAGCAGTAAAGTGGAAGTTAAGCCCTTGGATGAAGCATTTGATTTAATAGGCAGCCTCTGTTCCCTTCCCTACCTATGGTCACAAGCTCTGGGTAATGACAGAAAGAATAGGACAACAAGCATAAGCAGGTAAAATGAAGCTCCTAAATATTGGGCTCAGTCTCCATGATAAGGTGAGGTGCTCACAACCACAGGAACCTTAGAGTAAATCAAGTTCCTCTCCAGTTGGACAGGTTTGGGTATGTAGTTGGAATGCCCCTTCAGTGCTTCGCATGGAAGGTGGACAAGGCATAGCCCACTGGAAGAAGTTGTAGGAGACATCGGTGAGGTTTTACCTCTCAGCAGGCCTAGTGGTTTCTAGTAGCTTCCTGGAAGTTACTGAGGATAAGGTGGCCTGCTAGCCCAGTTCAACATGTTGCTACTGTGACATTCATCAGGATAAACCGAGTGAAGATGATGACAGTATTAGCAACTACTGCTGTATTCTGACCATACTCCTTATATCTTTTCATTTGGCAGCACTGAGAACATGTCAGGAACCAACTCTGGATATGGCAACAGCTTATTGAAGGGCAGTCTCACACACATATCCACACACACTCATCTTGGGCCAATTTAGTATGAACAGTAGTTGTAGTATTGTGAAATACACAGCATACAGTGACATTTTTATTTGCATGTTTGACAAACATGCAACATGTCACCGCTATATGCTACCCTGACAAACAAGACTGTATTAAAGGACAAAACTCCATTTTGTATGAGAGAAAACACAAATCAGCATACCTGATGTATTCCTTACCCCCTCTTTCTGTATCACTTGTTCAGGTGTACTCTTACTTTCTGAACCCTTACAGAGAAAACGTCAAATCAGAAACTTAACACTGCCAAAGTGTTCCAGTCCAGTGGAGTCCCTGCTCTGTTAATCTCACACACACATACACACACACACACAAAGCTTTGGCATGACAGAGAAAATCCAAGCAATCATTTAAAGGATGGACAGGCTCTGAACAGACCATGCCTAAGCGAAGATTCCAACTTAGGATTCTGAACCATTGTGACACCATGCTGCTTATGCTGTGCCTCAGGAATACTTTATTTCAAAGAAATATGTGTATGATGTTAAGCTTGCGTTTTAAAGTACTAAACATTAAAAGGTGTTTTTAGATCAAAAGAATTAATTTCACAGAGGTCACCACATCGTCAAGAGAGAAATAATGCTGTCATTACTGACAAGCAAATCAATTGAACCAGTGACCCAAAGGTGACAGGCTTCATATCCTATTACTGATCTTCACAGCTGTCAAATCTGGTCAGTACTTAGAATCAAAGTGCAGAATTATGTTGGGGAGGTTAAAAGAAATCCTTAATCGTTTTAACGTTTCAAAAAAAACATCTGTCCATTTGAGACAGGAAGAAACAAGTATATTACCAGAAGTTGTAATAATTTAATTAGAGTCTTGAATTGTAAATAGTGAGCATCTAGTTGTGCACCTCAGATGCTCATAGGACTTTGATTTAGTGATTTGCTGCTGGATTGGCTTCTCTTTTCATTTATGTGGAATATGAGAAGGGAAACAAGGTTTAGTGGAAGTTAGAAACATTTGTCAACACCACATTTCTTCACAATTGTTATTCCATACTGAGTGTAATAAACTGCTTTCACTTGTAAGATGTCAGTTTTCATAGGAGACTCTCCTGTATCTATAAAACATATCTTTATATTGCTGTGTGAGCTTGCTTGTGTTTTGTAAAGCTATGATGCTTATATATTTATTGAAGCAGCAGCTCCGCTAACCGCATTATCCTTTCTGCTCATATTGATTCCACTTTGATTTGCCTCATGAGAAAGAAAACTGAATACAGAAAGCCGTAGAATATGTTAATATCTGTCAGTGAAGTTAAAGTATATATTTAAGAAGTCACAGTTAGGTCCATAAATATTTGGACATTGACAACTTTTTTCTAATTTTGGCTCTGTACATTACCACAATGAATTTTAAATGAAACAACTCAGATGCAGTTGAAGTGCAGACTTTCAGCTTTAATTCAGTGGGGTGAACAAAATGCTTGCATAAAAATGTGAGGCAACTAAAGTATTTTTTTAACACAATCCAGGGGCTCAAAAGTAATTGGACAAATTAAATAACTGGAAAAAAATGTTCATTTCTAATACTTGGTTGAAAACCCTTTGCTGGCAATGACAGCCTGAAGTCTTGAACTCATGGACCTCACCAGATGCTGGGTTTCCTCCTTTTTAATGCTCTGCCAGGCCTTTACTGCAGCGGCTTTCAGTTGCTGTTTGTTTGAGGGCCTTTCTGTCCGAAGTTTAGTCTTCAACAAGTGAAATGCACGCTCAATTGGGTTAGGATCAGGTGACTGACTTGGCCATTCAAGAATTTTCCACTTCTTTGCTTTAATAAACTGCTGGGTTACTTTGGCTGTATGTTTTGGGTCATTGTCTGTCTGTATCATGAAACGCTGCCCAATCAATTTGACTGCATTTAGCTGGATTTGAGCAGACAGTATGTCTCTGAACACCTCAGAATTCATTCGGCTGTTTCTGTCCTGTGTCACATCATCAATAAACACTAGTGTCCCAGTGCCACTGGCAGCCATGCACGCCCAAGCCATCACACTGCCTGGCTCCACAGTGTTTTACAGATGATGTGGTATGCTTTGGATAATGAGCTGTTCCACGCCTTCTCCATACTTTTTTCTTGCCCTCATTCTGGTAGAGGTTGATCTTGGTTTCATCTGTCCAAAGAATGTTTTTCCAGAACTGTGCTGGCTTTTTTAGATGTTCTTTAGCAAAGTCCAATCTAGCCTTTCTATTCTTGAGGCTTATGAGTGGCTTGCACCTTGCAGTGCACCCTCTGTATTTACTTTCATGCAGTCTTCTCTTTATGGTAGACTTGGATATCGATACGCCTACCCCCTGGAGTGTGTTGTTCACTTGGTTGGCTGTTGTGAAGGGGTTTCTCTTCATCATGAAGATGATTTTGCAATCATCCACCACTGTTGTCTTCTGTGGACGTCCAGGTCTTTTTGCGTTGCTGTGTTCACCAGTGCTTGCTTTCTTTCTCAGGATGTACCAAACTGTAGATTTTGCCACTTGTAATATTGTAGCAATTTCTCGGATGGGTTTTTTCTGTTTTCGCAGCTTAAGGATGGCTTCTTTCACCTGCATGGAGAGCTCCTTTGACCGCATGTTGTCTGTTCACAGCAAAATCTTCCACATGCAAGCACCACACCTCAAATCAACTCCAGACCTTTTATCTGCTTAATTGATAATGACATAACGATGGACTTGACCACACCTGCCCATGAAATAGCCTTTGAGTGTATTGTCCAATTACTTTTGAGCACCTGGAATAAAGGGATTGTGTTAAAAAATACTTTAGTTGCCTCACATTTTTATGCAATTTTTTTTGTTCAACCCACTGAATTAAAGCTGAAAATCTGCACTTCAACTGCATCTGAGTTGTTTCATTTAAAATTCATTGTGGTAATGTACAGAACCAAAATGAGAAAAAAGTTGTCTCTGTCCGAATATTTATGGACCTAACTGTATATACCTGTAGATCTTGAGAGGATAATGTGGAAAAAATTAAATATACAAAGAATAAAGGTGTGTTTATGAATTGTGTGAAAACGCAAGGCTGGCCACTGACTAAGTTCATTATAAACAGCGAATAGTTTTGAAAAATGAAGTCTTATTGAGCTGCTTTTAATACTGTCGTGATAAACCATTTGAAAGGGACTCTCGCTCAGGTGTAGAATATAATTAACAAGAAAGGGGAGCCATACATTGTTCTTGGGTGAATTCAGAGGGTCATGAAAACTGTGGCATTATCTTCACTACATTCAAACTATAACTGCCTCTTCTGTGATCTTCTGCTCAAGGAAAAAAAAATAATTCATTAAAAAAAATGGCTTAATCCCTAATCAAATGGTTATGCCGACTACATTGTGCTGCTTTTGAATCCACTCAAAGTGCCAACTGGGACTTGAACCTTGATAAACCTGCCATACAGCACATGTCACTCAATTGACAATTTCTTTCTCTGTCTTGTTTTATGAAGGGAATTTCAATGACAGTATAATACAGTTGATTCAGTATTACTCAATCACTCACCCATTAGTCTTGTGGATAATTTGGCTGCACGTCTAGTTTATTTTATTATTTACTCATTTAATCCTCACATACTAGGTTGTTATACTGTGTTAGCCATTATAGCTGTAGTGAGAAATCAAGCAAAAAGTTTACATCTTGCCTGAAGAAGGGGCCTGAGTTGCCTCGACAGCTTGCATATTTTAATCTTTCTAGTTAGCCAATAAAAGGTTTCATTTTGCTCGACTTCTCAATACTCACATACAAAATTCTCAGCATGTGCAGTGGACTCAGAAAATATTGAGACTCTTTCCATATTTTGCTATGTTGCAGCCTTGGGCTAAAATCATTTAAATTCATTTTTCACCACAACAGGCAACACTCAATACCCCAGAATGACAAAGTGAAAACAGGATTTTAGAAATTTTAAAAAATTTATTAAAAATAAAAAACTGAAATATCACAATGACACAAGTAGTCGTCCAACTCTTTACTTTGTACTTAGTTGATGCTGATGGATGTTGTGGTGGATGTTATAATTGTTTTTTTATTTATCTGCTTCTGCATGATTGCTTGTATTGTGTTTATTTTAATGTTTCTTTGTACAGCACTTTGGCGCAACCTCTGTTGTTTTAAATTCGCTTTTATAAATAAATAATGTAATCTAATCTAATCTGAAGCTGCTCTGGCAGCGATTCCAGCCTGGAGATGTCTTGGGTACGACACAACAAGTGTTGCATACCTGGATTTGGGGGTTTTCTGCCATTCTTCTCTGCAGATCTTGTTAAGCTCTGTCAGGTTTGATGGAGACCATTGGTTAACTGCTATTTTCGGGTCTCTCCAGAGATGTTTGATTGAGTTCAAGTCTGAGCCTCTGGCTGGGCCTTTATAGGACATTCCCAGAGTTGTCCATTAATCCCTCCCTCTCCTCCTGTGATGTCTTTGCTTTGTGCCTAGGTTCATTTTCATGATTTATGGCGACATTCTGCCCAGTCTGAAGTCCTGCGTGCTCTGGGGCACGTTTTCAAAAAGGATATCGCTGTACACTGTTCTGATCAGCTTTCCCTCAACTCTGACTAGTCCCCACTACTGAAAAACAAACCAGTACCATAATTCTGCCAGCACCATACTTCATCCTTGGAATGGTATTGTGCATGGTGATGAGCGGTGCCTGATTTCCTCCAAACATGATGCTTATCTTGGTTTCATCAGGCCAAGCAAACTCCAAGTGGGCTTCCATGTGCCTTTTACTTAGAAGAGGCTTCTGTCTGGACACTCTTGATAAAGCCAAGATTGGTGGAGTGTTTCAGTGAGAGTTGTCTTCGGGAAGTCTCTCCCTTCTCCACACAGGTACACTGGAACTCAGCCAGAGTGACCATTGGGTTCTTGTCCACCTCCCTTACCCTTCTGGCCCTTCTCCCATGTTTGTGCAGTCTGACCGGGTGGCCTACTCTAGCACAAATTGTGGTTTTGTTCCACTCTTCCTCCATTTAAGAATAATGGAAGGCCACTATTCTCATGGGAGCATTCAATGCTACTGGATATTTGTTTTGTATCCTTCCCCAGATCTGTCCCTCAACACAATTTTGCCTCTAAGCTCTGCTGGCAATTCCTTCAATGTCATGGCTTGGTTTTTGCTCAGCTGTGGAATCTTATACAGACATGTGTGTGAATTCCCTAATCCTGCCCAGTTAGTTAATTTAAGTGGACCCCAAACAAGGCATAGAAAATATTAACAACGGTCAATTGAATCAGTTTTTCACCTGATCTTGGTTTCAAGTATCATAGCAAAGGGTCCGAATACTTGTGTCAATGTGATATTTCAGTGATTTATTTTCAATAAATTTGTAAAAGTTTCCAAAGTCCTGTTTTCACTTTGTCGTTCTGGAGTATCAAATGATGCTCGATAAAGGAAAGAATGAATTAAAAAGAGTTTAGCTCAAGGCTTCAACATAGCAAATGTGTAAAAATCAGGAGTGGTATCCCCTAGATTTTCTCGTATACTCAGATATGGGGAGGAGCAAACCACAAGACAATGATTATATTGTTATATTATGTACATTAAAGAACCATCAACAACAAATCAAATCAAACTAATAATGTATTGAAAAATTATTATAAAAGTAAAGTTGAATAATTCAGATGCAGCTGCATAAATAAAAAAGCATCACTTCCGGTTAACAGAAATAGCTCAAAAAGTTGATAGAAATCTACGTTTTATACCCAATACTTAAACATTTAGTTGACCAAAGTGAAAGCGTACTCAGTTACCATGATTACACACACACACAGACAGACAGACACACAGACACAATTCCAAAAATTGTATTTTCACACTCAGGAAGGTCTAAAACATTGAGATTCATCAAAATCGAATTTTTGGACCATTACAGTACTTTCCCTACGAGAAAATAAATTGGACTCAGGGAGGTCTAAAATATCAAGATTCATCAAAATCTCTAAGTCAAATTTTTGGGCGATTACAATACTTTTCCTATACTTCGTATATGAAAAAAGTAAAAAGTGAAGAAGTCTGAATATTTTCTGTGTCCACTGCATTGCCTGTTAATTACAGCAGCCTCTGTCTCTGCTTGAGAAATATAAGAGGAAGGTAAAGTGTGAGGCTTCTCGATTGAGCATCTTATACTGCAGTTCAAGAAGATGGTGTACAGTAGTTGAATACCAGGGCACTGTCATGATCTGGGGAGGCCTGGCTGCACAATGTGGTATAGGCGGTCCACGACTCAGATGAAAAGGCCAGTTTTTAAATAAATAATTGCCATACTCGAGGCATATACAGTGGTGTGAAAAACTATTTGCCCCCTTCCTGATTTCTGATTCTTTTGCATGTTTGTCACACAAAATGTTTCTGATCATCAAACACATTTAACCATTAGTCAAATATAACATAAGTAAACACAAAATGCAGTTTTTAAATGATGGTTTTTATTATTTAGGGAGAAAAAAAAATCCAAACCTACATGGCTCTGTGTGAAAAAGTAATTGCCCCCTGAACCTAATAACTGGTTGGGCCACCCTTAGCAGCAATAACTGCAATCAAGCGTTTGCGATAACTTGCAATGAGTCTTTTACAGCGCTCTGGAGGAATTTTGGCCCACTCATCTTTGTAGAATTGTTGTAATTCAGCTTTATTTGAGGGTTTTCTAGCATGAACCGCCTTTTTAAGGTCATGCCATAGCATCTCAATTGGATTCAGGTCAGGACTTTGACTAGGCCACTCCAAAGTCTTCATTTTGTTTTTCTTCAGCCATTCAGAGGTGGATTTGTTGGTGTGTTTTGGGTCATTGTCCTGTTGCAGCACCCAAGATCGCTTCAGCTTGAGTTGACGAACAGATGGCCGGACATTCTCCTTCAGGATTTTTTGTTAGACAGTAGAATTCATGGTTCCATCTATCACAGCAAGCCTTCCAGGTCCTGAAGCAGCAAAACAACCCCAGACCATCACACTACCACCACCATATTTTACTGTTGGTATGATGTTCTTTTTCTGAAATGCTGTGTTCCTTGTACGCCAGATTTAACGGGACATTTGCCTTCCAAAAAGTTAAACTTTTGTCTCATCAGTCCACAAGGTATTTTCCCAAAAGTCTTGGCAATCATTGAGATGTTTCTTAGCAAAATTGAGACGAGCCCTCATGTTCTTTTTGCTTAACAGTGGTTTGCGTCTTGGAAATCTGCCATGCAGGCCGTTTTTGCCCAGTCTCTTTCTTATGGTGGAGTCGTGAACACTGACCTTAATTGAGGCAAGTGAGGCCTGCAGTTCTTTAGACGTGGTCCTGGGGTCTTTTGTGACCTCTCGGATGAGTCGTCTCTGCGCTCTTGGGGTAATTTTGGTCGGCTGGCCACTCCTGGGAAGGTTCACCACTGTTCCATGTTTTTGCCATTTGTGAATAATGGCTCTCACTGTGGTTCGCTGGAGTCCCAAAGCTTTAGAAATGGCTTTATAACCTTTACCAGACTGATAGATCTCAAATACTTCTGTTCTCATTTGTTCCTGAATTTCTTTGGATCTTGGCATGATGTCTAGCTTTTGAGGTGCTTTTGGTCTACTTCTCTGTGTCAGGCAGCTCCTGTTTAAGTGATTTCTTGATTGAAACAGGTGTGGCAGTAATCAGGCCTGGGGGTGGCTACGGAAATTGAACTCAGGTGTGATACACCACAGTTAGGTTATTTTTTAACAAGGGGGGGCAATTACTTTTTCACACAGGGCCATGTAGGTTTGGATTTTTTTTCTCCCTAAATAATAAAAACCATCATTTAAAAACTGCATTTTGTGTTTACTTGTGTTATATTTGACTAATGGTTACATGTGTTTGATGATTAGAAACATTTTGTGTGACAAACATGCAAAAGAATAAGAAATCAGGAAGGGGGCAAATAGTTTTTCACACCACTGTAGATGTGGCGTGGTAGTGTGGCTGGAGCGGTTCTCGGATGCTATGTGATTTGGGCGTTTCTTCACTTAAGTGCACAGGTGTGGAATTGTCCGTATCTGCCGAGAGCTGATAATCTCCACACCTGTGCCACGTCCCCATAATAAATAGGAGAAGCCCGAGTGTGAAGGGGGAGAATGTTGATTGAAAGAACTCAGGTTTGAGAAGGTGAAAGAAGAAGATGCTGGAAGCGAAGGAGTCAGTGCATGCGTGCGTGCAAGCAAGCGAGAGGACAGGCTCGCTGATCAGAGAAGGCAACTGGGAATTGAGCCCTAGCGGGGTATTTGGCCGACCTGGGTGGACAGCATGAAGTGGTCGCCCCTACTGAGCACTTTGGAGGAGCAGGAGTGACTGGAAAGTGGTTGGCTCGCCACATAAGGTAGCGGGAGTCAGGAGACTTGGGAGGTGGAATCCCCAGCATGACCACCCTGGTCACTGGGGTTCCCAAGTCAGTCTGGAGAGCCCTGTGGAGCCAGGGACCTCACAGCTAAAGACTAGAACAAGAAGGTCAGCTGCAGGTAGGGTGACTCCCCTGGTGCATGGCCTGGATGGGAGAAGCAGGGGAGCCGCCAGTAGAAGAAGGCACTGGGTTTTGTTTTTTAAAGGACTTTTTCCAGCCATTGTTTTAATCTTGTTTTTAAAGGATTTATTTATTGGATTTTAACCTCCACATTTAACCCTGTTTTTAATGGATTATTTATTTAATGATGTTTTGGAGCACTGCACCTTATTTGAACACTTTGTTTTGGTTTTGTTTTTTGATAAAAGCAATTCTGCACTTTGCACCGTCCCCTTGCTTCATTGTGATGTCTTCATTGTCTGGCTCATCCAGTGACATTACCAACGGTGTTGGGTTCGAGAGCTCCCAAAAGTGAAGTGGGAGCATAAAGCGGAACCCACATCGTCACACACAGGTACAAAATACTTCCAAAGCTGCTCACTAAATGGGGAAAGATAGTCAAAATACCATAACTAGAAACCCAAAGGGCAGAGGCGAATTTTGATAAAAATAAATGGTTTATTTTCATAAAATGGCTGCGCAAGCAAATTGCTCCAACGAGCATAAAGGACATGCCTGAAGAGGCAAGGCAGACACAGCACTAGGGCTGCAGCTAATGATTATTTTGGTAGTCGACTAATCGTTCAATTATTTTCCCCGATTAGTCACAATTATTTCATGCCTGACTATTTTGATGCCTGCAACCTGTGGTTGCACATCCTGTTCTGGACTCCAGTGCATGTCTTACCTCATCTGATCACGTCTGTCCACCTGTGAATGTCACCCAGATGTCTCTGCACTAACACGATTAAAATTAATAATAATCAAATTAAAATAACAACCAGTGAAACATATGAATTTGAGAAAATAATCAGATGTTTTATATTAGTGTGATCATCACAATAAAAAAGAACTACATTAAACAATACAAACTAAAGTGCACATAATCTTTAAGCAAAAAAAAAAGTGCATTTAACTTAACCTAAAATGGCCACTGGTGTTTCTTAAAGTCGAAAAGTTTAAATAAAGCTTAAATACAAATAAAATAAAACAATAATGTACAGTAAAGTTTATTAAAGACTAGCAAAATACCCGCGCTTCGCAGCGGCGAAGTACTGCATTAAAATTTTTATTAAGAAGAAAATTTAACCTTTTTAAACTGAGGGAAAATATGCCAATAATTATTTGTTAAGGATCTCTTTGTATACCACATTGTGAGTTCGGCCATCCGGTTGTAACATGACCAAGCTGTGCGCTGAGCTTACTCTTGAGCATGCAACTTAGAGTTGGCCATGTGAACAGTCATCTTGTCTCAAATCTCACAGCTTGGATTGCTGCTGTCATAATCAGTTTGAGGTTCATGGTTTGTTTCAATTACGACAGTATTTGCAGGACTTGTGTTGAAGTGACATTCGGCATCTGTCAAGCGTTGTAAGCTTACAACCGGTTTCATCGATAACTTTACATGCAGCTTTTGAGAGTTTAAACATTCATAAACATCAAAGTGTCCACTACTGAAATCGTCACCTGTGAATGTAAGATGTTTAAGAGGCATTGGCGGTTGTCGAAAGGTGTAAAATATTTGGCCATTTCGGTACACTTGAAAGCACCAACCGAACAATTCAGCGGCAGCCATCAACTCACATGCAGAACCATAGGTGAAGGGCTTAAGCATTTCACTCTTCTAGTGCTCCTGTGTAGTATATTTATCTCCTGTACCGTCATCAGTCCACACCTTGAACCTGTCCCAGTCATTCAATACATAAGACACAATGTTCTTCCGGATATCAACAGTGAGCCTGATATGGCCGTGCAATATGTAACACAGAGAATGGAAAAGGTAGGTGCCATCTCCGGGCAAGGAAACCACTCGGTAAGTGATAGTTCTTTGATCGATGGTGATTACCTCGATAGACATGGTAATGGGGGTTGAAATGATGAAGGAAATGGGTACCTGAGTAACGTAAAGTAAGTGTAAAATACCTATACAATAACTATAATTGTAATAAACAAACAATAAAACAGCGGAGAAGCCGTGGATTAAACAAAAAGGCTGTAGTTATCAGCAGGGAGACGTGAATCCCGTGGCGAAGCAAGGAAGGGAATGTAGAGACTGGAGCGATGGACAGCCTTATATAGGCAGGCAGCCAACAACGTGGGAGGCGTTGGGATGGGGGACCCAACGCCGCCTCACATGGTGACCAAGCTGCAGGCTATGGACGTATATATGTACGTAAGTAGGATTCAGTTAGCGTTGGGAACCCGTGTACCAAATTTCTTGAAGATGGGCCCATAAGTAACAAAGACTGTTGAAAAGTTCAATATAGCGACCGACAGTGGCATCATACCACTGAAATAAGTACGTACATTGGTTTCGGTTAGTGCAGGGAAGCCGCCTACCAAATTTCGAGAAGATGGGGCCATAAATAATAAAAGTTCAACATGGCGGACGTTGTTGAATGTTATGACCGTTATGCGTAGAATTTCGAAATGAAACCTGCTTAACTTTTGTAAGTAAGCTGTAAGGAATGAGCCTGCCAAATTTCAGCCTTCTACCTATACGGGAAGTTGGAGAATTAGTGATGTTGGAAAATTCAATATGGCGGCTGACAGTGGCGTCATACCACCGAACTAAGTACGTACATTGGTTTTGGTTAGCTCAGGGAAGCCACCTACCAAATTTTGTGAAGATGGGGCCGTAAATAAGAAAGTTCAACATGGCGGACGTTGTTGACCGTTATGACCGTTATGCGTAGAATTTCGAAATGAAACCTGCTTAACTTTTGTAAGTAAGCTGTAAGGAATGAGCCTGCCAAATTTCAGCCTTCTACCTATACGGGAAGTTGGAGAATTAGTGATGTTGGAAAATTCAATATGGCGGCTGACAGTGGCGTCATACCACCGAAATAAGTACATACATTGGTTTCGGTTAGCGCAGGGAAGCTGCCTACCAAATTTCGTGAAGATGGGGCCATGAATAAGAAAGTTCAATATGGCGGACGTTGTTGATCGTTATGACCGTTACGCGTAGAATTTCGAAATGAAACCTGCTTAACTTTTGTAAGTAAGCTGTAAGGAATGGGCCTACCAAATTTCAGCCTTCTACCTACACGGGAAGTTGGAGAATTAGTGACGTTTGGAAAATTCAATATGGCGGCCGACAGTGGCGTCATACCATCGAAATAAGTACGTACATCGGTTTCGGTTAGCGCAGGGAAGTCACCTACCAAATTTCGTGAAGATGGGGTCAGCCTTCTACCTACACGGGAAGTTTGAAAATTGGTGACGTTGGAAAGTTCAATATGGCGGCCGACAGTGGCGTCATACCATCGAAATAAGTACATACATCGGTTTCGGTTAGTGCAGGGAAGCCGCCTACCAAATTTCGTGAAGATAGGGCCATAAATGAGAAAGTTCAACATGGCGGACGTTGTCGACCGTTATTGACCGTTATAACCGTTACGTGTAGAATTTCGAAATGAAACCTGCTTAACTTTTGTAAGTAAGCTGTAAGGAATGAGCCTGCCAAATTTCAGCTTTCTACCTACATGGGAAGTTGGAGAATTAGTGATGAGTCAGTCAGTCAGTCAGTCAGTCAGTCAGTCAGTCAGTCAGTCAGTGAGTGAGTGAGGGCTTTGCCTTTTATTATTATAGATTCAGTGCATATATTCCTGATTGCAGTGCAGGAACATGAGCATTTCGACATGCTCTGGTGTGAGGCTGCCTCTCTTCTTTGAAACAAATGTTCCCAGCTGCTGAGAAGAGACGCTCAGAGGGAGTAGAGGTAGCAGGAATACACAAGAATGATTTTGTAGACAGAGAAAGATGTTTTAATCATCACACTCTGAAGGAAAGGTGTTGTAGTTTATCACATCATGTACTATATTATGCCAAAATAAACAAATAACAGACTAAAATATGTAACACGCTAATTACTGATATACTCCAAAGCACAAGTTACCTAATGTTAGTTGGAGATGGTTTACTATTCATATGAACTCAAATATTATACGAAAAAAGAAGAGAAAAAACTAGGACGGCTCAGCTACTCCTATTCACTGGTTTACTATAGCTCCAAACACGTTAGCACACATAACTGAAATCATATTCACTTAACCCTTAAACCGCTGCAACTGGCGAGAGTCGGTTTTCAGTGCAATTTGGAAGCATGCCGAAGCTGAGTGTATGCGGCGATGTACATTCATTGAAATTCTCAACTGGCTAAAGTTGTTTCTCAGTGCAATTTGCTAGCACGCTGGAGCCGAGCATATTCAGCGATGTATATTCATTGAATGCTGCAAGTGGCTGTAGTCGTATCTCAGTGCAATTTGCCAGTACGGGGTGGGCCAGTATATTCGGCAACGTACATTCATTGAACCCCGCAACTGGCGATATTAGCTTCACAGAGCAATTTGGGAGCACTGCCAGCCCTGGCAGAACTGCAGCACCACTGTCTCTGGGGTTGAGTCGCTGCACTAGATGAGCCTGGAATCATCAGTGTTTACCTCTGTGTGTTTATGTGCAGCCAGTTCAATCGCAATTGGCTCGGTGATTTACTGAATTTCATAAATGACTTCAGTTGCACCTTAAATATATAATAACAGATTGTTGCAGTAGTTTTTTTTATAGTTTTTACAGTTCATTTGCAATGTGTAAAATGATCAGTGTTGTAGTAATTGTGATGCTCATTGCATGAAAAAAAAATATGCGTTCCATTAAAATTTCACATTTTCTTTTTGAATTGCGACATTTACTTAAAAAGTGCAGCTAAAAAGTATTTGGCGTCCAGGGGTGCATTAACCCCCAAGTATGTGTCGGTTTAAGGGTTAACTATCATTGTCAAAACCTTGATATACACACCATAGTACAAACATCAACCTTAACACGTGACACTAACTTTACTCGCTAAAACATACCTCTCGAGAGAGACGGCGGCATCACAGCTCCAAGATGCTTACGTTTCAGATGCTCGTGCATCGTGGAGGTGCTGCCGTGAAAGCAAAGCTCCACTTTGCATAATCTGCATTCAACATTTTTTTTCTTTTTCGGTGAAGTGCTCCCACACTTTAGAAAGTTTCTGTCTCAATTTTTTTTCATCTCCTTCCCCCTCCTCTATCCGACTCGCCATTGCAACCACGTTTATTTTCCCCTACATCCTACTTCATTGGTAGGACTGTGTGCAGTCTTGAAAAACAATGACAAATGATACTGCCCCCAGATCTTCATGTAGTGCATTGCAGTCACAAAAACCAATGTGGTTCTTTGTGAGAGAAGCCTCTGTTGAAGGTTCTGTTTATGACGCATCGACAATAAAAATCTGCAGCGACGATTTTTTGTAGTCGACGTCATCGATGACGTCGACTAATTGTTGCAGCCCTACACAGCACACAAGTCCCAAAACAGAATCCCAAGAACAGTGATCGAAACAGAGGAGAGGTTCAAAAATGTCAAATTACACAGTCCCATACGAAATCCAGAGGCAAGATCAAAAACAAAGCACAGGTTCAAAAATCCGGGGAATCACAAAACAGTAGCAAAAGCAAAAGGCACAAAAACACTCCAAGCACTTTCAATGAACCGCCAGAAACTATGGGAGGCCCTCCTGTATATAGAGTGGAGGGCCATTCCTGGTGGTGATTGGCAGGTGGCCCTGCCCCTTGGGGAGCCACCCACAAAACACAAGCGTCATAAACTAGGCCACACCATTTTTCCAACACACACATAGAAAACTGTACATTGTTAACAAAAGAAACATTAATACAAATAAACGATACAAACTTAAACACATCAGACAAGAAACACAACTGTGAGCAACAGCCAGGGGGAAAATGCTGGCTGAAACATGACAGGACCCATGCAGATCTGCAAATCTGCAGGCGTTCTGTACATGTATTGACCTTTGTGTCCCCTGCTGGCTAACTCTTTGCAAACTTTAGGATGGTTTGAGCCACTGCAAATAATATTCTTAGAAGTAGTTGCAAGTGGTGACTGGTTGTTTAGTTTTTGCATATTCCAGTGACTTTTATAGTGTCAGCTCTTTGGTTTATGAAAACTGGCAGCATGCTCTGTGTATGAATTCAGCAATGAAGGGGTTTACGCAGTAGTATTGATCGGTAGATCATCAAAATATAAGCTGCCTGTGGTCAAATATATAAGCAAAAAAGGTCAAACAATGCAAGAACAGTGGAAAAGTGAGAAATAAATGAGCTAGTTACAGTACATGGCATAAAAAAAGAAAATCCTAATAAAGAAACAAGCACGCACAGAGTGCAAATGAAGACTAGTGTTTATTTTTTGTTTATGTTTGACATGGCATTATGGAGAATATGCTAATTAAATCAGTACAAGATGACTTCCACTAGCAGCCATCTGAAAATTCTATTTGTTTTATTAATAAACATGTGCTATCTCACTAAGGGAACAACGTGGAATGCTAGCATGCAAATTAATCCTAAATAATTAAAAATATAAGTACACTCTTCACTATCTGCTCAGCAGTAGCTAAGGGTTTATGTTTTGTGATTATGTTTCTTTTTTTTTTTTTTTTTTCAAATTGCAAAGTGTTTCCGATGTGGTTTTTGGAGTACAAAAAGTAGCTTAACAAAGTATAGTCATAGCTTTTAAAAATTTGTGAGCTCAAAGTCTTCTCTTTCGAAGAATTCTGAAATATTAAATGTTTACTGGATATCCATATTGTATTTCATACCATGTAGTGAAGCTTGATTTAGTGTACTGTTGCACATTTCTGCAGTGCTTTTAACTAGAGTTTTAAAAATCAAAGGCAGAGGACAAAAAGATCATCTTAATTTTTTTGTGTGTATTCATTAAAGTGGAATGAAGGTCAGTAGGAACAATACATCATCCATGTATGTGAATGAGAGAGAGGTCAGAGGAATGGTGAGGATCCAGGGAGTAGAGCTTGCGAAGATGGAGGAGTTTAAATACTTAGGATCAACAGTACAGAGTAACGGGGAGCATGGAAGAGAGGTGAAAAAGAGAGCACCACAGGCTGGGTAGAATGGGAGGAGAAGAGTGTCGGGAGTAATTTGTGACAGACAGGTATCTCTAAAAGTGAAAGGGAAGGTCTGCAGTACAGTAGTGAGACCAGGTATGTTATATGGGCTGGAGACGGTGGCACTGACCAAAAAACAGGAGACAGATATGGAGGTCAGTCAGTCAGTCATTATCCAACCCGCTGTATCCTAACTACAGGGTCACTGGGGTCTGCTGGAGCCAATCCCAGCGCGCAAGGCAGGATCAAACCCTGGGCAGGGTGCCAGTCCACCGCAGGGCACACACACACTCACACACCCACAGCACACACTAGGGACAATTTAGGATCGCCAATGCACCTAACCTGCATGTCTTTGGACTGTGGGAGGAAACTGGAGTACCCGGAGGAAACCCACACAGACACGGAGATAAAATGCAAACTCCACGCAGGGATGACCCGGGAAGCGAACCCGGGTCTCCTTACTGCGAGACAGCAGCGCTGCCACTGTGCCACCGTGCCACCCAGAGCTGAAGGTGGTAGAGATAAAGATGTTAAGATTTGCATTGGGTGTGATGAGGATGGACAGGATTAGGAACAAGTACATTAGAGGGTCAGCTCAGATTGGACGGTTTGGAGACAAAGTCAGAGAGGTGAGATTGCGTTGGTTTGGACATGTGCAGAGGAGGTATGTTGAGAAAAGGGTGCTAAGGATAGAGCTGCTAGGTGAGGGGAAGAGGGGAAGGCCTGCGAGAAAGTTTATGGATGTGGGGGTAGAGGACATGCAGGTGATTGGGGTGACAGACCAAGTGGCGGAGGAGAGGAAGATATGGAAAAAGATGATTCGCTGTGGCGACCCCTAATGGGAGCAGCCAAAAAGAGAAGAAGAAGAATTAAAATGGAATAATGATAAATCATTGTATGGTGAATAGCCTTTTCATATTGTATACATTTTTATCAACACTGAAGTAGAATTGTTTCCTCCTTTACATTTGATGTTTTCTCATTAGATAAAGCATATAAAGACATTTATTTGTATGTTTGATTTATTTATGATGTATGACTATTAGAGTTTCTGAAAATAAGTAATACAAAAACATTCTCAAACCAGCTTAATATAGTTCATGGAAGTGGAGCGGTGGCCATTCCTGGCACCAATGGGTGTAAAGAATGCACAACTTACAATACAATACAGTCCAGTACAACTTATTTTTTGCGTAGCACTTTTCACAGAGTGCAGGCACAGAGCATTGTGAACAATTCTCATTTAAGACACAAGTAATTGCAAAATACAGAATTGGTACACATTTAAACGCAGACCTTCTCAAATATACAAAAATCAAGGAAGAAGCTGATTAAACATCCATCCATTAAATAACTGATGAACTATGGCTAGTTGACAATGGTGGAGATTAAAATTGTAAGGGGAAAGTCAAAAATAAAATCACAGTCTTGGCCAACTGACTCCCTACCCACTGCTGGGTTTTCTAAGGCAGAGTCTGTGCTGACTGTCAAACCTGATGAGAGAATCTTTCCAGCTGATGATTCCAATAGTCCTTTGTCCAACATGACTTTTCCATTCACCGGAGAACAGCCTGGCAGTAGATCAGTAGTACCAAGTGCCACTTCCAAGTACCAACAAGACAATCAGAGAAGAGGAGGGTTAGTAACGGTTTACAAAATTTATGATACTTGTATTTCTGTACAAATGAATAACAAACATATCTGCAGTATGCACAGCCCTTCAGCAGCTCTAGTCAGGGTATGCCAGACTAAAGTTGTGAGTCTTCAGCCTGGATTTAAAAGCTAATACTTAAGGGGTATCTCTTTTATTATAAGGTAGGTCATTCCATAGCTTCAAGACCCTGCAACTGAAAGCTTTAACCTCCCACTATTATTTTTCCTTGGAATCTTAAGTAGGCCGGCATCCTGAGATCTCAATGTGCACTACAGTTTGTAAGTAATGATAAGCTCAAATAAGTAAGCAGGGCCTTGAAATCGGCACTAAGCTTAAATGGAGGACAGTTTAATAGTTGAGAACTGGAGATATGTGTTTGTATTTTCTGTGTACCAGTCCCTGGACAGGGTGACAGTCTCTTTTAGGTAGCATACAGTGGATTCTGAAAGTATTCAGACCCTTTCACTCTTCTCGCAATTTGTTAATTTGCATCCATACACTAAAATAATTTAAATTCAGTTTTTTTCCCACCACATGGAACAAACATCAAGCACCCAATACCCCAGAATGGCAAAAAGTAAAAGTTGAAATATCACATTGACACCAGTATTCAGATCCCTTGCTCACTGTTTTAGTTTAAGCGCCTTTAACAGCAATTCCAGCCAGGAGTCTTCTTTGGTTTGACATTTGAGGATTCTCTGCCATTCTATCCTGAAGAAGCTCTTTAGCTTTGTCAGGATGGATGGAGACCATCAGTGGACAACTATGTCTAGATCTCTCCAGAGGTGTTTGATGGGGTTTAAGTTTGGGCTCTGCTTGGGTAAATCAAGTACATTCCTAGAGTTGTTCCTAAGCCAAGGTGATAGACTTTTTGCATTATTTTAAATTTACATAAATGTCCTTCCTTCCTAGAACTGGCATGTGTGTCTGACTTAGGAAAGGACAATTTGGCTTTTACTTGCTGTTATTTTATTTCTAATAATGGTAAGTCTGGCCATTTTTAGCTGATTGACATACAAAGCATAAAGGAAGGTATCCAAAATAGTATGTGGTGCTCATAAGAGGGTGGAGCAGCCTGAACTACTGTGCACATCTTCTCAAAGTCCGCCACTTGCTAATATTGTTGCACTTACTATAGCGACATCGAGTGATGCATGTGTGACATTATGTACAATTATCAAATCTGCAATATATACAGTTGAAAGAGCTTATAATGAAGCTAGGATAAAGGACAGTTATTTAATACATTTCTGTGTTTGACATACATGGAACTAATTAACTGCACTGTGCAAAGGAATACAGCTGTTACTGCAACTGAAGTCCTAGCTATTTTGCATTAAAATATTTTATCATAATAAAAAAGCATCAGTATTTTAGATTTAAAATGTGGCTAAACACCCTCATTCACACAACAGGTTCCCATTCCTACTTTTCTAATCATTGCTTTTTGCTCTTTTGATCCACATGCTAAGATATTATTGTTATGATTTTAGTTACTTTTAACTTATTTTTGGGTGCTTTTGTTATTAGTATGTGGATTTTCTTTACCCCTTTAAATTATTTTTCTCTTGGAGGATTCTGTTATTCATTTTGATGATTATGTCATTTTAATAAAATAAAATCTAATTAACATTATGGATGATCGCCTGGATTGCAGCAACTACAGGGGGATAACACTGCTCTCGGTGCCGGGTAAGATCCTTGCTAGGGTCGTCCTCAATAGGCTCCGTGATTACTTGCTCACCTACCAGCGACCCGAACAGTCTGGTTTTACGCCTAAGAAGTCTACCATCGACCGCATCCTGGCACTGAGGGTTCTCATGGAGCGCAAACGCAAATATCGGCAGAGTTTGATTCTTTCAGTTTTACCTTATGCCTGTCTGACGTCACTTTGTCTCATCTTTCATTAATCATCTCCCACTCAGAACACTAATGCAGTTAGCTTGTAATCTGTTCATAACACTGGCACTACCTTATAGAAACTCATTTGGCATTGAGGCTCTTGATCGGATGGGATAAAATGAACTTGAGGTATATCTTATTCTTTTTCTGATACATAGGTATGTAGTAGTAGGGTGTTGTACCATGTTAGCCATTATGGATGGAATGAGAAATCAAGAGAAATGCCACCTTTTTTGGCTAACTAAAAAGATTACAATATGCAAGCTTCTTCAGGAAATGTAAGAAGGGGCCTCGAAAGCTTGCATATTGTAATCTTTTTAGTTAGCTAATAAAACGTGTCATTTCGCTGGACTTCTCATTTGATACATAGGTATGAAACATTGTTCAATATCATCATAACATTCCACATGCAGAAGATAAAGGTGACATAATACTGAACAATGAGTGTCTGCTTACAACAACAACATTTATTTTTATTGCACATTTTCATACAAAGTGATTTACATGGTGAAGAAAGAGAAAAAAGACAAAATAAATAATAAAAATTAGGGAATACTAATTAACTTAGAATAAAAGTAAGGTCTGATGGCTAGGGAGGACAGAAAATACAAAAAAAAAATCCAAACGGCTGGAGAGAAAAATAAAATCTGCAGGGGTTCCAGGCCACGAGACTGCCCAGTCCCCTCTTTGCATTCTACCTAACATAAATGATCTCAATCAGTCCTTATTGTATTCAGGGTTCTTATAGAAGAATTTGATGCTGATGGTCATGTGGACCTCTGGTCTTTAATCCATCAATGTAGGGACACCACAGTGCTTTGATTAGGTGGTGGTGGCACAGATCGCCGCCACAGAAAACTGGAAAAAGAAACAGAAGAGAAAGTAAGGGTTAGTACGGATTTTGGAGCCGCCATGAATAATAATGATAATTTATTGAATATATAGAGCATCAGGATTAAACTAAGATGAAGCTATGAGAAAGCCATGTTAAAGTAATGTGTTTTTAGCAGTTTGTTAAAGTGCTCCACCATATTAGCCTGGCAAATTTCTAGCAGTAAGCTATTCCAGATTTGAGGTACATAACAGCAGAAGGCCGCCTCACCACTTCTTTTAAGTTTAGCTCTTGGAATTCTAAGCAGACACAAAACAAAATCTACAGGGTTTCTGAGGCCATGAGACCACCCAGCCCCCTCTAGGCATTCTACCCAACATAAATGATCTCAATCAGTCCTCATGGTTTTCAAGGTTCACATGGAAGAACTTGATGATGATGATGGTCATATGGAACTCTGGCCTTCAATCTATCAATGTAGGAATTGTACAGTGCTTTGATCAGGTGGTGGTGGTGCAGATCACCACCACAGAAAACCAGAAAAAAAACAGCAGAGAAAATAGGGGTTAGTTAGATTTTGGAGCCACCATGAATAATGAAAATTAATTGAATATACAGAATATCAGGATTAAACTAAGATGAAGCTATGAGAAAGCCATGTTAAAGTAATGTGTTTTTAGCAGTTTGTTAAAGTGCTCCACCATATTAGCCTGGCAAATTTCTAGCAGTAAGCTATTCCAGATTTGAGGTACATAACAGCAGAAGGCCGCCTCACCACTTCTTTTAAGTTTAGCTCTTGGAATTCTAAGCAGACACTCATTTGAAGATCTAAGGTTACGATTTGGAGTGTAAGGTTAAAGGCATTCTGAAATATAGGATGGAGTGAGATTATTTAAGGCTTTATAAACCATAAGCAGGATTTTAAAGTCAATTCTGAATGACACAGGTAACCAGTGTAATGACATCAAAACTGGAGAGATGTGCTTGAATTTTCTTTTCCTAGTTAGGATTCTAGCAGCTTCATTCTGCATTCATTGCAATCGATTGATGTCTTTTTTGGGTAGTCCTGAGAGGAGTGCGTTACAGTAATCTAGTCGACTGAAAACAAAAGCGTGAACTAATTTCTCAGCATCTTGCAATGTTATAAGAGGTCTAACTTTTGCTATATTTCTTAAGTGAAAATATGCTTGCTTACCACATACAGCGTATGAAAAGCCTTTCCTTTGTTACTACCAGCTTAGTCATTAGACGCCAGTGCTCGTCTAATGATTGCGGCGATACTGTGACTTTCGTGTGAGTGTTTTGCAATTCACGTTCACGTCGTTTATGTACTCAAACAACCCAACTGGTAGCGCTGAATTCCTGACTTTAACCTTTTTGTCTTTTTTCTTTCATTAATGTTTTCTGGTGTTTGCAAGTGCCATATATACTCAGGGTTCACTTTATCTAAGAGTTTACCATTTAGATTCAGTAGACAACAAATCACATACTGTAAAAATCTGCCAAACAGATGCTGAGTCAGATATAATATTTTAGGTAAATAAGCACAGAAAGGCATCCTAGCAGTTGTGTCCTGAAAATTGGTTAGTGTTTTTATAAAAGAGTTCATATTCAGCTTGCTTTAAAGATGCACAGTGGTTAAGTTTTGTGGAAGGTAATTTTCTGCTTGAGCCTCCATTATTAAAAGCCTTTGCTATCAGTTCCCTTTCCTCTCTGATGAATGTAGAGTTTATTTTAAATTAAAGGAGAGTTTCTTATCTAACAGGAGAAAGAATTTGGGTATTGTATCTTTTTCTGAGTGTAATTAAATGGAAAAAGCTTGTTCAGTTGTTAAAAATTAAAATCTGATACCATGTTGTTCATTTACAATAATATACAATTCTTTCTTTTCAAAATAGCCCCCACTGTTGCTTTAGAAGGATCTCATTGCTGTAGGAAAATATTAAACCGTGAATTATTTGCCATTCCTTGTACTTTTGCTAAAGTAAAAATTGTAATATGGTACAACTGAGAAGGAGCTACTAGCATAATAATGATTAAAAATATAATTTGTGGTTTAACTTACAATTCAATTAAATGAGACATTGAATATTATTGAAGGTGATGTGTATTGCATGGTAAGGTTGTAGGGAGGGTATGGAGCTGCTTTTTGTAATTAAATTTTACAGGAATAAAAAACACATTTGAACACATTTGGCCTTTATATCTGAAGCCGAGTGTCTTCAAATACATTTTGCAGTCATTGGCTTTAAGATAATTACTTTTGTAATTTTTTTTTTTTTTGTGGTTCATAGTTTTTTTTTTCTCGCATTCTTCCATCATAGAGGTGAGTAACAGATTTACTTTTTGTCAAAAAGTGAAGAAAATTGCATGATATGGATATGAGATAACATGTACCCAAGGACATCACTGGAAATTAAGGTATGCAAAAGAGATGCGGGACTCTGGACAGGCTACCAAGACTTAGAATTGAAACAGAAACCTTGACAACCTTTAAGAAGAATCTGGATGAGGTACTGGGACAGCTTAACTACGAGCTAAACAAACGGGCTTGATGGATTGAATGGCCGCCTCTTGTTTGTCAAAGTTCGTCTGTTCTTATGTTCTGAATCATAAACTTAGCTATGACAGAAAACCACTAATGTACAGAGGAGAGGAGGAGAGGTTGGTAGCAAGCACTGATACAGCGTGTTGCCGCACCCACCACACAACAAACCCCCTCAGAATCCCAAATTAGAATCCAAGTGCAGCTGTGCAACGGGTGACACCTCAGCACCCCACTAGTTCAAATGGAATGGAACAGTGTGAGGTTTGTTTACACTGGCAGAGCTGCCAGTTCTACCACCAAACCCCAAATTTTCCCTGCAAGTTGGAGGACCTGCTTGTAGAGTTGGACGAAAATTAACGTCATACCCAGGATAGAGCAATAGCGGGTTAAGGGCCTTGTTCAAGGGCCCACATTTATGGGATTTGAACCTGCAACCTTCCATTTGTCAGTGCAGATCCCTAGGCTACTATGCCCACTAATGTACAGTATACCTATTATTTTTTTTGTATAGGTCAGGGGTGTCCAACTCTGGTCCTGGTAGGCCATAGTGGCTGCAGGTTTTCATTCTAACCCTTTCCCTAATCAGTGACCAGTTTTCACTGGTAATTAACTCCTTTTCCCTTCATTTTAATAGCCCTGTTTTTATATGAAAATTTGCTATATAAATAAAGATTGTTGTAGTTGTTGTTACGATTTGGCACATGCACATTAAAGTGGGATCTACGCGGGACTCCACTCCGGACGACCTCCTAGTTCTCCCAAAACAGTGTTGGCCCTGCTTCTATGTTCGATCTCAATCGGCCAATCAGAAAGCTCACGAAACAAGCTAGTATGTAAGTGAAGAAGTAAAGCACAGAACCTCGTATAGCACAGTTCCCTCGACTCTGGTCCTTTCCGTTTTCTGTTTCGTTTCCGTTATAAGTGACTTCAGCTGGCAGTATTTCTGACTTACAGTGAAGTGGAGCTGCGTTTGTCAAGGGTTCCCAAATATTTCAAAATGAAACCTTGGACCCAAGTACATAAGATCAAGGCATTTCGGTATAACAGGTCTTGCTTCTGTCAAGCCTCCAGCTACAATCTCAATAGCCCTGCTTTTAAGGATTCGGTCCTCTGAATTGATTTGTTTCTTCATTAAATGGCAGCCAAACAGAAATGAGTTGTGAACCAAGGCAACAGATGACCAGCTAAACTGAAACGTCAAACTCCAGGTAATTTCACTCCAACCAGTTTCTTAATGAGAAGCCAATTCTTGCTGTTAATTAAAGCCATTATTGAATATCGTGACTTGTTGCTGCTCTCTTTCTGCCACAGCAGACTGTTGATTTCTGTTTTTTCTAAGACCACCATTAAGATGTTTTGGTGACCTGAGCAGACCAACATGACCAGGACCTTCACCTTTCTTTATTATCAGATTAGCTAGTCATGTGGCAGCTTGTTTTGTGTCTCATTATTGTTTGGTTGCTCAATAAGGAAAAAGAAACAACTAAGGGGTCTGAGTCACGTCAATTAAAATTAAGGCAAAACAAGTTTATCAGCAGCACAAATGGCTCATCAATTAAGAAGATGGTTAGAATGAAAACCTGCAGCCACTGCAGCCCACCAGGACTGGAGTTGGACACCCCAGAATAGGTTTTATTGTGACTTGATAGGGTCAGTGTATTTGACTCTGGTAAAGATTCTCACAAGCTTTACAGTTTCCAAATTGGATAAAACAGACAAGTTTATGAGACCTCAATGATAAATGCAGCTTCTGTAAGATAATCTTTAAGATCTTTGCTCCTCAGACTGGGTCTGTGTGATATCATCCATGAGACATGAGTGAAGGCACAGGGATGTGAAGTGCAAAAGACTGCAGGCATTGGAATAATTTATAAATATCACCCGAAGGTTAACCTGTTTAATATAATCAGAAAATCTTCAGCAGCATTTAATAGATGGATCATAAAAAGCTTTAATTCTGTGAGCAAAAATTAAAAGTAAATAGATCATGCCCTCTGTGGCAGAAGAAAATTCACTTCAGAGATTGAATTGTTTTTTCTTCTTGTCAGGTAGTTTCTAGTATGCTGTATATTTACATAGTACTGCTATTAATAAATTGTGCCTTTTTTGGATTACACTTTGAAAAAGTGGTTTGAATGCCAGAGGATCCCCCTATAATGACAGAAAAAAGGTCAGAAACCCACCTCCTCCATTCTCCAAGCTGCTGCTCTCGTGAGAGTGTATGTTTCAAATAAAATGCACTCTTTTTTTTTTTAAAGCAATGAACATTATTTGTTAATCAGTTTAAGAAGAGTTCATTGGTTTGAAACAATTCCTGGAAAGAAGTGCTGCAATAGTGAAGGTTAACTTGCAAGTGTAGGTGAACAGAGTGCCTTTACATCTGTTTTGCCATAGCAGGGTCCAAGGGTGACCCTATTTTCTCTTTCTGACTATTTGTTATGTAGACCTGAACTGAATACCCAAATTCCCATTTGTAGCCCTAATATGTTTACTCTTACCAGCCTCGTCTCTATCAGGATTGACTGCTATTGTAGTTCAGCACTTCCTTCTTCCTTTTGCTTCTGTAACCTCCGGCAAGTCACTATGTCACATGAACAGGCACAAGAAAAAAAAGTTTAACATTTATTCATGATGAGTACAATGAGTGTAACAAAATAATACAATCTGGATAATAGGCTACCAGGTGGCTCTTTGTCGTAGTATATTGATTGGTCTGTGGTCCAATATGTTCCGGTATTGCCCTTGGATGGAATGGCCAACTTCATAGGGCAGCAGCATGAAAGAGAGAGAGACAGAGAGGAACACTGCCGGCCTCTGATGGCATGAATTGGATCCATTTCTAATGGTCCTTAACAGGCCTCTTGCACCAGTAGTTGCAAATACTCAGCTCAGATGCTACCCAGAATTTGCAAGTACCTGTGACAGTTTAAAAGATCTGCATCGTGAATGAAGGACAATTCTAATTTGTGAATTCTTCTTTCTCTGTTCCTGTTAGGGGTCGCCACAGCAGATCATCTTTTTCCATATCTTCCTGTCTACAGCTTCTTGCTCTGTTACACCCATCACCTGCATGTCATCTCTCACTACACCCTGTGGCGGACGGCCGGGGTCCATGCCCGGCCTGGGCGCCCCTTCACTGTATATTCAGGGGGAGCAGCCCTGGACGGTGCAATACCTCCCCCTGGATGCTGGATGGCCGCCCCCCTGGGTTGGAGCGGTGCATCAGTTTCCCACAGGGCTTCATGAGAACTGGTGCCGCAGGTGCCGTTAGGGGGTGCTTCAGCTGGGAGTACTGAGCCCGTCTGGGCAGCATATTCGCTACACCCGGAAGTGCAGCCGGATGTCGGCTGGAGCACTTCCAGGTGCCCAATAAAAGGAGCCAGCAACCACCACTCAGTGGCCAGAGTCAGGTGGAGGAGGACGAGGTTGCCTGGGAGGAGTGGTGGTGGTGGTGCAGGAGAAGAAGTGTGTGGTGTACTTGGTGCTTTTGGGACTGTGTTGTGGCTTGGGGACACGGGGAAGACGTGCCCTCCAGCTGAAGAAAATAAAAAGTTTATTTATTTTATATGTGTGCCTTCAGTGTGAATCTGTGTCGGGTCGGGCGTATATTAGCACCTTGTTACAACCCATAAACCTTCTCTTAGGCCTTCCTCTTTTCCTCTTGCCTGGCAGCTCTATCCTTGGCATCCTTTTCCCAATATACCGAGCATCTCTCCTCTGCACATGTCCAAAACAATGCAATCTCGCCACTCTGGCTTTTTCTCCCAACCTGAGCTGACCCTCTAACGTCCTCATTTCTAACCCTGTCCATCCTTGTCACACCCAATGCAAATCTTGGCATCTTTAACTGTGCCACCTCCAGCTCTGTCTCCTGTTTTCTGCTCAGTCCCACCATCTCCAACCCATATAACACAGCTGGTCTCACTACCGTCCTGTAGACCTTCCCTTTCACTCTTGCTGATACCCGTCTGTCACAAATCACTCCTGACACTCTTCTCCACCCATTCCACCCTGCATGCACTCTCTTCTTCACCTCTCTTCCACAATCCCTATTACTCTGTACTGTTGATCCCAAGTATTTAAACTCATCCACCTTCGCCAACTCTACTCCTTGCATCCTCACCATTTCACTGACCTCCCTCTCATTCACATACATGTATTCTGTCTTGTTCCTACTGACCTTCATTCCTCTCCTCTCTAGAGTATATCTCCACCTCTCCAGGGTCTCCTCAACCTGCTCCCTATTATCGCTACAGATCACAATGTCATCAGCAAACATCATAGTCCACGGGGACTCCTGTCTAATCTCGTCTGTCAGCTTGTCCATCACCATTGCAAATAAGAAAGGACTCAGAGCCGATCCCTGATGTAATCCCACCTCCACGTTGAATGCATCCATCACTCCTACCGCAGTCCTCACCACTGTCACACTTCCCTCATACATATCCTGTACAACTCTTACATACTTCTCTGCCGCCCCTGACTTCCTCATACAATACCACAACTTTGTGAGTAATTTAAGGAAAAAGGCTTTTAGAGTGTTCCTGTCTAAATTCTGGTTTCAAAATCTGTGTGCCTTACTAGTTAGATATGCCTTCTCACTTTAGTTTTGGTTGCAGTTGGTTTCCCTTCAGTTTGTTGTGGCTATTCTGCTTATCCTTACTTCCTGGCCCTTCTCCCCTTTTCTCTGTGCACCTTGAGGTGTCATAACAGCATGTAGCGGTCTTTGCTGAGAAATGGACTGGCTTATGCATTATTAAAATTAAAATAAACGTATAAACAATTGTACAAATAATGAAAATCTACAAAATATTTAGATGCTAAAAATTACCAGTGTGTTGCTCTCCATTACAACATCCTAGTGCAACCAAGAATAAGACATGCATACAGTTTGCTTGCCAAGTTCACTCAAAAATGAATGTGCGTTTGCCGTAGGTACATTGATCAAATAGATTTTTTTAACCCTGTTTGGCCTATGAACTTTCTCTTTAAATAAGAGAATGTACCAATGAAACCCAGCTTGAGATAGCCAGCCCCTCCTGCCATGGCTACAGCTGTCTGCTCATTTCCTATCTGCTACTGAACTCTTATAATTAGTAAACCTCTATCCATGTCAGTACTTGGGGAAAGAATGTGCCATATAAATGCGAAAATGTCTCTAGAATTCCAGTTGACTATAGAAGTGGTCTTTATTTGTGTAGGCCTGGTGTATAATGGCTGCTTTATTGCTTGTTCTGTCTAGCCAGTCTTAGAAAAAATGTCTACGAACAAACACGTTAATACTAGGGAATTGCTGAAGTGAGCCAAATAAGATGGAGTGTGCCACCAGAAAATAGATATTAAAAAGTCACGGCAGTGTTGAAACAGCTCTCTGTATTTCAAGTATATAGATGAAACACATTTTTACCTTTTAAATGATGCAATTTTTGTTAAATGATTTCATCGAGTATTTCCTATTCTCAAATGTACTCTGGTGTACTCTGTGCTGTGTCTCTCTGGTAACTGCAATTCCACAAAAGAGGCATTTGGTCTTAGATAAGGTGACCAGATTGTCTAAGTCCCAAACTGCAACACTTGTATATAGGCCACCCAGACTGCCATGGTTCCAAAATGGCACACAACTCATTAATCCAGCCAGTGTGCCATGTACAAATAAAATTGTAGACAGTTGGGGATTTCCCCATGAAGTATTGTGTGCCTTGTAAAAATACACATGAAATCAAAGTTGGATTGGTGTTGGCGTTGGTTTGTCCGCTTCTCAAGATGGGAAACTTTGTTCAATTCCAGTCGGGATGCCATGTATAAAAATGGGACGTCTGATCAGCCAAACAGGGACACGTACCCTGAAACTGTGACTGTGTCAGGCAAACTTGGGTGTCAGGTCACTTGTGTTTTAGAAGACCTTTTCACCCAGAAGGGTTTCCTTACTACAAGGTCTGTTGTTTTTGTATTGCCTCTTAAGCAGTATCTTTAGGTTTCACTCCAAACAGGAAAAATATGTTGGGAAAAATAAAACTCATTTCTTACTGTTGTCTTTTTTGGATTCAAAATTGATGGGCTCCAAATCTGAAGAACACAAATTTATTCAAACCTTTTCAGTACTAGGATGTTGTTCCATGTTAAGCATTATTAGTAAGCAGACACTCATTGTTCAGTATTATGTCATCTTTATCTTCTGTATGTGGAATGTTATGTTGATATCGAACAATGTTTCATATCTATCTATCAAATGAGAAGTCAAGCAAAATGACACTTTTTATTAGCTAACTAAAAAGATTACAATATGCAAGCTTAAGAGGCAACTCTGCCTTAAGAAAGGGCCTGAGTTGCCTCGAAAGCTTGCATATTGTTATCTTTTTAGTTAGCCCAATAAAAGGTGTCATTTTGCTTCAGTTTTGTAATGTTTTCCAAATACAGAATGTACATACATGTAAATGCATTAAAATAACAAAAATCTGAAATTTCACAAATGTCCAATGGACCAATAGGTGTTGGTAACATTGCAAAAGCATCCTCTTTACAAAGGCAATTTTTCAAAAATAGAGGGGTTTTGGCAGATGTCATATTAAATTGATCATAAAATCCATCACATTGTTATTTACAGAAAGGTCATTATAAATACAAGAAAATGTCATCAGAAATACAAGACATAAATATTTATTTAAATGTTAAAGAAAAAGTGGGATTGCAGATAGGACAAGAGAAATACTTTTAAAGGCGAATGTCACAAAGTGATTTCTTTGGAAGCAGGCTTAATGTATGAAATAAATGGCTGTGTGTTCTGGCAGTGACAATTTATTATGTGAGAAAAGTGCTGCCCATCTTAAAATTGGCACTTCAGACCTAAACGCTGATTTGATTTATCTGAAAATGTTGCTGTGTATATTGTCTTGGGTGTTCATGATGATACACATTTTCAGTAAAGTCAATCTAAGAAATCAGACATACCTTTTGTCTTCAGTGATGGTTCTTGAAGAAAACTTCAAATTATCTAACTGCATTTTGATTAAATTAATAAGCATTTGGGATGTGGTGCTTGGAAAAAAAATGCTAAATGCATTCAGTCTGACATGTTAGCTGTAAAAATAATTGCCATTCTTGTCCATATAGTCTTTGGGTATGATGTGGGTCTTGTCCTGGGGTGTTCTGTTTAGCTTCTTTAGAATTTTGTTCCTTTTTTATAGGTTTATAGGGTCATTATTTTCACCTATCGAGAGCGAAGTAAAATTCTTTGTCTGCATCTGAGATCAACATGCAACACGTTAACACTCCCTGGCAAAATGAAAATATTTGTTACCTGCAAAATCTCAAAACATATTTGTTAATTTTCCTATTTGAATTCATTATATTATAATGCATTTATTAAATACATCAAGTTTAAGGTTGTAGTGACCAGAATTTGTTCCATTTAAATACCCTCCTCTGATGCCATGACTTATCCATGGAAGACTGAGTGTGTTCTGTGATAAACTGGCATCCCTCAGTGAATTGAGTCCTGCTTTAGTGCTATTGTCATAGGTTAAAGGAATACTCCACCCAAAATGTTATATTGCTTTATATAACTTACATAGTATGTAGTGATGGCTGACAAAACTTTTTAAATGTTTGTTTTCATGCAGAGTGGAGAGAAAAAGTTTTTGATATAATGGAACCCAATGGTGACCAATGCTGTCCACAAACAATATAAAAAACGTACATGGAAAACAAAAGTCACGCGTCACTAGTGTTGCATAATGCATATGGTAGTTATCCAGCTGTATGATCAAAATGCATTTTATGCTAAAATATTGTTAGCTGCATCCTTCCAGAAAAATTAGCACGCATCACAAAAAGGAAACACATTCCCTTAATACTGCGCTTTTGAACTACAGACAGGACCCTTGACCAATGAATGAAGAGGAGAGGCGGATGTAAATATTTAACAATATTTTAGCCAAAAACGTTTTGAGCATTCGACTGGATAACTGACATGTGGACACAAGTAATGTGATTTTTTCTTTTCTTTTTCAAGGACTTTTTTTTACATTGTTTGCCACTGTATAGAACTGGTCATAATTGGCTCGTATTATATCATAAACTCTTTGCTCTCCATTCCGTATAAAAACAGATTAAACATTTTTCTCATTCGTCAAAATGAACTACATAGGGTAATAATAATATAATAATAATAATATATTTTATTTATATAGCGCCTTTCGCATGTTAAAGTATGGTAAGTAGCATGCTAAAAAATCATTCATTTTTGGATGACGTATTCCTTTAAACAGTAGAAGCGAGTCAGTGAGCTTTACAGGAGTTCCTTCTCCCCTAAGGTAATATACATTTAAGAGGCCTCCCTGTGATTATTTTATAATTGTTAATCATGTAGTTTTTTTCTCACTTTGTTTTTTCACATGAATTATTTTATGTATTCTGTAATGTATGTTAACTTTTAAATTGTGGGCCAGGACCCCAGATTAGATAACAGGTGCTGCCCATTAGGCCTTATGGTAATACCTGAGGCCTATAGTTGGCACCAGTTGCCGCTGCTTAAGGGCAGTGGCATTAGTTAACTCTAAGTGTGTCTTCTTCTCTGAATTTCTTGTGGTGGGCTGACCTTCAGATATCTCTTTTTAGATTTTTAACTTTTGATTTTGTCTTTTGAATTTCAATTTACTTATTAGGATTTGCTATAATAGTGGTAATATTTTGCCAGTTTGTGTTCTTTGCACTTTTTTGACTTTATATTTTAAAATTTTCCTTTTGTTCTTCCTTTTCAGCTATTTTATGTATTCCAGGGTTTGTATTTTAGCCAACTAGACTTTTTTTTTCCTTTTTCTGACTTCCCTTTGCATGTTGCTGCTGCTTTGCAGTAAGGAGACTGTGGAAGATCGTGGGTTCGCTTCCCGGTTCCTCCCTGTGTGGATAGCGCTTTGAGTACTGAGACAAGCGCTATATAAATGTAATGAATTATTATTATTATTATTATTATTATTATTATTATTATTATTATTATTATGTTACAGCATGTCAGTAAAATTACAAGGTTTGAGAAATAACCAGTAGAACAGACGAGTAAACAGAAAAATAGCAAAAACCGGGGAATCAAAAACAGAAGAAGAGCTGAAACAAGAATGGTGGTCAAAACGTCAAAACCAGGAATGATGGGACTGTGAAACTTTTAGAAGGAGTGATTTAAAAAAGAGTTTTGTATCCGCAACTCAGACAAGGGTGACTCTTTATCCCATTGTGTCATGCTTGAAGGTCACAACCTCCGAGGACACACACCCAGCAACAGCAACAACAATTTATTCCTTGTACTGCCCAAAATCACAGAAGGAATGTCTCAATGGGCTTTAACAGGCCCTATTTTGTGATAGCCTTGAATCCCTAAGAAGACAAGAAAAAACTTCCAAAAAAAACTTTTGGGAGGGAAAAAAAGGAAGACATCTTGACAGAAAAGTATGAGCTGGTCCTAATAATGGGAACTGAACACTGTGGTGATTATACAAAATATAAAAAAAAAGAATCAAATGATTAAAAAAATATAAGCAATTGGAATTTCCAGACATTCATGTCAAATTCATATTCCAGATCCTTAAAAGCCCTAAATTGAGCGTTTGATTTCAGAAATATATGAGGAAAAAGTGTGAAAATGAAAACAGAAGCCAAAACCCTATCATTGCCTTTGTAGTAATATTAGGATTCTGGCTATGCTATTACCAGGGTTTCTGCTTGATTGGTGGCTTGATAAGGAAAACTTTTTGTAGTTTGGAAATTGTAACATTTAAATAAATGGAATGTAGAGCAAACCCTGTTCAACATCTGGTAGTCATTTGTAAAATATTTGTTTTTGATAGTCAGAAGTATCTGTGCCTGATGACACATTTAGTTACTTCCTGCAGTATTACAGCTGACAAGGCGTTTAAACTACAATAACATTTATGTGAATTATGACTGTATTTTAGTGGGAGAGAATAAGACTTAAAGTCTGGAGTAATTTCATACTTAAAGTAATGCCTTCTATCTGCCTGTATAAGTAGAAGAAATACATTTAGATTGCGGAGAGTGTGGTTTATCTTGTTTTCATTTGATATATGCTGCCATCTCTGGGTCTGTGTCATGCTGCGATCCAAATAGACTTGAGAACAGAGCATGCTGATGAAGCAGTGGGTTTTCCATGTACCTTTAACAATAGGAGGAGAAGGTGGATTTAAACTAAGGGTTAGTATAACAGGCTTTGTTTCATGTGTCTGTTTCTAAGATTTAAATTAAAGTTGGTGTTGATGCTTCTCCATGAATAAAATGCATATCTCCAAAGTAAATAACTCTAGTGACTAATCTATAGGGTGCAAATCTTCAAAACGGAACAATCAATTGAAAACCCATCTGCATAAAGCATCTCATCTCTGTAATGCGAAAGGGAAAATTTGTAAGTTTCTGAACTGAAGATAAATTAAGGTGAGGCACTAACAATATATGCATTCTAATTCAGTCGTTAGAGATGAAGGTGATTAGTTAGGACAGCACAATCAATATTTAATTGTATAAGAAACTGTATCAAGTTGCTGAAAGAAACCCGGAAGCTGTATAGGCAGTATCGTCATCCAGGGAAGAGAAGCTTAAGTTAATGAAAGACGGCTTCTTATGCAAGTATACTTCTGGGAAATGTAATCTCCTAGCCTGATTCATTATTTATTTCTTCAGTTCTAGGTCTCAGATAGTTTTAAATGTACATAATGCTTAATTAAATACTATTGTACTGTATAGAATAAATTTTAAAGCTAAATAAACATCATGACAATCTTTAACAGGCTCTTGTGGAATGCTATCCCAAATGCCATGCACGCCATAGTGGTTGCAGTTTTACACCGTGTGTCTTCCTAGTCACAAATCGTTGTCACCAGGGAATACAAAGCCAACCTGCTTTAATAATACCAAGCATAAACACATCCTCCTTCTAGATTCTAATCAGATGATAATTCAAAACACAGAAATGTTAACATATCTCTGCAGGCATGCTGAACCCTCCAAGATCTTTAAATCCTTTAAGCCGGGTTAATTGGTTTAAAGAAAAAGAAAAAAATTAAAACTCCCTTGTCCTCTGATTTTATTTTTGCAGCTGTTTTATTCAGCTTGATGACTGTGCCTGGTGTGCTGCAAATGTGTGAGAAAAGAATAGCATGGTGGCACTTCGGTATAGCTCTGCCACATCAAGACACAAGTGCTGGCACGATTCTTATGTGCTCTTCCCAAACTCTTGGAAGAGTTTGCCTTTTGTATGTATGTGTAAATTTCCTGCCATTGTTCATTGGAAAGGCAAGCAGTGTGGAGATGGACAAAAAAAACATGTTATAAACGACAAGGATGCAGGATCAGTCCTCACTTGTGACTCACGGTACATCCCTGAGCATGTTATTTCAGCTGCCCACACTTTAGCAGTAGGAATGGAGGAATAGCTTATTCTAAACGTGCGTACTTTTAACGTGCCATAGAATGCTGTCCTTATTTAAAAGAATCTGTATCTTCTTATATAATACGCTACCGTGGCTGTTCGTTTGTCTGTCCAGGATTTTAAATCACCTGTAGCTCACAAACCGTTTGACCTATTGACCTGAAATTTGGTACACATATACTACGTAATGTCTACTATCCACTTTCGGGGTGATGATTGACCTCCAAGGTTATTCCTTATTTTATTTTATTGCAGAATCAACTCTCGGCAGCGGCCAGCAGGGCAGCTGTGCAGCACATGTTTACAGGTGCCATTCTCATCCCTACCACCTTTGCTGTCACTTCCCCTACCTCTTCATATCTTAAATCATTCTTGAGGCAGATTGAAGACTTAAGTCCCAGCTTAAGTGAAAAATTTAAAGAAAATATACTAAGTAATTGCAACACAAACTCTGACTTAATCAGTTTAATGTGAAAAGATGCCGACGGAAAAAAGAGAATAAGTGGGCCTCAAGGGTGAAGGAAAGAAGAGCTGCTCAGGAAGCAGCAAGTGCATCAACCTCTGAGCAAATGAATACTAAACGTACAGAGAAAGAGGATGAGAACTAGGAATGCTCAAGTCAAGTGTATTCACTGCACGCTATCGTTATAGCAGTGCACCGCTACTGGTAACGTACATTTGTTTGATGTTACGTTGATTTGTGAGTCTGAATCCGTTCCGAGTGAACTTATAGGAGAAAGTCTGACATTTTTCAAGTTAAAATTATTTTTTCACAATCACGGCATATATTAATTTTCCATATAATATTGCATTTTAAAGTGAAGCATTTTTATAAACATTAAAAAACAACTAGGCTTTGCTTGTGTTTTTTAAAAGAACTAATGGGTACCTGAATCCCAATATGAAAGTAAGTCCACTTTGATTAGATTGTAGAAGATTAAAAGATGAAAGATTCAAACTAAACAGTGCCAACTCATAAGATGGTGCTTTAGAGCATTCTAATCTTGCATTGTTTATACTCACATAAGTAAGTAAGTGCACACATTCCTTGGAAAGGTAGCAGCATCTCTTCACAAAAATATGTGCCACTAAAACTGAGAGGCAGTGTGGTGATGTAATATGCCAGTCTGTATCATATAGATATACTGTATATGTGATGTACAGTGTAGAGTAGGCTCTGTGTCTAAATAGATAAGGCATTGAACATGAAACTTCAGGGTTCCTTGTTGAGTCCCTACAGCTAACCACGGTAAGACCCTGAGCAAGTCTCCTAGCCTGTGACTACTGTTTTTACATTAGTAATATACTTCACAGTTGAGATTTGCAAACTTAATGCTCCATTACACGACTTCTAGCATTGTGCATGTTAGACTTGCCGACTGCATTCTATCGCATATCTTGTCATCGGACAATTTAAACGTTTGAAAATTGCTGGGAATGTCACATTACACAACTGTGTGCCAGTTTCCCAGCACAGTTGTGCTTGCTTCTTTTTTCTGGCAACCAATAGCATGCTGCCTGACAGAGCCGATGCTGTGCAAGGGGTCAGCAAGTACAGCGAGTTCAGCCACAACCTTGGCCCTTTTGTTTCTGTTTTTTATTAAACACGAGACATCAGACAGACTAGCCTGTCTTCTGTTTGTAAGGCTTTGTTATTTATGCTTTCTTTGCTGTACTTTCAGGTGAGCATTCATTGATTGTCACCTCTCACGCCCACAGAACCCACCCTTGCAACTTTTGACAAATATCAAACCTGTTTGATTTTGTCGAGGTGAGTTGCTGAGTAGTTGAATGAGTCACTGGGTATGTCAGACTAGACTACTGTCCTTCACAGGTGTCCAGTGCCAACTGAGTATGTAAATAAAGACTACAACTGAAGATCCCTGGAAATGTCGTCTAACATCACATGGCCTGTAATAAGCATAAGTTTAATATGTCACTTTGCTCTGTGCAAATATCTATGCTAATAAAAGGCAAAGCCCTCACTGACTGACTGACTCACTCACTGACTCACTCATCACTAATTCTTCAATTTCCTGTGTAGGTAGAAGGCTGAAATTTGGCAGGCTCATTCCTTACAGCTTACTTATAAAAGTTGGGAAGTTTCATTTCAAAATTCTACGCATAACAGTCATAACTGGGACCTACTTATGCACATATATACCGGCCATAGCCTGCAGCTCAGTCGTCGTGTAAGGCGGAGTTGCGTCTCTCATCGTCACGCCTCCCACGTAATTGAGTGCCTGCCCATATAAGGCCGCCCGTCAGTGGCAATCCAAAAGAAACACTCTACCACGCAAGTGACGCATACAAGCATATTCATAAGTGCAGCTACTGCGGAAACAAAGCACACGGTGGAAAAAGTCAATGTCCAGCTAAAGGAAGACAGTGTAAAAAAAAAAGAGGAAGACGAGCTGTTTATTGATGCAGTAAGAAAGGAATCGATGAATGAAACCTGATATCTTTACAACGGTTGACAAACACGGAATGCAACTTGAACACAACACATCCTCCAAATACGAACCTGATTGAAAGAAATAATGATAATCAAATCCTTGATGACAGCAACACTCATAACAGTCACAAAATAATTACATTGACAATCATGTTACGTCATTTTTAAAATGTTCCCTTTTCTTTTTCATAATCTTCTTTAACACACTACTTCTCCGCTGCGATGCGCGGGTATTTTGCTATATATATATTTTGAACGCTGGCCCGAACACAGACAGACGGACATCATTGTTTCACCCAACACACCATTTATTTACAATATTTACAGTTCAGTTTTCAGTGCACTTCCCAGTGTCTTCAGCACCGTTCCCCCAATGTCCAGGGCACACAGTCTTTTAGCCTTTCTTCTCCTGGCCGCCTCCAGTCCTCTCTCCAGCTCCGTCTCTCTTCCACCCGGCTTCCGCTCCTGAATGAAGGGAGGTGGCCCTTTAAATAGGAACCCGGATGGGCTCCAGCTGCTTCCCGGCATTCCTCCGCAGACACGCCCCAGTGTGGCGGAAGTGCCGGCTGCGCACCCGGAAGCCCTCCGGGTGTCCCCTGTCTTCTTCTCCTCAGCACTTCCTGGTAAGGCGGAAGTGCTGGGCTCCAGGGTTGTTCAGGCACCGGGGCGCTGCCTGGCGGTGCCCATGGGTCCCTACAGGGCTGGGCCGTGGCCCCCAACATAACCAGGGCGGTCGCCCCCTCGTGGTCTGGAGGAGGTACAAGCCCTCCTCCGGTCCTCCTGGGCGTCCCGGCCGGGCTCCAGCCCCGGCCGGATGCCACAATATATATATATCCCGATCTACATATTGCCAAATAAACGAACCACACGCCGTGGTTTCTAACCCTTTTCTTAATTAGTGACCTGTTTTAACTGCTAATTAACTTCTATTGAATTAATTTTATTTGACTTGCTCTTGAAGACTCAGACCCCTTAATTGTTTCTTTTTCCTTAATTAGCAGCCAAACAATAATGAGATATAAAATGAACCAAAACATGACCAGCAAACTGTGTCGATCATACAACATCTGAAAATAAACAAAAGTGAAGGTCTCAGGGATGCTGATCTGCTCAGGTCACCAAAACATTTTAAAAGTGCTCTTAGAAAAGAGAAAATCAACAATTTCGGAAGTGTATGCTATTGCACAATGAGAGCAGCAACAAGCCATGGAATTAAAGAGCAAGTTTAATTAACAACACGAATCTGAACCTAATTAAGCAACTGGTTGGAGTTAAATTGGATGGAGTTTGAGGCCCTGGCTTAAATGGTCTTCTGTTGGCTCACTCACTTCACATTTGATTTCTATTTGGGTGCCATCTAAGGAAAGAAGTGAAGCAATTCAGAGGAAAAAATCTTAAAAAAAAAAAAAAAAAAAGTCAATTAAAATGAATACAAAAGTTAAAAGTTAATTAACAGCAAAAACAGTCCACTAATTAAGAAAAGGGTTAGAATGAAAACCTGTAGCCACTGGGGCCCTTCAGGACCGGAGTTGATGACCCCTGACTTAAAAGATATACAATCCATGCTACTTGGAGATTAACCTAGAACATTCTGCTGGACTGTATCAACCTATTCAGTATTGACTCCAGGAGCCCATCTTGACTTTTTTTTTCCGTTAAAATGCTTGTTTTCAGATGACTGAAGGGATTCCTTGAAAATCACCATATGGATGCCCACACAGTCTCTGTCATGCCAAGAGTATATACAGCTTGTGCTAAATAGAAATACAACAAAGAGAGGCATTTTTTTTCTGCTAATCTGACTGTTATTGAGCGTGCATGTATTCATTATTATATTTTCCATATATTCTGTTCAAGTCATGTTTGCGGCAATACGTTCATTCAGTAATAAAAACTGACTGTAGCCTATAATAATCAAAATAATAGGACTGGTGACTTGTGACAGCAAATGAGTGGCTTGTTGCTATGGTTTCTATCAAATTTATCTCTAGCCACAGACTCTTTAGAGCAGGAACATCCTTCTTTCAAACCTGAATGACCTTTCAGGTCTCTTGACATTTAAGGTTACAGTTCAGATCAAAAATAAAAATCTAGACATAAAGCATGTAAAGCATTCTCTACAAAAGTGTGCTTCTTTAAAGTTGTTTTCTTTATAAATTTTAAAAAGTGTTAAACTAACAGTAAAGAAAAATAAACCCATTGCAAGGTGTATATTACAAGACATATTGTATATTGTGTTCAAGACAAGTTCATATTAAATCAAATTTAACATACTTGTACACTGTTTGATTTATATATTTGTACTTAGTGCAATTTTAGCATATGAAAAATATATCTCCATTTTAAAATCTTTAAAGAAAGACTTAATCTTTATGGTATTCATCCTCAAGCATGTTCAACATGAGAAAGGCACCTTCTTCTATTTCTAATTCATCTTGTCCCACTTCAATGTGCGGTTGATGTGACTGATCAACTTTCTCCATACAGCTTTTCCCTGCACCACCTCCTCCTTAGTAAAAGCCCTTTTCCATCAGATCTTCTTTTACTTTATCCATCCAGCTCTGCACTGGCCTCCCTTGTTTTCTCTTCCCCTGTACTTCTATTCCCATCACTCTTTTGCCCATGTATTCTTTGTCTCTCCTCATCACATGCCCATACCCCTTTAACTTCCTTTCCTGTTTTTTCTGGGACACGTCTTCCATGTTTGTCTCATTTCTTATTCTGCTCTTATTTTGTAACTTCACACATCCATCTCAACACTCTTATTTTTATTCCATCTAACTTCTCCTGCTCTTCCTTTACTGCTTATGTCTCAGTTCCATACATCATTGCTGGTCTTGCCGCTGTCTTCTAAACCTTTCCTTTAACCTTCATCTTAATTCTTTGATCACACAATACTTCTGATACCTTCTTCCAATTGTTCCAGCCACACTGCACTCTAAGATCTAAAGATTGAAAGAATGTGGTGAGCCATGACTAGAGTTGTGCCTGTGTTGGCCAGGGCTCTAAGTACCATCAAGATCAGGTTCAAAAAGGGAGTTGCAGGAGCTTCCAGAACCTCATATAGCCCAAGAAGTTCAGAAGATTGCACTGATAGGAACTACTCACATTTTTCATATTGTGCTGTGGTTAGGGTAGGGTAGGGTTAGGGTAGGGTAGGTTCCTGGTCGGGACACAGATACCACAGCAGCTGTTGGCATATTGCTGTGATAAATAAATAATAATAAAATAATTCCTCTCTTCTCCAACACTTTGGCTGGAATATATCCCACTATTGGGAGTTCCTTTATCTAATGTCAATGTGTGTTGAAAATGGCCATTTGGACTCACTGTTAGGTTCATTTCTGAATTCAGGGAATATCTTATATGTGTTTGTAGTTCCCATGTTGCAGTGACCAGGCACTTACTGACAGTCCTTCAGTCTTTCTTCACTGTTTTGTTACATGCACTGGTCTCCAGTAAACCTTTTGAGGTCTATATTGTACACTTCAAAAAGAAGACATTGTCCTCTAGTTAATACCCTTCTCTCAAGCCAACCACTGAGGAATACAAGACATCTCGTTCTGGCCTGAAAATCCTTAGTAATATTCTTATCTTTAACAAATGATCTCTCTAATATATATATATATACTGTATATAATAATGTTATACAGAAACCCACACTAAGCTATAAGTGATTCGTCTAATAGACTTCAACTCACTACAGCTTAGCTAAAAACAAAGTTATGTAGTCTTGGTTTGAATTTCTTAATGCTAGTAGCAAAAATAAGCCAAATCAAATTGTGACACGGAGAAGTAAAATAATAAGGTCTCTTCAGCCATATCTGACTGACATAAGTATGTAATTAGTTTTGTAGAGAGCAGAGCATTTTGTCTTAGACAGAACTCACCCACTACATTCACAGTTCCAGTTGTTGCCATCAGGTTAGAGCTGGCACTAGCATTTTTGGTGCCCTAAGTGAAGCTGGAAATGTCGCCTTGTCACCCCCTTTGCTTTGAGTGGAATCATCACCACCAGACCTCTATGAAGAAACCTGGAGACAAGAGAGGAAACAGGACTGGGGAAAGTGAAATATAGTGGCTTGGGAAAGAAAACAGTGAATTGAAAATTTGAAATTGTCAAGGAGGACATTTAAGTACATATGGCAACATCTGTTTTACGAAAGTCACAAATTATGCACTTGAGCAGCTCTATTTCTGAAAACACATAGGAATTGGGCTGTATTAGCAGGTGTGAAATTAGCAATATTGGTGCCCGACCTGGCACAGAGAGACAGGGAGGCATGCGTAAAAATAAAACAAATATTTATTTTTCTTCAGCTGGGGGACAAGTCTTCCCTGTGCCCCTCAGCCACAACACAGTCCCATAAAGCACAAACAAGTCACAAAAGTGTTCATAAACACACTGGTCTTCACCACCACTCCTCCCTGCAAGCGTTGTCCTCTTCCTCCCGACTCTTGCTCCTGATGGTAGCTGCTGGCTCCCTTTTATAGCCCACCCGGAAGTGCTTCAGGTGATTGATGACCTAGATCTGGCTGCACTTCTGGGTGTGGCTGCATGCCCGCCTACACAGGCTCAGGGAGCCATGCATCTTCCCCTGACGGTGGCCACGGAGCCCAACAGGGCTAAGCTCTGGAGTCCCATATCTGTGGCCCGGATGCAAGCCAGTGGATGTAGTATGCCGCCCATGGCTGTTCCCCTGGACCAAGTGTCGAAGGGGCGTCCTGGCGAGGCATAGAATCCGGCCATCTGCCACACAGGCTTTTTTTTTATTTTATTTGAATTTAACTTTTCGCTAAATAAAAAAAAAAACAAACACAGTTATATCACACAACCAAATTGCTGCTTAAATTGTGCTTGGAGTTCATAGTCCATAGTTTTATCCACACCAGTCTAACAGGTGCCTTGCAATGATGGTGATATTCTAGTTCATAACCTTACTAAGGCAGTGTCATAAAGATATGATTTTCATTTTAGTCCTTGAAATAAATTGATAAGCTTAATTTATTTTCATAATTCATTGAAATTGAAGTATAATGATTATTTTTTGACATTTACCCATGATTCCTGTTTAATGTTACTTTGCTAAAATATTAAATAATGCAATATAACAATCTAATTAATGCACATCTTCAGAATTTTTCCAGTGAGAGACCACTATGGAGAACGTTTTTAGCGTTCCAGGGGTGAATGTAATAGATGGTGGTGAATAATGGAGGATGATATTTGTTTTAAAGAAGGTTTTAATATAAAATGCTACTCCAACTCAAGGATTATTATTATTTTGATGTTCTTTTTTTGTTAGATAATTCATCTGGCATTGATCGTTATATTTCAGACCATAAGGATGTTCTGTTCGATGTACTTATCTCTGGTCAGTCACATAGGCAATGCTCACTTCGTAATATCGCCTTCATTAATACTTAAATTATTAGTACCATTGCTCTTGTAAATACAGTGCACTGAAACAGTGCAGTCCTCCAGCTGGTGTTTCTTTAACTATAATCTACTTTCTCTTTATAATTATATACTTCCATCCAGTTTTGTTCATCTTGCTGAACTTCCACTTTGGGTTTCCCCTGAGGTGCGTCACATGAAGATTGTGGGCGAAGGCTTGAACGCCTCAGTAGAACAACAGACTTGGTTGCCCACGTGACTGCCTTTGAGGACCATGTTGCGCTCTATAAACAGGCAGGCACTACAGAAGGTCAAGACTGATTTTTATACAAATAACAACAATATTTATTTACATATAGCATGTTTTCATACAAATAATGTAGCTCAAAGTGCTTTACAGGCTGAAGAAAGAGAAAAAAGACAAAATATAAAAATAAGATTAGGCAGTACTAGCTAACATAGGATAAATGTAAGGCCCGATGGCCAGGGAGGACAGAAAAAACAAAAAAAAAAAAACTCCAGACGGCTGGAGAAAAAAACAAAATCTGCAGGGGTTCCAGGCCACGAGACCACCCAGCCCCCTCTAGGCATTCCATCTGACACAGATGACCTCAATCAGTCCTCATGGTTTTCAGGCTTCACCTAGAAGAACTTAATGATGATGGTTATGTGGACCTCTGGCCTTCAATCCATCAATGTAGGGACAGCACTGTGCTTTGATCGGGCGGTGGTGGTGAGTTTTTAAATAAAATGTATTACTATAATTGTCTATGATGTAGCATATGTTTTTTGATCTGTAACCCACCCCACCAAACCAATGATTATGACAAGCCATCGTCCAAAAGTAAAATTAAAAAATAATATCAAATGAAATAATAAGTTAGTGGTAGTCTGACAGTTGTATTGAGTCTGTATGTTCATAGGTCTATATGGCTTGAAAATGTGCCACCGTAAGGGACCACCTAGTTCGTTTAAATGGCAAATCAAATGCTGGTTCAAATTCTTCCTCTTTCCAACTGCCATTAATCTGATAAAAATGTGTAACTTGAATACATGTCATTTTTGTCAATTATAGATAAATCTTAATGTTGGTTTAATTCTGACATGTATTATCTGATACCAGTAACGTTACATTGCACGATAACGTGCAGTGAAAACACTTGACTTGAGCATTCCTGGTTTTCCTACTCTTTCTCTGTATGTTTAGCATTTGTTTGCTCAGACGTTGATGTGCCTGCTGTTTCCTGAGCAGCTCTTCTTTTCTCCACCCTAGCAGCCCGCTTCTTCTGTTCTTTCGTCAGCAATTACTTAGTATGTTTTCCTTAATTTTTCACTTAAGCTGGCACTTAAGTGTTCAATCTTCCTCAAGAATGATTTAAGATATAAAGAGGTAGGGGAAGTGATGTTGAAGGTGGGAGGGAATGAGAACGGCGTCCATACGCATGCCTTCCACACGGCCTTCCTGCTGCCTGTTTCCGAGAGTTGATTCTACAATGAAATTAAATAAAAATAAAAAGAGGAATAACCTTGGAGGTCAATCATCACCCAAAAGCGGATAGTAGACGTCAGGCAGTATACGTGTACCAAATTTCAGGTCAAACGGCCAATCGGTTTGCGATCTACAGGTGATTTAAAATCCTGGACAGACAAACGAACGGGCACGGTAGCATATTATATACGAAGATTATATCATAATATTAAGTTCACTACTTTAGTTTATTTCTATTAATGTATATTTGATAACTGAGTTCTTTTTTGCTGTGTTTTTAATGTGATGTCTGACAAACCACATTTCTCTCTTGGGGCAGTAAACGTGAATTGAGCTGAAATGTGTTGTCTGGAGTATAGATCCCCTCCATTGGCCTGCATCACACTGTTGAACGCATAATTGACATCAGTGTTCTGAAATGTTCACTAATGGTCTTTGAAAATCAGTAATGCATTTCAAAGATCAAGGGCCTGATTTGAGTTTTTGTCAGAAATATTAACAATATTCCATTAATAAGAAACCCGTAGCAGTCTAGTGGGTTGCATTAGCCTCTTGCCTTAGCAAAGGTAAATTCTCGTGTGCTTTCTGTCTCATGGGAGGTTGGCCTCAAAATTATTGAAGTGCCTCCCCATAGCACAAATGAACAAATCAATCCCATAATGCCGGTGCCACTACCAAAGGGTCACAAAGGGTTAACCTTTTGATTAATCTTATTGGAAAGCCCTAGATTGGTTGTGACTAAGATGAATGTCTAATTTACAAGAGGTATCTATATTGTTTGTAATGAGAAAACTGTCTACATATTCATCTTACTTCTGCATGTCCCATCTCAGGCCTTTCTCAATTTTTTTTTTTGTCTCCTGTGGATCCGTTGACCTCTTCATAATATAAATACAGTACCAGAGGATTGTAAAGTAGCCTAGTCCTACACCACTCTAATATTATCAAATTGATGTTGGTGGCAATGCTGTTAAGATAAGTTGATGAAATTCTGTTTATTAAATAAAAGGTGTTTGTGCTTGTTGGTGGGAGTCTGCGGGAGTAAATATAGAATTAGGAAATCTGGCATGGATTTAATATAGTGAGCTCTTGCTGATTCCCCCAGGGACTGAGGAACACAAGCGCATGTGATAATTTAGCAGAAAGTTGTACAAAGACATTTTTGAAATGTCAGCAACACAATGTGCATCCCTATATTTAATTTGCTTTAATCAAACTTGATTGCATGTATGAATATATAGTTTAAAAAGGAAGATGAAAGTATAACTTCACTTACTGATTTTACACATTAAGAGACGTAATCATTTATGATATAGTATAAATCTGTAACATCATATGTATTAATGTACCCTTCTTTAGTTATAGTGTAATTGCTTTAAATGTAGACTGAGGGAAATCCCAGAATAGCTTGGCATTTGCTGATTGCAACTGAGATCTGAATGCTTCTTGTATTGAATGCTTAGCAAAATTTTACTTCCTTATGTAGATCCTGGCAGATTCCAAAATGCACTTGAATAAACTGATACACGAGGAATTGACTGCATCAGTCTCCATCTGATCAGACAACTTGTGAAATTCCCTAAAGTGCGATTATAGCAAAATACCTTTTCAACAGAGATGAATGGCAAAATGTAAGAGAGATGGTGTGATAATTATCACAGCTATTTAATGATGCTACACCATTTCCAAGTTAACCTGAAACTAAATAATTGTTTTCTAAAGTAGAATTTTCTCATTGTTGCATTTTATGATAACCTACATAATATTATGAACTGTCAGTATATTACAAAATCCACTATGTTACCTTAATGACACTTTATACCTGGTGCACGTCCTGCAAAGATATATTGGATTTATATATACTATATATATATATATATATATACATGTATATATAGTCACAAACTTCACTCTGAGTCATAACAAGGTTTGGGGCAGCCACCCATATATTTGGTATCCTGGCTGCGAAGTTGCAAAAGTATAAACAGCACTGATGTGCATAAAACTGAGTCTAAACAGAACTGAGGGAACAGGGAAAAGGTGGAGGCTTTTAAAGGGGGAGACAGGAAGTGAGGTCAAAGGAGTCCGGCTCATAAGGGTCTTCAACCGTAGGCTCAAGCCCGGACGTGACATCAAAGAGGCCAGAGCCGGCAAGGTCTTCTTCCATAGGCTCGGACCGGGAAGTAACGTCAATAGGGCCAGGTGGGATCTCCCGTGAATGGTCTACAGGCAAGGGAGAAAAAGAGTCAGTGCAATCTGCCACATCCCAGTCTGATTTGGCATTGCCCTTACTCAAGCCTTTTAGCTGCCTCCCATGTGTACGTGTGTGACAACATATATATGTATATACACATACATTGTGTGAACATGTTTTTTTAGATCTTCCTTCTCTTCCCATGTAATTTGTAGCTTAGTGAGTGACAGTATCATATGGGCAGTCAGTGTTATTTAAAGCATGTAGGCATTTATGAAAAATGTGTGCATTTCAAAGGAGAAATGAATAAGATTAAAGGAGAAATTCAGTATTTTTCATGTCAAACTTATTTCTTCGCAATTATGGTATACAGTACTTACTTTACTACATGAAATTGCATAATAAAGTGAAACATGTTTTATGCATTTTTTGTAATAAACAGCCTGCCCTTGCATTTTATAATGGAGCTCACAGGTACTTCCTAAAATTTACTGAAAACATCCTCTTTGAAGTTGCAAAAGTTTCAATTTTAAGATAGACAGATATTTTTTAAAAAACAGCCTTTATTGAGATAATTATAAAAATAGTGTTCAACATCACACAAAACGCAAAAAACCTATATTGCAGAAAACATTAAAATAATCTTTTTCATTGTACCAAATGAAGAAACATTTCTAAGATGTCCTAAAACACTCTAATTAAGCATAAGTCAGGGAAGGAAAAAAAAATTATAGCATCAAGTGCAACTCGTATTCTTCACATTCACATAGCACATTATTTATACACCAGACATATATACACCTTTCCATATTCTTTATAGATTTATAAAAATTAAAGTCCTCTAAAATTCTACTTTTGCATAGCCTTTTGAAGAACCCAACTGTATCCTGGAGCCCAGCCCCACTGATCTTAGTTTTGCGAATTTTCCATCTACTCAGTTTAGCTTGACCTATAATGAAGTTTATAAGGTTCACATTGTTCCCCTTTCTTTTTGTTACCTTCCACCCAAACAAGAAGCCCACCTCGTTATATTCAATGCCTAATCTTACAATTAGATTTTTGATCAGAATGAAAAGAGGCTGAGGCCAGATAGATAGATGGATATGAAAGGCACTATATAATAGATAGATAGATAGATATGAAAGGCACTATATAATAAATAGATAGAGAGATAGATATGAAAGGCACTATATAATAAATAGAGAGATAGATAGATATGAAAGGCACTATATAATAGATAGATAGATATGAAAGGCACTATATAATAAATAGATAGAGAGATAGATATGAAAGGCACTATATAATAAATAGATAGATATGAAAGGCACTATATAATAGATAGATAGATATGAAAGGCACTATATAATAGATAGAGAGATAGATATGAAAGGCACTATATAATAAATAGATAGATAGATATGAAAGGCACTATATAATAGATAGACAGATAGATATGAAAGGCACTATATAATAGATAGATAGACAGATAGATAGATATGAAAGGCACTATATAATAGATAGATAGATAGATAGATATGAAAGGCACTATATAATAAATAGATAGAGAGATAGATATGAAAGGCACTATATAATAGATAGATAGACAGACAGATAGATAGATAGATAGATCAATTATACTGTTTTATCCCCAATAGCATTCTTTAGTGTTGTTTGCTGACAATGAATGGATTACACTTAAATTAGAAATGCAAAAAAAAATATGATACAATTGTACTAAAATATATTTAGTTAAACGTTTGCCTCTGCCTTTCTTGTTTTCTATTTTTATTTGCCTCAATAGAATGAATGAGTTTTTTTTAAATCATGCACTGGCAGTAAAAAAGCTTAGAAATCATTTGACAACTAGTATTTTAAACAGTATTGTCTGAAAAATCTGAAGCTTGCATCCACATCTTTTATTATTTATTGTACATTCAACATTTATTTAATTAGACGTTTGGAATCTTGAGCAGTCACTGTAGTTGGAACTCATTTCTAGCAATCAGAAGTAAAACATTTCATGAATTGCATGTGTGGCCTGCTGTAAACTTTAAAGACATCTGAACAGGTGGGATTTTAACATTAGATTTTCTTTTTTCTTTCACACAGAAAGAGAAGAACAGAACCTTTGTGTTCAGACTTGCAGTCGGGGATCCTAAAGTGTTACAGAGACAATCAGCAGCAAACACTAAACTGTTCTGACTTAGCAAAGGAATACATGCAGTGCATCAATGCTGCTAAAAAGGTAAGACCACTATGAATGTTACACTTGTGGGTATAAAGTGGACCAGGTTCTTTGCAAGCGTTGTGTTTAATGATGTTCTGAATATGATATTTAGTGTAGCATCCATATACCATTATTGGAAATAAAAGATAGATAATGTAACTAGGGAACAAATAACAAGAAGGAGGGTTGTATTGTGGGCGGCATGGTGGTGCAGTGGGTAGCGCTGCTGCCTCACAGTTAGGAGACCTGGGTTCACTTCCCGGGTCCTCCCTGCGTCGAGTTTGCATGTTCTCCCCGTGTCTGCGTGGGTTTCCTCCGGGTGCTCCAGTTTCCTTCTGCAGTCCAAAGACAAGCAGGTTAGGTGCATTGGCGATTCTAAATTGTCCCTAGTGTGTACTTGGTGTGTGCGTGTGCCCCTACCCGAGATTTATTTCCTGCCTTGCGCCCTGTGTTGGCTGGGATTGGCTCCAGCAGACCCCATGACCCTGTGTTAGGATATACCGGGTTGGATGATGGATGGATGGAGGGTTGTTTTGTACAAATAAAGGCTTATGTTGTCAAAATATAAGAATTGTTAATAATTAGGTATATTTAAAGTAACAGTTTCTGAACCTGAGGAAGCAAATTCATTAGCTATTACTAGTTATTAAAAACATTTAATGCAAAATATTAAAGGAATCTTTTGAAAAGCACCTTCAGATGCTCCTGTTTTATAGCAGGAAGGCTCCCCAGAGTCTCTACATAAAAACTGAAACTATGCTGAAAAATTCTGATCATTGTTTGGACAACGATGGCAATGATGTTCTTAGGTTTGACAGCACAATTCCGGTCGTGTACTATGCCCATACTGTTTCTTTTTTCCTTCTTTTTATTATTGCTGCTGTATATTCTGCATTTGGAAAAAGTATTGAGTCCCTTGGCTAATTCTGTGCTTTTGCTGAGTAACAAATCTTGCAGTGAAACATTTTCTACCATATTTTTTGTTTCAAAAGCTTTGAAATTAAAAGTGTATTTTTTGTTTTTTTAATGTAACAGTGTCTCAGTTTAGAAACATCCATCCATCTAATCATTATCCAACCTGCTATATCCTAACTACAGGGTCACGGGGGTCTGCTGGAGTCAATCCCAGCCAACACAGCGCGCAAGGCAGGAAACAAACCCTGGGCAGGACGCCAGCCCACCGCAGGGAGCGCACACACACACCAAGCACACCATCCATCCATCCATCCATTATCCAACCCGCTACATCCTAACTACAGGGTCACGGGGGTCTATTGGAGCCAATCCCAGTCAACACAGGGAGCAAGGCAAGAAACAAACCCTGGGCAGGGTGCCAGCCCACCACAGGGCACACCCACCAAACCCACACACCAAGCACACACTAGAGACAATTTACAACAACAACAACAACATTTATTTATATAGCACATTTTCATACAAAAAGTAGCTCAAAGTGCTTTACATAATGAAGAATAGAAAAATAAAAGATACAGTAATAAAATAAAATAAGTCAACATTAATTAACATAGAATAAGAGTAAGGTCCAATGGCCAGGGTGGACAGAAAAAACAAAAAAAAAACTCCAGACGGCTGGAGAGAAAAAATAAAATCTGCAGGGGGTTCCAGGCCATGAGACCACCCAGCACCCTCTGGGCATTCTACCTAACATAAATGAAACAGTCCTCTTTGGATTTAGGGTTCTCACGGAAGGACTTGATGATGATGGTCACGTAGACTTCTGGCTTTGATTCCATCCATCATTGTTGGAGCATCATGAGGCTTTGAGTAGGCCACCACCACCACAAAGAAACTGGAAAAAGAAACAGAAGAGAGAGTAGGGGTCAGTACGGATTTTAGAGCCACCATGAATAGTTATTATGATGAATTGAACATGCAGAGTATCAGGATTAAGTTAAAGTGAAGTTATGAAAAGGCCATGTTAAAGTAGTAATTTAGAATCGCCAATACACCTAACCTGCATGTCTTTGGACTGTGGGAGGAAACCGGAGTACCCGGAGGAAACCCACGCAGACACAGGGAGGACATGCAAACTCCACGCAGGGAAGACCAGTCTAGATACAAACAAATGTAATTTGCTGTGGCATTTTTTTCATGGTAGCACTGCAAAACTTAATGCCCTTAGTGTGTACTCGTATCATTAAGATATCATTTGGAAATGACTGAGACTACAGTCACTTCTCAAGAAGACTTGAAAAATAAAGAAGCAAAATTCAGTTATTAATGCATTGATTGATACCATCCTTCAACAAAATGTTCTTCTCTTGTAGTGAAATACATATTTTTCTAATTATATATTTGTCTTTTACAAATAATGTATATATAATGTAGTTCATAGTTACAGCAAACATTTTTATTGCCATTTGAGACCTGTATGCTGTTTCACATGTGTTCTGCAAATGTTACCCAGGTTACAGTGCCTATAAAAAGCATTCCCCCTTTCAGAGTTTTCTCATTTTATTATTATACATTGAATCACAATGGATTTTTGACACTTATTAACAGACAAAGTGAAAACAGATCTCAGGAAAGTGGTCTAAATGAATTACAAATATAAAACACAGCATAACTGTTCACATAGGTGTTCACCTCCTTTAACGTGACACCTCTAAATTCTCACTGGTGCAGCCAGTTGTTTTTTCAAGTCACAGAATTAGTTCAGAGGAGGTGCCCTGTCTGGTGTTTCAGTTGATTGTAGTCTAAGTGCTCCTGTGTCTGGAAGGTCCAGGTTGTGGTGAGTCAGTATGGTGTCCTAACCTACACAACAAAGACAGAGGAACACTCCAAGCAGCTCTGGTTAAAGGAGATTGAAAAGTACAAGTGAGAATGGAAACAAGAACATATTCAAATCACCGAATATCCCTTGGTGTTCAGTTAAATCAGTAATAGTAAAACTGAAAGACCATGGCAGACCTTTACTTAGAGCAGGCCTTCCACAAAAACAGAATGTTTATGCAAGAAGAAGACTAGTGAGGGCAAACACCAAGAGATCTATGAGAACTCTGAAGGAGAGACAAGTTACAGTGGTTGAGACTGGAGAAACGGTACAGATAACAATGGTTCACAGCTTCTCCAGGCACAGTTTATGAGAAAGCCACTGTTCGAAATCCACACATGACATCTCTGCTAGTGTGCTAGACGGTACATGTGCTGTACACTGTCTGGATGTCGATAGTCCTTCTCATAAGGTCTTCTCTCAAGTTTCAGACCTCCAATTTTCTGTTCAGATCCAACATTTTTACTCCTTACATGTCATCCTTTACATTTACTTACATTAAATATCACCTGACACAAATCTGCCTGAGCCTGTATGCTGTCCAAGTCACTCTGTAACAATTTACTGCAACTGATTCTACATCATCTGCCCTTCTACCTTGTTTGGTATCATCTGCAAACCTAACTAGCATATTGATCATATTCTTATCTAAATCTTTTATGTATCTTAAAAAGAGCACTGGCCCCAGGACTGATCACTGGGGGACACCATTGTTAACAAGTCACCTTCACCATAACTGTTTGCTTTCTGTGTTTGAGGCATTTTTTTACCCCCCTACAGACAGCACCCGGAATTCCCACTTCTTTTAGTCTGATCACTAACCTTTTATGTGGTACCTTATCCAAGAGCCTTCTGAAAATTGAGACATATTATATAATAAAAAAAGCACCTCCCTTATTGTGTGCTCTTGTCTCTTTCCCATAGAATGCCAGCATATAAGTTCAACATGGCCTTCCTCATGTGAACCCATGTTGAGTATTTGTTAATCCTCCTGTTGTACACATTTGCTGCTTGATCTTTTCCTTAATAATTGCTTCCACAAATTTACCTGTGAAACACGTTGAGCTTACCTGGCCTACAGAAACAGCTCATCTGAAAGTTTTCAATGATCGTTTAATTGCTGCTGATGCAGGCTAGTGTTCAGTGCTTGCACTGTTAGACCTTACCGCAGATTTTGATACGGTTGACCATCGGATCTTAACTAATAGATTGGAGCTGTTATGCTTCTCTGGCTCTGCTTTGGACTGGTTCTCCTCTTATTTGTCGAATAGGAGTTTTTCAGTCGGTGTGGCTGGCTTTTCATCTGACTCTGCTCCTCTGACATGTGGAGTGCCACAGGTCTCGGTTCTGGGACCTGTACTTTTTCATTGTATATTCTTCCCTTTTCAGAGATTCTGAATTCTTTTAAGGATATCTCCTATCATCTCTATGCAGATGATATACATCTTTATTTGTCTTTTAAACCCAATCGAAATAATACTTTGGTCTTTTTGGTTGATTGTCTGTCTCCGGTTAATGACTGGCTCAGTAGTAATTACCTGCAGTTGAATTCAGGAAAGACTGAGGTATTAATTGTTGCTCCTCATGATTTCCATTCTGAGATCATCTTAAAATTATCTTCCGTCTCTCCTGCTATTAAGTCAAGTTTACAGTACGTAACCTACGGGTTATCTTTGACCAGTCCCTGACGCTAAATTCATATGTAAGATCAGTTAGCTGTTCATGTTTCTTTCATTTAAGAAATCTCTCTATTATATAAATAAATCCTGGGACAAGATGAGACGAGAGTTTTTCAGAGAGATAATTTCAAGTCCCGTGAAACGAGACTTTGTGCCAAGAGATTTAACCACGCCCACGGTCCACTCACCTCTCATTCATGTGAGTACTATTGTCAGACACAGTTCCTGTGCTCTCAGCTCTTATAAATTTTTATGTTTTCCTCATTTTAATACAAGACATACAATCTATTTGTTTCCTTCGATGTAAGTCCTTTTCTGGACAATAATTTCATATGTTCTAGATGAAACGTCAATGACTAAGCGAAGAAGAAAGGGCAACGTGTCGAAAAGAGGCCCAAAAGTGTTGGAGAGAGAAGAATTCAAAAAAGAACAATAATAATCTAAGTGCAAATTCGGAAAATAAGGAAAGTTATAATCAGCCTGAACCAAGTGGAATTGAAAACCAAACAGGTCAGAGTGGGGAAGGAAATAAAAGACAAAGAGTAGAAGACAAAGTAGAATGTCGTAAAGAGGTTCAAAAACGTTGGCACATGCTGAGCAGGTTAGAGATTATGAAAGTACTAAAATTCGAAAGTCTCTAAAAAATGATGGTAAAGATCGCATTAACGCTAACAAATGGAAATTATTACTTCGTGAAATAGCGGAACAGGGAAAAGAGATCGAATATATGGACATAGGTGATATGACAGAAGTATGTAGATATTGTTCGGCTTTAAAGTTTAAGTCGGAGACTTGTAGATCGTCTAACGTGTTTCCATCAGGGAAAAGTAGTGTTTCTTCCCAATGAAGAGGCGTATCTGCAAGAATTAAAAGGTTAGTTGTTTGGTGAAAGTGAAATCCACAAACACTACAGGCAAAATATCTGAATCTACAATAATCTGTTCGTGTTCGCATCATTCAATTCTCAAAACATAGATTTACAAGATTCAGGAATTACAGAGACATAGCAACTGGATGGACACTCATCCTTTTATTAAAATGGATGTCAAACATTTGTACAATGACAAGTATTTGTTTCAGTGAAATGTATTCTGTGCCTCTGATCAGGGGTAATATGTAAGTCACGTTAATTGTTCAGTTTCTTAAGCACAAACTCTACATTCATTACATTCCATTTCCATACACTTTAAGCTTTTGCTATCAACTAGTTTTTCACTTCCAAAAATATCAATATACAATTACAGTTTATTTTAAAAGTCTTAAGTTCTGATATCTAATAAAGGAGGTGTGCTTTTTGATTTAAAACGTGAGAGACCGTATGGCAGGGAAAATTTAAGGAAGCCATAATTTATATAAGCCTGTGGCATTAGCATAGTCGGAATTCAGGTCTCCTTTGACATTGATCATTTGTTTTCTTTTTTCATTCTTTTTTAACTTAGGAGAGGAAGTATGCATCCCTGCCTAGAAGAGAACAGGGAATTTAATGATTGACTGTTAAATAAAATACTAGAAAGAATGTTTTCACTTCCCTGCTACTTCAAGAAATACTCGTTCATTTGACGGTATTCCATAGTGGTTCAGACTCTTATGAAGAAAAACAAAAGTTTTTGATAATTTCTGGGTAATGTGCTGGCCCCAGTATAGCGTTCACTTTCATGCTGAGAAGTCAGTAATGTCAGCGATTAAAGAATGCAAAAGTGCCCTTAAAATCACTATCCTAGGGTTGAATTGAAGACTTTCTTTGTCTCAGGCATAAAGATACATCAATATGTCAAATTATTATGAGTTACAATATTTCTAACATTTTTTGCATGTTAATAAATGTGTGTGTGTGTGTATATCCTTTAGATGCTGATACAGGTGTCAGTGCTGTATGTGAGTTAAATAGCTGAACAGATGATACTACATTAGAGCAGTCGGATCTGCAGCTTCCACACTGAAGTCTTTTCTTTGATCTGCTATCCATAGCTAGAAGTCATAAATAGTTAATCTGCAACTGATAAGATTAGCCAAAATGATTTTGAGTTCTTGTTCTATTTACTCATTTTATGTGTCTTATTTTCTACTCTTGAATATTTCAGAACAGTTTTATTTTTCCCAAACATAGTTGAGTGACTTTAGTGCAAAATGCTAAACAAGATCAGACCCAAGTGTGTATTTGGAGAAACTTAAACTGATCAGAAGAAAAACTTTTCTTTTACCCTTCCATGCTTCCATGTACCAGTGAAAAGATAAGGTAGATCTTGCATGCCTAGTGTCCTTAGAGAATACCAGCATCATTCTGAATTGATAGAAGATTGAAGGACATATGTCATGATTGCCCAGGATTGATCAAAGGACAAGAGGCCTGAACACGAGTGGTGTGTTGATCCCTACATGATGACATCCCATTGCTACAAGAGGTGGATCAGGGAAGCACAAGGCTGGCATAAATTCAGAGCCTTACAGAAGACCAATGTCTCTCTTATTCCATTCCTTTGAAATAGAGACCACGCTAAATCAGAAACTGACCATCTCATAACATGACTAAGATCAAAGAGCCACCTGGCCATGTAGACACAATCGAGGCATTGACTCCTAGAAAGGGGAATTGCTGTCCATCCGGGTTGTATTGGTATGGTAAGTCACACTCATTTGGCTTAGCTTCTGTTTTAGGCACAATAGAAACCTTAAGTTCAAGAATGTTAACCTTTAATGCATGAATACAGAGGCCTGCTTGTAGTCTCTTGCTTGTTTTGGTGCTCTATCACCAAATAGTCATCTGATAGTTACAGACGTAAGAGAAAATGTTTAACTACAGTAGTAGTTAGCCTCAATGGGGACTGTAAATGGAGCTACAGATTGCAGCTGCATCTTTGTGATGGACTGATATGTATAAATATATGAGGGCTACAGTGTGGATTTTGGATGCTAAGTTTAGGTCAATGAAATAAAGAGCCCGATAAGTGAGAATAGCGCCACCCCAGGATACTTCCATGATTAAACAACCGTAAAGTTTGATTCGGTAGAAATAGGAACATTTTTATTTAAAGATCGTGTTTTGCATACATTGATGTCCAACAAGCATATCTGTTTCTTTTGCTCTGGAGAGCATCAAAAAAAGAAAATGGTGTCCCAGTTAATACTTGAACACCCATTAGTGTTCAGTCAGACCACAGGTAACAACAAGATGGTAGCTATTTACAGTGGGTGCTCAGAAAAACAAAGAGTCTTTACAGTTGTACAACACATGTAGCAGTCTTGACGCCTGAATGGGTCATTTCACTGCCGCATCGTAACGTGGCTTTACCGGTGTGATTGGTTCGTTTCTGTCATTTGCTCTTTTAAGAGTTACATTCTGATCTCATTCAGGTATCAAGCATTCTGAAGGAAATACTGAAATCATATTTTTACACTATAAGCAGTTGTTTTTGTTTATTACGATTATGTTGGGATTTTCTATCTTTCTGATTAGATCCAAGTATAATAAACTGATATTTGGTACTTTGGCAATTGCAGTTGCTCACTTACCTCAGCCACATGCATAACTGCTAAACAATATTCAAGATGTGAATTTATTTCATGTACAGTAAATGAACCATGCTGATGATCTGTTTAAAAATGAGAGAATGCATTGAGTATTTCCCCTGGGGCCTCTTTGTAAACCTTTGTTTTTGTAACTTCAGCAGGCTCATGCTTCTCTGAATCTGCTATATACTTGTATATCTCCAAATGGTTTATGCTTTTCAGATTATCACTTTATTAAAATTGTGAAACAAGGTGAGCCTTCAAAGAGCCCCTTTTTTTAGAATTCTGTAACAACTATTAATTAAATTGCATTTCAGTTGAGTAGTTTTGATGAAGGGGTCAAAATGAGCATTTATAAGGGTTTGCAAAAATGAAATTGGACAAGTAGCTCCACATTTCCTACTGAAAAGCTCAGAGTTCTGTACACATTTAAACATATGGTGTCTATAGAAAGCATTTATACTTTGGAAGTTCTCACATTTTATTATAATTAGATTTAATTTGCGATTCAGTGTTGTAAAGCAGTACAGTGCACAATTTTCCAAGGTAATAAATACTTATAGGCAGTGTATATATAAATTATGCAGTATATGTACTATACAATAAACAATAGACTAATGAATATAATATCAATTATGATCTTAATGGTTCAAGTGTAGTTGGTATATAAAGTTGTACTCTATAATAATAAAGAGCACTGAACTGAAAGAAGGACTTTTTATCTTTAGCACTGTGGTCTTGCTGCTCCAGGGTCATCAGGTCATATTTTGAGCCTTTCATTGTGTGGATTTTCTCCATGTAATTACCCATACAGTATCTCAAAGAAGTGGCGATTAGGTTGAGTGGTGACTCGAAACTGACATGCTGTGAGTGATTGTGGTCATGTTCATGAGTGAAATGAGAAATAGCCCCCATTCCAAGGTTAGTTGACAGTGCAGATGATAGGCTCTGGTCCCTCGTGATCTAGTATTGGAATAAGCACTTTGGGAAAATGAATGAATTAGTGCCATTGAACTTCAAAAACTCTGTCAGGCTGGCACAGATTAAGCAGTGAGGACAGCTGTAAATTTGGTCAAAGAGTTAAAACCTTCTTCTATTACAAATTTGTGAGACTTACCAGGAACATTTATTCAGTTCATCTACTCCGGCCCTTGAAGATCAACACACACACACACACACACACACACATGCACACACACACACAGAGACCCTATCCAGGCAAAGTCTGAGGTGGTGCCAGTTTCCAGTCGCTCCGCAAGATTCCACATAGAATTCTCTCCACGCACATACATATAGAGATCCTAGCCAGACAAAGTCTGGGGTGGTGCCAATTGCCAGTCACTCTGCAATGTTCTGCAAAGGATTCTTCACATAGGAACTCACTATCACCAGCACTAACAAGCGTGTGTGTGTTATTGCAACACACATAAAAGAGCAACTCTTTTGGTTATATGCTACTTACTAACCAAACTATGTCTCATTTTTACAACAGTTATTCTAATTATTGAGGGGTGAACTCAATAGCCTTGATGAACCCTGTGAGCAAGAAAGAGGCAATTGTACCCACACTTGGTGCCTTCTTATTATCTCCATCACTCTAGATAATAGAGAGTATAGAAAATATAAAAGAAATGTGGTATTTATTAATGTATAACAATACCAAAAAGAAGAAAATATAACATAAAATAAAACAGATAGCAAAGTTTTGATATAAACAGTTTTAGAAAAGCTTACTGAAGATCAGAAATGTCAAGGGGTGGATGTCCTGGGCAGCCTGTGGTTTAGTGATCAGTGTTATTCATAAACCAGGTTACATTTTCTTGCATGGTTTTACATCTTTTGATCTATAATGTCATATCTTATGCTGCATTTCTATTGTTTTTTTCTGTTTTGGCCTATTGGGTGAGCCATATTTATGTTCAGGACATGTGACATTGCACATATTTGATTGGCTATGTTGTCCTGATAATGAATGATTCTGATCAAAGTGTTTGATTTTTTAAGTATCACCGCACTTCTTCCTCTCTCGAGCTGTAAACTAATTCAGTAAAGCCCAGCCCTACGGTGTCCATCCATTCCCAGATTATTTAACATGTTCTGTGGCTCTGTGGTAAGAAGTTTCCTTCATTTCTCTCCTCCATTATGCTGTATGCCAGTCAATACAGACAACCATAACATAGGAAAAATGTACAAGGAAGGATTCTTGCAATGCCTGTAATTAAAGTCCTGTAAATTCATTTCACCCTGGTTTGCTGAACAAAAAAACTCATAATTAAAGTTTAATATGAACAGTCTGCAGTTGAAAAAACTGAAAATGTTCCATTTCAAGACACTCCTTAATCTGTTTGTAGACGTCACACAACTATATTTTATTCAATGGTTTTAGGTGGTACTTGTTTTCTGTTATTTTCTATGCCACCGGTCTAGGATTGTTATGTAGTGTAATGTCATGCTGTATAGGTCAGTCTGGTTTCCCTTTTCTTTAGGAGCAAACTCCAATGCTTTTCACCCAGTAAGGTGCAATCCCTTTAGTATATCCTTGATCTCTTCTGGTGTTTTCTTCAAGAAGGCACTTACTGTTACACCTCCAACAGAATACTGTCCAGATCAGATGAAAGGAGCAGCAGCAATGCTCTAAAGTCCTTACCTGAATCCACTTTCTGAAGGTTAGTGGCTGAAGGATTGTGCAACTTGGCCATATATGGTCACAGAAATAGCCATGATTGACCACCAATGACCCACCATCTTTCAGTCATTACCAAAGTTTCATGATCATAGCTGTGGATGAGGACTTTAATTGCTTGAATGGCAGTTTAATCTAGAATATTAGTATCTACTCTGCCACTGTGTTGAAGTACATTGAATGTAGAACCACAGCTACTAGGTCAGTTGACTCATCTGTCCCACAATTACAACTGTCCTCGCTTATGAGCACTGAACAGAGTTTATTGACTTGTTTGTACTGTTTAAAAGAATATTCCACCCAAAAATTATTTTTTTTGTGTATATTAATGTAACAGCTGGGACACCCAGAGACTGGAAGGCTGGAGGAAGGCAGCTTACTTTGGGACACTGCATCCCCCAAAGCACTAGTTGACAGCTTCCCTGGACTGTAACGGTGCCCCAGATTCCCACAGGGCACCATGGGACATGGAGTTCTTTATCTCTGCCCTTTTGGGTGCCATGGGTGCCGCCAGGGGACACTGTGGAACAAAGATGGGAGACAAGGTTCTCACCTAGCCCAGAGGTACTATCAAGTGACAGGGACGCAAGCCCAGAAGTACTTCCGGGCTGATTAAAAACTTAAATACTCCATCTGACCCGGAAGTGCTGGCAGGTCGCGTTGACTGGAGAATAGAAGCGCTTCCGGGTTGGGCATTGTATAAAGGACTGCTGTGAACCCAGCAGGCAAGCCAGAGTTGGGAGGAGGTGGACAACGCTTGCTGGGAGGTGCGGAGGAGGAGAAAGAAAGAGAAAGAATTGTGGTTTGTGCTTATTTACTTGCCTTTAAACCTGTGACTGTGTTGCTTGGAGGGCACTATTAAAGAAGAAAACAAATTAAAAATACTTCTTAGTGCTTTTACCTTGTGTCCTGCGTGTCTGTCTGTTGGATTTAACCCCTTGTAGGTGATTATTGCAAAATCGCTACAAACCGCTTCCAGCCTGAATGCAGCTGAGGTGGCGTATGTATCCCGTCAATGCCAGTTGATATGTATTCGATACGTACCAAGGATCGTATTGGAAGCACTGGTCATGCCATCTAGTAGTCGTAGTGGAAACTACATCCACCTGATGGAAGCGAAGTGTTGGTGTGGCCATGCACGTGGATTTTGCCAGCTAATTTCGAGAAATTCTCCAAATTTGAGGAAAGTTGTGTTAAGATAAAAATACATGCCAGCTTATTATTCGCTTGTGTGCTATATTCAAATTAACAATCTCCCCTTAATTTAGCATCTGCTTGACAGCAAAAACACACATTTCTTTTTTTCATATAATTGTAAATAAATTTAGGCAACAAGGGGTTAAGGGGTAACAGTGACCCGTAGCGTCCACATTAGTTACCCCAGATAGTCTGTAGTGATGCCAGAGGAAAAAAAATGTAATCTCATGTTTTGTGCAGTACAGGGATAATTAACTTTCTGATAGAAAAGCGATCTATGGTGATCAATGTTGGGCAGCGGCAAACAATATCAAACGGTCCATACAAAAATCTCATATTACTTGTGTCGTATAATCCACATGTAAAATCCTCAGTTCATGTGCTCGCAACATTCCAAGCATTTTATTTTTACTAAAATGTTGTTAAATAAACCACCTCAGAAAATACGCTCAGATATACGGCCAAAGGGTTTGAATTGAACACTTGCCTCCCCGCCTCATTCAGTGGTCAGGAATCCAGCCCAGTAAAAGCTTATTCATTGGCTAGCACTGAGCTTCATGTGATATCAACAAAAAGGGTGCAGTACGAGACATGTCAAACTAAACTTTAAAAGTTAAGGAAAAGTATGTGAAAACATCATCAGGAGAAGAACATACACATTGTATGTTTGCCCATGCAAAATGCTTCTACAAGCACAAGGTCAGCTCACCTCTGCAGTTTCACAAACTCCTGCTAAGTAAACCCGAGGTACTCCAGTTGTGCTTAACTATCACAAAAATAAATGTAACAATGGGAGAGGGGTCTACAATTCAAATGGTTGTTTGCATCTGAGCGTGTTCGAATTTCATTCATGAGACTGTTTTCCAAAGATGGTTTAATGCTGTTTCAGTAAAAATACATGTATGTTAGGCATTGTGAGCATACGACTGGATGACTTGACACGTGGAGAATGTGATACTAGTAATGTGAGATTTTTTTTTTTTTTCATGGAAGTTTCAATATTTATTACTGTTATCCAGTTTTGGTCATCTTTGACGCCAGTTTTTTTTGTTCTTTTGTTTCTTTTATTTGAAAAAAATAATATTGCATAATATCAAGTCGAAATTATACAACAAACGACTTCATAGTGAAACTAGAAAGTTAAAGTCAGAAAGTTTAAAAAAGAAAAAAGGAACAAAAAGAGATAAAACCTAACAAAACAGAATTAGACACCAGTTCTATGAAAAACATTTTCTCCATTCTGCATGAAACATGACATAATTTTTTTTTCTCGTGCATCATTACAAAAATGGGGCAAATAACCTATTTAAAAAATTACTTTTAAATGGTGTACAAAAGAATAGACTGCAACAAATCAAAAAGTGTTGGGGAATTGCCCCGTATAGTGTCCAGCATTTGACAAAATACATCACTAAAATGGAAATAGAGAAATTTATACAAAATGGCAACCGGATGTGATATAGCATTGAATGACATCAAAACTGAAGGACGGAAGTGACATCATCATGAAGGAGACAGAAGTGATGTCGTTGTGAAGGAGCCGGAAGTGTTGTCGTCGTGGGGAAACAGGAAGTGACGTCATTACAATGAGCCAGATGTGGCATCATCGGTGTGGGACCGGAAGTGACGTTATCTTCTGGAGCCGGATACGGAAATTATGTTGGGCGGCCATTTTGAGAACCCGGAAGTGGTGGAGGTAAGTGAATGGGATTGTTATTTTTCTTCTTTGGGTTTGGTGAAAGAGAGAGAGAGAGACGTTAGTACCTGAAATCAACCCTTCATCTCACGATAGATCACTCACCTTAGGGCTCGTTGACTACCTCCTAAGCGCATGTGTGTGACATTGGAGAATTCCTTTAAAGTTCCTTTACTAGAAGCAGCTGTACTTCCATCTTTTTATTTATCGACGTAACAATATATGATAACTGATGCTCATATCAACAAACATTTTTAAAGTGTCAGTGTCTTTGTTTCCAAGTACAGTTACATGATGCTATGGCTATAAACGATTTCTTTTTGCTGTCCTTGTTTCTGTCTTTGTACTTTATTGTCTGCTACAATAATGATTTTCTTGCTGAATTTAGAAAGTGCCAACATAACAACACACATATTTTCATGTTAGTGCTATTAAAATGGATTTCGTCTTAATAAAGTGTCAAAGTCTTGTTGTAGGCAGCCATTGCCTTAACAATCCAACAGGCAATGTGATAATAAAGCAGTAAGCAAATACAGTGTTACAGCCCACCACCTTTTTAAATTAAATTTTTACTAAATTAATCCAGTTTGAGTCTCTGCTGCATTTTGCATTTCATTAAACACTGTCTGTGACTTCACTTTCCAGTTTCTTCACCGTTTTTCTTTCTATATATTGTGTTTCTTCTGGTGGGATTAATTAAGTAAGCAGAATGTCGGCTATATCTTCTTTTTCTTTTTTTTAATTCTGGGTGCACTGTCAGTTCTGGTCCAGTGATTTATATTCTGCTAGCTGACTGGAGTCCTAGGAGAGTTGAGAAATTGTGGTTATATGCCCTCCAAAACCACACTATTACTGACATATTCTTGGGGAAAAAGAAACTAATGGTGTTGCCTGTGCTGGTGAAAAAAGCATCGAGCTTCATAGGACAGCCGTTTGTCTTTTTTCATTTCTGTATCTCACTGCATGTGTTTCATATACAGTAGTCACATCTGATCAGGCTTTAAGTGTGAAAACAGCAGGGAAACAGAATAAGCAACACATAATGACAACACACTCTCTATAAGTTAAAAAAAAATGGGAAAACTATTGAGTTGTTTTCTTTTTTTTCTTGTTTTTGTTAAAAAAAAAAGTTACAAATTTAATTGGTTAGGGTCCAGAGCATCCCATAGCCCCAGATTATTATCTTGGCTAGATTGACCTTCAGCCTATCAAACTGTCCTCTGTCTGGTCTATTTCTGTCAATTCTGATTACAGCTCTCTCATCTGGTTTGGAATTTTATTCCTGTCTTTCTACCCCCTATTATTAGAGTCCACAGTGCTGTCCATCAGGGCACAGTTTGTCAAATTACTGAGTGCATTAGCTTCGATCTGCTTCAGTGGCCGCACAATGAAATTCTACCAGTCCCAGTCTAACAAGCCCATCTGAAAATTTTCAGGTTTATTAAATTGTAAAAATAGCATGCAGCTTAGTCTGACAGTGTAGGTGGAGCTGCAGAGCTCTGTGCACTACTCAGTCTCCGAGGTGAGCTAAGCCTGTCCGCATATCGATCCATATGGAATGGTAATTTAAAATTGTGTTACTAGCAAGATGCATGCTTAAAAGAGAGAAATGTCTTTTACTGTAACTTCCCTTCTGCACTTACACCCTTAAAATTAGCAGCAAAGCAGTCTTTGAGGACACACGTGTATGTATATCCATACGATCGCTCATGTTCAGTCTAAAACAATTTAGGAAACGTCTAAGAGAATTTTTTCTTTACGAGGTCTGCCACTACTGCAGCAGGGAGCTGTCTTTCACAAGATAATGCATGCTGTTCGTAATGGAGATCTCTTTTACATTTACTGTAGCCTTAGCTATCACTTTGTTTAATTTGAGTCTTGGTTTCATTTAAACAAATGCTCAGAATATTACATAATTACAGTTTTGGTTTCATGTTGATTTGAACTAATTTTGCAGAATGTTCGTAAAGGGTATGCTGGATACTGCAGGTGATAACATTTTTCGTTGGTGTTTTATTATGCCATGCTTTGTGGATTTATATTTGTAATTAAAATTAACATTTGTATTTCTTTCAGAGTTTGAACTGTTTAGATTGTGCAACTCCAGTAGCACCAATCAGGGAGCAAAGCAGCCGTCCATTGCAGGACACGCATATTCGGGCACTTTTGATAGGACAAGTTTAGAATCCGCACTGCAAAAAATGAAACCTAAGCAAGTGAAAAGTAATTATACCATGACATTAAGTCTTGTTTTTCCTTATTGTAAGATATATTAAATTTATATTTACGATTACTTAGCTGACTTTAAGAAATCTTGTCAAGTAAATTTTGATAACCCCATTGGCAGATTTGTTTGATAAATAAAAGCAAAATAACTTCTATATGAAGTTCTTTTTGGTCTAGTTTTTGCATTTTTTGCTGTATACAGTCAACCTAACCAATATGTATTTGGGGATATGGGAGGAAAACTGAAGCACCTGGAGGGAAACCCAAGCAAACACTATGAGCATGTGCAAACTCGGGGCAGACAAAGTGAAGGTGTGGGATTTGAACCTAGGTTGCTTGAACCATTAGGCAGGAGTGCTACCTCATGTGGAAAATGTCATCAGCCACTCATTTACTAACCCGCTTAGTCCTGAACAGGGCTGCAGGGGATGCTGCTGCCTCTCCCAGCTAGAATAGGGCACAAGGCAGGAACAAACACTGGACACACACCAGCCACACACTAGAGCCAATTTAGCACTGCCAGACCATCTAACTTGTATGTTTTTGGACTGTGGTAGGAAACCCACGCAGACAAAGGGAGAGAACATGCAAACTCCACGCTGGGAGTGAACCCTGGTCTCTTTACAGCCAGACAGCAGCACTAACACTGCACCACCGTTCCGCCATATTTGGAAAATGTGCAGTACATATTATTATACCAGTAGCGGCGTACTGCACAATAACGTGCAGTGAATACACTTGACTTGAGCATTCCGAGTTTTCATCCTCTTTCTCTGTACGTTTAGCATTCGTTTGCTCAGAGGTTGATGCGCTTGCTGCTTCCTGAGCGGCTCTTCTTTTCTCCACCCTAGCGGCCCTCTTCTTCTCTTGTTCTGTCTACATCTTTTTGTGTTAAAACTGATTAAGTCAGTTTTTGTGTTACAATCACTTAATACATTTTTTATTAATTTTCTTCAATCTGCCTCAAGAATGATTTAAGATATGAAGAGGTAGGGGAAGTGATGGTGAAGGTGGTAGGGATGAGAACGGCGTCCATACGCATGTGCCGCATGGCTGCCCTGCTGGCCGCTGCCGAGAGTTGATTCTACAATAAAATAAAAATAAAAAGAGTATAAAAATCATCACTCTGAAAAGTGGACAGTAGAGGTAACGTAGTATACTGTATGTGTGCCAAATTTCAGGTTTCAAACGGTTTGCGAGCGACAGGTGATTTAAAATCCTGGACAGACAAACGGACAGCCACGGTAGTGTATTATATAAGAAGATTGCATTACCTCATTTATTGCTTTCCAGTGCAGTTTGTAAGGAAATTTTGACTGTAGACCTGCTTTTTCTTAGACGCAGCTGAATGGAACCCGACCATGGCCCAGCAGGATTTAGTTGACAATGGGACTGCTGTCTATCATAGATGAAGAGTAATTGATTAGCAAAGCTGATCGAGGGAGGCCTTGTAAGATTTATGCTGGCAGCTGCTATGGAGGTGATCTAAATTTCAGCCGATATTGCCTAGTGCAACTGCCCTCTCTATCGAGGACAAGAGTTTCAAGGGTAAGGGATATCCAAAGTGTTAAGGAAAATGCTCAAAGCACTTGAGACCATGAAAGCCCTGGTTTCTAGCCTGAACCCTTTGTAATAACACATATGAGCCGCTCTGTAGTCTGCGGTAATGTGTCTGTTTCACTGGTAAAACGCAGCAGGTTTAAAATTAAAATCTCATTAGAAATTTGTTGCCACTTTTATTTCTGTGATGAAACACAACTGCTGCATGTAAATTCTGACTGAATGACAACCTTCATTATAATCTTAGTGGAGGAAAAGAGGATTGTGCTTGTTTGGAGGCCTTGAAAAATGTGTCCTTTTTTAAATTATAAATAACAAATGCATTTTTTTTTCATTGTTATAGACTGCAAGCAGATAAACCTCAGGCTCAGTCATACCTCTGACCATTAACAACCTTGTCAGGGGAAAAGGATTGTTTTGTTTTTTGTCAGACTGATTAAAGCAAAATCGATAAGCTATTTCTACACATTTAAATATTGCAAACAGTATATTATATAGAGTATTAGGGATCAGTTTTTATAGCTATGGCGGGTTGACAGAAATGACACCAGATTATAAACATTCTATGGCTTAATTGAATTACTACATCCAGCAGGGGGCACATGCTTCCTGTAAATGTGTTCTTTTAAAATTTTCATCCTAATCGGAACAATACAGCATAACCCCCCATAACCAAAGTAGAAATGTTCAGACAAGGAAATTATGATACAGAAGGAAAGATATATTTAAATGATGCATTTACACCTGTGAACAAACAACTAAGCAAGTATATAGGATGGCACAATTGTCCTGCAATGTTTCAGTGGGGTCTTCAACAACTGGATGCCCATTTTTTGGAGGAGTCTATGGTATGGTCCTAAGCAAAGACAAAGAGACAGAGAGCAAGAGATGTTCTTCATCTATTCTGTGGAAAAGGTTTCAATGAGTGTGTTTATATGCACAGATAATAAGGTGAGGTAACCCAGTGTTTTGTCTTGGTAGAGAGATATATTACTCTACTTTCCCCTTTTGTATTATTAATATGTAGCCTTTGTCAGAAGGCCTCAAATCTCACAGACTTACCACCGTTTATGAGGTACTGTACCATATAACTTCTCCCCACCTTCCCTTCTACATTTATAGCCTCAGGCAATTAGGTGTAGTAAAAGCCAAGCAGGAGTTAAGTTACAATTTAAATAATGTATTATTGATAACATTCATAAATAATAACAATATGCAAAATACAATTGAATACTGGCAACCATACAACTTGATAAATGCTGATGTGTAGTTTCAGGTCGGCCCACAGACTTGTTACTTACTTTAAATGTCTCTAGTTAAGGCCCCATTTTTGGTCAGCTTTCTTCAGAACAGGCCACATGCCTGTCTCAATATGGCTGCCGAACTGTGCTCTTCATTGTGTTGTCCTTTTCAGTTAATGGTGTGTGTAAGATGCCCCTTCATCAGCTGGTGTGAGAGAGAGAGGAAGGTGTAAAGCATGCAAATTTATAGATTCTCTGTCCAAACCCTACAGCCAATAGGGCGTCATGGTACTTAAAGGCTTCTGATACAAGCCAATTCCAAACAGCCATACTTCAGACTAATGGGGCACAGAATACCTTCTCCCCTGCCCCCAAAACCGTTAGTTAAGGTGAAGCTTGCCAGCTAGATAGTTGGCCTCCATTCAGGTGTTGACTGAGAGAGTCCTACAGAGAAACACTTGCCAAACTTGTTTGAGGCACTTTCCCCAACCCTGTCGTAAAATTCACTATCCTGACTTAGTCCTAGGGGGTAAACATGAATGCTTCTCACTAATGAGATACTATTATTACATTGCTTTGCCTAAGTTACAAATACAAAATATTTAGCAACTTGTATGCAAACTTTCACACCTCAACACCCAGCTAAAGCAGAAAACTGTTTTTTGCTTAAATCCCACATTTATGTGTGCGATATCACTTATGGAGTTATACCTTGACAAAACACTCTAACGTCACTGAACTGTGCAAAAAAAAAAAAAAAGAGTTTAACTTAATCAACAGCCACCCTGAGTCCGAAAACGTACGTAAAACCTGTGTCCCCCGAAACTGTGTTGCTGAGCTTAGCACTGTACATTCAGCTCAACAACATAAATTGATTATTTAAACCAGGAGAAGGAATAATGTGACTGGCCAAGCATTTGCCCCCAAAAGTTTGTCTTTGTGGGTGCTTACAGCATTTTCAATGTGTGGGTGCTTGGTGTGTGTGTGTCAAGCAAAGACCAATGGGACAGAGTTGATAAAGGTGTTCACCAGCAATGAATGGAGGGACAATGTCAGGATGTCAAGAAGAGCATTTGTAAAATTATGCAGTAAGTTGAGTGATGTGATGAGCCCAGATCCAATTACCTGCACAGACTATGAAATCCTTAACTGTAACCCAGTGAAGGGTTTGCATGACCTCATAACTTTGTTACTCATGGAGTGTTAACTGAGTTTCTCAGAGATAATTAACCCGGTTTCTCTAACGGGAATAAGGGTATACATGGAACTTCTTAAACTGGGTTTCTGTTGAAGTGCATGGAAACACACTCAGTGACTGGCAGAGCTATATGCTACTTTATAACTTTACTTGGTGACATTACATCATCTTCCATTAAGACATTGCCTATTACCAGTTATTAACTATTAACAGACCATTTCTGCTGACCAGTTAGTAATTTGTATTAGCTTTTCCCTTTAATTATATTAATCATTAGCTCTTACTATTGACAGGAAATATACTAATTAGTTCTCTTTCTTTTATTCATCTGGTTGACCCTCCGTTAAGCTCAGTTAAACTTTAGACGTAAATTCTTGCTGACCATCTGCCCTTTAAGCCTCCATTTACAATGGTCATTCTACATTTTCATGGTTACTGGCGAAAATGTATTCTTGTATGCATATATTGACTGAACCTGTTTTCTTTAAAACAACTAAAACAGTGACGTTTCTTGAAGGAAAATGACCCCCGTTTGTAGCCTAGAAAGTTTGCATGTATTAAACTGTAGTATATTCCTAAAATATAATTTTTATTTAAAAACAACAGGCTTACATATTCCAATAAAACACTAATTATACAGTATGCTATTTTATATCTCTGACTACAATCACGGAAAATGTTTTTCCTTGTTAGAACTGCTGGATAACTAAGTCTTTTAACTTTGTAAATGCATTAACGTGTTCCCATCTGGTTTTCACAAAAACAGTAAAATGTTAACATCTTGCTTTTTTCTAATCTCACCTACTGATGTTTCACTTCAGGGGTAAACACTACAGTACATCACACTTGGATTTGCCTTTATTTTCTGCTTCCGTAACCATGACAGTAGATCTGAACGTGTTCAAAGCATGGCATAGCAGGGTCTTAGGCCATGTCTCAATGGAGCCTGCGTGCGGAGTTTGTTGCTCGGACTCACGGTTTAAAGATTGGATCTCTTTCCACACATTCTTCATCACTGAACTAATTGTTCCTGGAGATTAACTGTAGAATCATGCCAGAAGATCGCTGGCCTGCAGTATATTAGTACAACACTTAGAAGAACGTTAGACAGCTCCTAATCTGTTTTCACCTGGATTGCAAGCCCTCCATTTAATCACGAAAGATGTTGTTTTTCAGTTGAGAGTCTTAAAATTTATTTCCTGCATTAAACCGCCCTGAATCCTCCAAGTAAGTCTAAGTAAAAGAGCGTCTTTAACAGCATGTCATAATAAACACTAGGGAGCTGACATTTCCTGGGATAAATGCCCAAAACTATCAAAGCTTCACTTCGCGTGGGTGACTCTGAATCTCAGCACTGTCATTGATTAAAGTCTTACTTCTTGTAGTATTAGAGATTTCCCATACCCCTGTCTCCAGCCCATGGTGGTGATATTAAACGGTGTAATTTGGGCTGGCCAGCTTTGTAGCTAATATTGGGAGAATAACTGTCATCATAATGCCCTTGTGTTGAGGGGGTCACGAGGAGATTTTTTTCCTTCTGTTCTTACCCTTTTTAAAATTGCTCATTAGAAAGAAAAATGACAACCTTGGAGAGTTAGCAATTTTGCTGCTACAACTGCTTGTACATGTTCAGCCAAACAGAGCTCAGCGAGTCATATATTTAAAGGAACAAAATGGAATGACTGATCAGTTTCTCTAGAGGAAAATAAAATGGCAAACTTTTTTTTTTAAATTAAATACACTTAACTTGGCTATATTTTAGAATGGGTTTTGAAAGTATTTTATAGAATGACCTTTTCATTAGAAATAAAATCAATTTTATAACACCATGTTCCATTAGTTTATTTTAACCAAAGATGGCTACCTAATAGTGCCATGTTCCAGCCCCATCTTTTGATTGGAAGAACTTACTTAAGGGGAAATGTGATTAGCCAATCACAATGATTTAGATTAGATCAGAATAAACAGTCAACTAAGAAAAACTATTGAGTGTATATTTAAAGCCGTGCTCTTCGGTAGGTGGGACTGCTGCATATTTATTTATTCATACAAATATAACATGAGAGTGTAGGAATAGAGATTGAAAACTTTCACTTTGCCTATTGTGATTTTCAATGCACTTACGTGATTTGTCTGTTAATGCTGTCACACACGTGCGACTAGGAGCGAGCTGAATGGGACAAGTGGAGGTGGAGGGGTGCTCTAAACCTATTTCTGTTATTTCTGCAGATCAAAAACTGGAAAATCTGCCTGATCTGACGTCACTTCCTGTTCTGCCACCCAGACTGACATCACTTCCGGTTTTGGCACCCAGACTGAAGTCACTTCTGGGTTACAGACTATAAAATCCTCCATCTTGCCAAACTAAGTCAGTTTATTCTGAAAACTCAAACTAGCAACATCACTGTATTCAATTTAAATCTTTTGCAGCCAGGAACAATATACAGGTGGCTCCCACAAAACTTTTCCAGTGTGTTGAGACTCGTTCTTTCACAATGCAAATCAATGTCATTATGCAATTCCAGACTACTGTATTTTCCAAAAACAAAATCATGAAGAAAAATAAAATAATAGGGCATTAAGCTTCCAGACAACAACAAGAACAAAATGCTTAAGCGGAATTTGAATGAGTGATGTTTCACGATTCAGATTGTGCGTAATTCCTGCCACATTAGGAAAGCTGGAAATGGATGCATTTCCTTTTGAGGAGGGTAGCACAACAGTAAACTAGTAGAAAACTTCCTTCCAATAAAACTGTTAATTGAGTAGCAATTTTTTATTTATAGACATTACCTGTGCACACAAAGCAAAGCATGAATACTGATAAATCCATAGGACACGCTGGGACGCATCATCAGTGATGTATCCTGGGGTCATTCGGTGTTTTATGTCTTACAACATCAGACACTCTCACCCATTCAGGCGATAATTCACCAACCTAACTTGCACCTCACTAACTGTCATTAAAGGATCAACCCCCCTTTATCCAGAGCCATCTGGAAGCACTTTCTAGGGATTTTTTTTTTTTTTTGTTCTTTATTTCTCCTATTAGGAATTTGTTAGTTTTCGCATACCCCTTGGGGTCAGAGTGCAGGGTCAGCCATTGTACAGTGCCCCTTGAGCAATTGAAGGGCCCAACAGAGTAGGATCTCTTTTGGAGGTGCCTGGGATTCGACCCAGCAACCTTCGGGATACCAGCGCAGATCCGAAGCCTCAGATCCACCACTCCGCCCTATGGATCTAATGGCTTGTCTCTTTGCGACCCCTGTGATGCCAAGAAAAGTGAATGCGCTGCAAAGTGAGCAACCAGCCAGGCCTGAGCAACCCACTTTCACAGGTGGGAAGCAAGCTCACTGTCATTGTTACCAGCTCTGTTTCTGATATTTAGGACACTTCCTCTTATACGCCTCCTCCATGGTACAATACAATCAAAAGAAGACAGTTGATGAGGTTAAAGCAATTACAGTCATTTTATCAGAGATATTTTAGTCAAAAAGAGTGCAGACACTTAATTTAAGTTTTACAATATTTAATTAGTGAAAAGTCAAGAAAAATGACACCTTTTATTGGCTAACTAAACAGATTAGCAAGATGTAATACAGAAACTGGAGTTCTGTGTGTTTATATACACACTAGAATAAGAAACAACACTGGTAAACCTTTAAGTGACAAATCTTAAATGTAAAAAATTAATAGACTCCTTCAGCCTAGGGTTCATTTAACAAGAGAGAAGATCAATGTATGGTCAGGATCTTTGAATAAGACAACTGTCCAACAAAGTCTTTTTAATGCAATGTGGATCTGTAGTCAGGTTGTCTGTGTTATTCTGAGAGATGCAAACAATCCTCATATCCGGCCATAAAACTATTGTCTCTATTCAAACCTTGTTGCAATGTGTTACATTTTAGCATGAGTTTGACTTCCCATTCTTTTCTCTCTTGCTGTGTTTTGAAGTTGCCCATAAGCACTGTGACTTTAAAGTCCCTCTCACAGTGTCCATGGCTGTTGAAGTGGGCCGCTACAGGAACTTCTGTGTTGCCACGTTTAATGTGGAACCTGTGTAAATTCATTCTCTGGCAGAGTGTTTGTCCAGTTTCTCCCACATAGAGTGCAGTGTCAGGACATTTCATGCAGAGAATTAGGTAGACCACATCAGATGATCTGCAGGAAAATGATGCCTTTATGTGATGTTCAAGTCGGCAGTGTGGTATAACTATACGGTCTGTATTATAAATGTGGGCACACCTTTTACATCTTTTCTGTAGGCAGCAAGATGTGCCATTTTCTGTTGGTTCACTTAGGGAGCTTCGGACAATTATTTCCTGAAGGTTTGGTGGTTGTCTGTATGCCAGGAGGGGAGGTTCAGGAAATACATTTTTCAGTGTTTGGTCATTGTTTAGCATTGGCTGAAGTTCTTTTATAATTTTTCGAAGTGTTTCAAGATGTGGGTTGTAGGTGACAACAAGGGGATACAGTTCTTGTTGTCTTTGTTTTTATATTCCAGAAGGTTGTCTCTGGGTATGGCAGTAGCTTTTCTTATTTGAGTGTCTGTTGTTTTGGGGGTATAACCTTGTCTGATGAAATCTTGTCTGAGCTCCTGCAGTTGTTTATCCCGGTCTGTCGGGTCTGAACAAATACGATTGTACCGTATTGCTTGGCTGAAAATAATGGAGCGCCTTATATGCTTGGGGTGGAAGCTATCACTTCTTGGGTAGGTCTGTCTGTCTGTCGGTTTGTGAAAAACAGAAGTTACAAGGGTGTTGTCTTTCAATTGAACGGTGGTGTCAAGGAAGCTGACTTCTGTTTTTGAGTAATTCAGCTTCAGCTTTATGATGGGGTGAAAAGAATTTTATTCATTATGACAATGGACGAGGATCTTCTCACTGGCAGTCCAGATTATGAAGATGTCATCTATGTAACAGAGATACAACACTGGTTTTAAGATGCACATTGACATGAAAACTTCCTCCAATTTTGCCATAAACAGGTTTGCATAGTGAGGTGTAAACCGACAGCCTATTGCAGTCCCCATTTGTTGCAAGTAGAAATCTTGTCCAAAAGAGAATAAATTATGTGTCAGAGTGAATTTTACCATTTCTGTTATTGACTTTGTGGGTAAGTCATGTTGTCTGAGGTAAGTTTCACATGCCAATATGCCATCATCATGGGGGATGTTTTTGTAAAGTGCCTCAACATCCATTGTGGCCAGTAAGGTTCCCTTAGATAAATGGGCCTAAAGCAGACAGTTTTTTTAAGAAGTCATTGGTGTCCTGGATGTAGCTGGTTGTATTATGGGCGAGGGGTTTAAGGATGTGCTCCACCCAACCTGAAACATTTTCTGTAAGGGAGCCAATTCCTGAGATTATAGGTCTTCCTGGGTTCCCTTCTTTGTGGATTTTGGGAAGCATGTAGAATGACATGCCCATTCAGAACACCTGCCTTTTCCCAGGATACCTCAAAGCTAGGATCAATTTCAGCTCCTTCAACTTTTTCCTGACAATCCTCTTTTTTACTACTCTAGAGTTTCAGTGTGTCTCAGGGGCATGCAGAAGAAGTTTTGGTGATTATGATAAAGAGCTCCATGCTGAACACAAATATAATTTCAGATTGACTGTAATTACTTAGGAGTTTGGAGAAACATGAAATTAACTTTAATTGAATTTAGCCTGTTTAATTGCTGAATGATGTGACATATTGCTTTAGTTCAATTGAGCTAAAAATGTTTTGTTAATGATTTTCTCATGTCCTCAGCATCTGATGCTTCTTGTTTTAGTGTGCAACGATAGTTAGCCAGCACTGAAGGATTCCACTTACCCTGATTCTGCTTTTCCATCTTTGCAATGTCCTAGTGAAACATTTCACCATGTTCAGCATTCAGCTGCACCAAGATTGGCAGGGAAGAAGTCCAAGTGTGAATCTAGAAAATTAATCTTTAGCGACATGTTGTGCTTCATGGTTTGGTATACTTAAAGCATGTTATCAACCAGATGGATGTATTCTGGTGCTCTGTAATTGCCCCGCAATATTCTTAAAAGAGACTCTTGAACAACCTCCATGTGATTTCCTCTGCCCAACTCACTTGAACTCCTTGTCATTGATGGTGTCTCTGATTTGTGGACCAGCAAAGCTGCCTTCTTTAATCTTGGCATCAGTCATTTGTGGAAACATCAGTCTCAAATAACATTCCTTCCTTGTTCATCGCTTTAACAAAATTTTTTTCAGTTCAAGTTTTATTTACAGAGAAGTCAAAAATCTATTTGTTGGGTCAACAACTGCTTTATGCACCACACTTTTTTGCCTTACAACAGCAATAACAACAATATTTATTTATATAGCACATTTTCATACAAGTGATGTAGCTCAAAGTGCTTTACAGGATGAAGAAAGAGAAAAAAGACAAAATACAAAAATAAAATTAGGCAATACTAATTAACATAAAATAAAAGTAAGTTTCGATGGCCAAGGAGGACAGAAAAAAACAAAAAACTCCAGACGGCTGGAGAAAAAAACAAAATCTACAGGGTTTCTGAGGCCATGAGACCACCCAGCCCCCTCTAGGCATTCTACCCAACATAAATGATCTCAATCAGTCCTCATGGTTTTCAAGGTTCACATGGAAGAACTTGATGATGATGATGGTCATGTGGAACTCTGGCCTTCAATCCATCAATGTAGGAATTGTACGGTGCTTTGATCAGGTGGTGGTGGCGCAGATCACCACCACAGAAAACCAGAAAAACAACAGCAGAGAAAATAGGCGTTAGTACGGATTTTGGAGCCACCATGAATGATAATGAAAATTAATTGAATATACAGAATATCAGGATTAAACTAAAGTGAAGCTATGAGAAAGTCATGTTAAAATAATGAGTTTTTAGAAGTTTTTTTAAAATGTTCAATTGTATTATCCTGGCAAATTTCTATTGGTAATTATTTTCCAATATATATATAGTATATATAGTTCTTTTAATTATTTTCTGCCTTAGAACCAAATGCTTGCGGAATGGCCAGTTCTCTTTAATGTAATGAGACTCTTTAGCACGGCTGTCCCATTCTCAAATGAAACAACAGGACTTGGTATATCTGAACTGCCCTCCTAAATTGCTTTTTTCCGTTCAGTTGTACTTATTTGTGCCATCAACCTCCTGTTTATTTTGTGACTCTGCAGTTATTAAAAGGGGTTACCCAGTTGATAACCCAACATTTCTTTTGTGGACATTGTGTTCCCTTGGTCAACATCTATCTATCTATCTATCTATCTATCTATCTATCTATCTATCTATCTATCTATCTATCTATCTATCTATCTATGTCTATTCTTTTTCACAAATGCGTTAGACAAATTTTCTTTAATTGAAAGCTTTGCTACTTCAAAGAGGACATATTCAGTAAGTTTTGTGGTGTACCTGTGAGCTATTTCTATCTATTTATATCAAATCCCAAAAATAGGCAATTAAAATTAAATAATACATCAAATGATGCATGATAAGAAAATTTAAAGGTGATTTTTATAGTCAGCAGGCCATAGTCCAGAAGTTACACCCAAAAGAGTTCAGGAAGCACAATCATCTTTTTTTCAGGCGTAATCAATCCATTAGTGTTTTTTTCTCATCTTTTCAAATTTGTTCATGCAGCAATAAGCATAAGTAAGGAATCAGCATAATCCAATGGCAGAGAACGAGAAGCAGGCAGAGTAATGGAGCACCGGTGAAGGGAGGTTCAGACTCATTCAAATTAGAGACGTAAAGTGTTAAAGGTACACGGAGGGCAAGAGATAGCAAATAGTTTTTAATTATTCTACTTTCTGTCTTCCACTGGTAGCATGCCTGGTGTTAAATAAAATGTACACGATACCAGACTTTATGACACCAAGCACTTACCTACACTAATAAAACTAGAATAAGTAAGCCTGAAATACTGAGAACGATAAATAGAAAATATGAGCATAAATTAGTGCAACTCCAGGCCTATCTGTCACAAAGATTCAACACCCCGTAACCTGATGTCATTGTTCTGTCTAGTAAACAAGTACTGTAGTTGTGATCATCAGTTCCCAGTAGTCTCTAGTGATGAAAATATTCATTAAGAATGATACTTTCATTGACAGAATGGCTAATGGATGGTGAAGGGACAAAACTACTGTAAGTGTTGTATCACATGGTGGTGGTGGTCAATCTGCATCCTCATCCTCCTCTTTGACAGTGCAGATGCAAGTATCTGAGTTGAGGAGCTCACTTCCTGTTACTGGGTGAGCACCTGAAATCTGTGAGGACTCTGTAGTAAAAATGCTATTAGCTTTCAATTAGATGGAGTCTTTAGAGCTGGCTACACATTTAGTGGGGTTACGACCAGGTTGCTTTCTGTATGAAGTGCACCGGTCACTGCATGCTGGGAGGACACACAGAGGCAGGCCCAGGACACACAGTTGGGACTTCACATTTCCTTTAGCTGGTCTTGGATCATTGCAGCAGACAGGTAATTCTGGCCTCATTTCTTACTGATGAGAATGGAATGAGTTAACAGGTAACACAATTATTGTGAAATGAACATTATGCTTTATTTATTCCGTTGTTCCTTTGTTTTGTTAATTTATCATGAATATATGTATAGCTTATTTGAAGTTTGTTATCACTTATCTTACATATACCTAATTTGCATTCAATGATAATTTATTTGGGCCTACTTGCATTTGTGAAGTCTTTTTTAATGGAAAACAATGGCTAAGTAAACTTTAATAATCATGTCCATGTGCCACTTTAAAATATTATGCGAACTCAATGGCAGAGCACGTCATCTTACCAAGGTCTCTCTCATCATGTCGACTGCTTGAGGAAGTTTGTCCCCTTCTCAGGCTGCCCACTCCTGACTGTATGATGCTGCCATTGTCAGTTGAAGCCCATTTGAAACCCTAGGCAAACTTCAACGCTGGCATCTCCCCCCACCCCCCCCAAAAAAAATAAATGCACTAACAATAGATGCAAAAAAACCAGACACCTTCATTTAATACAATAGAGCTAAACATGAGCAATGTGCACGCAAGGTAACTTTAAATAATAATAATAATAATAATAATAATAATAATAATAATAATAATAATAATAATGATGATGATAATACCACCATGACATTGTCTAAACCCGTCTAATCCCGTGCAGGGTCATGGAATGCTGTAACCTGTCCCAGCAAACATATAACTTGTAACCTGCATGTCTTTGGACTGTGAGCGTATCACCAGAGCACCTGCAGGAAATTCACACAGACACAGAGAGAACATGCAAACTACTGTGCCACCCGATAAAATTAATAATAAGAAGAAATATCATGTGACCAGTAGGGGGCATATCATTGCCTTCTAAACTCCGAACACAACCTCACTGACAGATTCTCTGGTTCAAATACATAAGTTCCTCTAACAGGCTTCTCCTTTTATAGCATATCAAAGTAAAACAAACTCTTTCTCTTCTCTCTCCTCAACTCCTCCCAGACGAGTGTTCTCCAGCTTCTCTGCCAACTCCAAATTGCCTGGATGAGATCGAGCGGCTTCTTTTATTAATGACCCAGGAGATTTTTGGGCACTAGGACATAGCCCACTGGAAGCATTACCAGGTCAAACGGAAATCTCTGAAAGCAGGAATTGTGAATTCCAGCAGCATTCACCTGGTGGCCCACCACAGAACCCTACAGATCTGCCCAATGGGACTACAGGTCCCAGCATGCCCCGCTGGTGTCCGTGTGAGAATTCAAACCAAGGGATGCTACCATCTAGCATATAACAGGAGAGAAATCTTCACCAGTTCTCATCTTCCCCGGTCCTTCCACTGCACTGGCCTTCCGGCTGGATAGCGGTCCCTGTTCAATCGAGGCCAAGATGCCAGCCCATGTGTGCCATCCATTACAATCATAAACAAGTGCTCTGAGATTACTGCACAACTACTAGTATATGCATGTAAGAATAAATGAAATAACACAATTATCACTGCAACTATATACATTATATCACCTGAACATAACACAATAAAATTGATGTGACATTGTCCCGGACACCTGAGGGCGATGTGCTTGTTGAGGGTGACTCTTGATATAGTAAAAGTGCATCTAAAAGTTCTATAAACTACACCTAAGTAGCTGCCTTTTTACTTTAATATTACTGATCCATGTAACTGATTGCAACCATTAAATGATCACAATTCCCTGCTACCTTAACATGGTCATGGCAGCCTACCTAAGTATTAGGATTAGTCAGATACAATAAGTACCATGACATTAGACTAACTTCAGCGTGAATCTGCTTTCTTTTCCTTCAAAACTTTCTGATCACTATAGAACTTGGTGATGTCGATGATGTCTAGATAGCACTGTCGTGAACAAAAGAAACATTGTGAAAGAAATAGTCGGACGCACAACAAAGGTTTGGGGCAGCCGCCCATATAGTTTCCCTGGCTGCAAAAGGCTTAAATTTGCATGCAATGAGTACAGGTTAGAGTCCAAAACAGAATTGTCTAAGTATGGAGGATGAGGTGTTTTTATAGGTGATTCACAGGAAGTGACGTCCTCGGGGCCGGGACAGGAGGGATTTCTCGTGATTGGCCTGCGGAGAGAAAAGAGAGAGGCTTAGTGCACCCCACCGCCCCCTGGCCTGGCATGGAATCGGCATTTCCTGGTCCCTCGTGTGTGACAACATACAGGTAGCTAAGTACAAGCAGATAGTTAACAGCGTGCATACTAACTTTGCAAATCCTCAGTGAGCTTTTTTGGCTCACATCTCTACTAATAGTGATAGTGGCGCCATCATGAATGCTGCAATAACACAAACACAATTCACAGAGCGACAGAATGTCCGTACCTCTGTGTTTAGTTCACCTCTCCTTTTCTTCCTTTTGCAGTATTGCACCCCTGATGTTTTATTTTTTCCTTTTCATTTTGAAACACTCTGACAAGTCCTCATGCTCTTCTCACTACTTCACTTGCAATGTATTTTTGGTAAGGAGGGGTGGGTGGGTCACACCAAACTAACCTAGCAGCGGCCCTGACACCTTTCCCTTACCTCCACATTGTGCAGTTCATCTGTGCCAGAACTACAGAAGACTCACACTCTTAAGAGTGCAAGGAGCATGATAACTTTGAGACAACGCTAAATAGATGGCTGCCAAGTTCACCTAAAGGATTTGGCCAGCAGTGGGCACTGCCATCATTTCTGATCAGTTAGTCAACAGTGAAGTGCAGCCTGAATACCAAAAGAGGAGACAGTTTAATTGGGTGAGGGTAGCTGGGCAGCACTGGGCAGGAAGCTGGTCCACTGCAGCGGCATCTTTCAGTATGTTGGAGGAAAACCCACTCACAGGATACAGGAAGAACGTGCCAAGTTCACACAGACAGTATCTAGGCATGGATTTCAAAGCGAGGAGCTGGGAAAGATGCTTCACCTCACAATACTAATATGTGGAGCAAACAGATGTTAAAACTTTTAAAATATATAACAGTTCTTTTATGTAATGGAGGATAAACAAGTATAAAATTAAGGGATGAGTAATAGGAGGTTTACTTCATCAGCAAGTACCAGAGGAAATAATTTGTTCAGATTTCACAATAATGCCTCCAAATGCTGCAAAAAAAAAAGCTGTCAATGACATTTCTAAATTATAGAGCTGCCTCTGTGCTGTACTGTGATGTACATATTTTTAAGAGAAACTTAATATCTTGTCTTTACCCCAGCTTTTAAGTGGCAGTGCTTTTCACATTCTGGTTTGACTGCAGTGATAAGAAAGTATATGGCAGGCAACATCCTTGGATAGTCTCTCAAGGTTTGAGGTGACCTGATTAGGTAAAGATAAAGTTTAACTGCTGCAGGCAACATCATATTTGACATAGATGCAAAGGAAAATTCCAGATGAGACGTTTTTATTTTTTTTAGCAAGCTGTGAATGGAGCATGGTGGTTAATGTTGTGCTTCCCAGCTCTTGAGTCCTAGGTCAAAATCAGAGCCCACACTCTGTCTCTGTGAAGGTTTGCAGTTCCTATTTACCTGTGTGGGATTTCTAGATAGTACTCTTTCATATTCAAATGACATGTAGTGAAGTGTAATTACCACTTGTAAGGCCTCCCATTTTGGGTGGCTATGTGGGTGAACAGAAGTCCTGTCCAGGTTTGGTTCACATTGTGCGCCCAGTGCCACTGAGATGAGCTATGGCTCTCTGCGATGCTGGACTGTGTGAATGGGTTAGAAAATGAATGAATGGATCATGTTGAGAACTTGATATGAAGAAAGATTTTTCTGCTTTTCTCTTTGTTTTACCCTCAGTCTAAGTAAATTAAATCTTATAAGTTCTTTAGCTGTAGATGAGATTACTCCTGTACAGGTTTGAAATTGTGACTACATGGTTTAATCAAGAGTGTGTGGTATAGTAGTTAAGGTGTTGTATTGCCACTTCATTTCCCTTCAGTGATACAGTGTGTGAGTCATTTAGCCAACCAAGCAGATGCAGTGTACATACAAAGTCCTTGAGGGTGGCCTTTATCATGAGCTGACGCCATATGTAGTCAAATACCTGCTCTTACTGAAGCTTGTTTTCAATTGAAGCCTATTCAACGTTTTTCTCCATTTCTCGATTATCACAACTTCACTGTTCCATTAGCTCAAAAGATTCCAGCCTGGATGCATTGTGCCACGTTTAGTTGTTTTAAATCTCTTAATAGTTCTTGGAGTAGTCTCTTCGGGTAGCTGATATCAACGTATTCTAGGGGGCTTAGCATTCGGTGGAAGAAAATTAGGAATACTGACAAATCCCTCACTGTAATGTCATGTTAGTGATTTTGCAAAGATAAAAGTGTCCTCTGTGCTATATTTATACAATCCATTGATTAGGTCACTACTCAAAAAAGGAATTCATTAAATAATCAGAAAACTTTTAACATGTGTGAGCACCAGGGGTCGCTGTTGCCCTGTTAAACCCTACTGACAGATACGCAGACACAGGGTAAAAGCACAATGAAGATCTTTTACTTATTTTTTTCTTCTTCAAAGTGTCCTTTAAGCACTGCAGCCACCATACACAAATAAATAAACAAATCAATGCAATTCTCCTCCACTCCTCCCAGCAAACTCTGTCCTACTACCTCCCAACTCCGCCTCGCTTGCTGGGTCTCCACCAGTCCTTTTTATATTCCTTGTACCAGAAGTGCTTTTGTCCTTCCGGCTCGTCTGCACTTCCCAGTCAGATGGAAAATTATATTTTTCTTCAGCCCGGACGTACACAGTACTTCTGTGTTTCCGTCCCCGTGACTTGGGAGTATTTCCGGGCTATATGGAAAATAAAGGTTCTCGGGTCTCCCTGTAGCATTTCCTGGCGGCGCCCATGGTACCCAGCAGGGCTGTGAAGCCAAACTCAAAATCCAGTGGTACCCTATGGGAATCTGGGGTACCGTTATGCTGCAGGGACATCTCCATCTGTTGTCCGGGGGGGACTCAGAAGCTGCTTTCCCCAATCTTTCTCCTCTGTGGGTGACAGTTGCTAAGAGGACCTGACAAAGTCATCCACTTTCCAACCCGCTGAATCTGGGTCTGCTGGAGCCAATCCCAGCCAACACAGGGCACAAGGCAGGAACCAATCCCGGGCAGGGTGCCAACCTACCACAGGACACACACAAACACACCAAGCACACACTAGGGCCAATTTAGAATCACCAATCCACCTAACCTACATGTCTTTGGACTGTGGGAGGAAACCGGAGTGCCAGGAGGAAACCCACGCAGACACGGGGAGAACATGCAAACTCCACGCAGGGAGGACCCGGGAAGCGAACCCAGGTCTCCTAACTGCGAGGCAGCAGCACTACCACTGCGCCACCGTGCCGTCCCCTGACAAAGTCAATGCCTTAAATGACCACAATTTGATTGATAGTCCTGATAGCTCAGGATGTACGTGACATTTTCAATGTATTATTTTTATTCTTATTTTAGGGGACATGTGAGTTCCGTCCAGATTCATCCTGTTTTTAAAAGAAAGAGGAAGAAGATCTAATTTTTTATGATTCAGCTGGGTTCAAAAACAGGAAATTTAATACTAAGTGGAAATATAGAAAAAATTATTATGCCATAAAATGTAACATTTTCTCTTAAGGGTCTATATAAATAACAAGAAATACATTTATTATAGTGAGTAATAAAATAACAGCATCAGCTTTCAAGCATAAGCTCAGAAGGATATGAAACTCAGACACATGCTAGGTGCACATTGGATCAACTCTTAGAGTTTCTTTCAGTAACATATAATATCTACTTTATTTGCTGCTGCATGACAGTGTACACTGAACCATTCCTTTCTTCTTTGTGCTCCAGTATTTTTTGGTGCATTCATATGTAATGTGCGAAACACCTATTGCGAAAGGCCATGTCCATTTGTCAGTTCGCATGAAACAACTCGGCCCCCCATGGATCAATTTTGATGCAATGAGGCACATTTATTCTTCAACGAAATTTGTCAGGACAGTACAGTGTTTGTTCAGATATCTCAAACGGATCAGTTTATTCTTTCAATTCTACTTTGAAAGTGGTTGCTTGAACTCGTGTATATTTTGTCGATTTTCCTCTTTCACGCATCTAACAGCCGCTCGGATGCCCAATGCAAGTGAGTCAAATGCTGGGCAGAGTGAGCGCAACACAAACAACTCACATCGCAGTGCCTTCTCCCACTGCTTTAGGATAGTTAACCATTAGAGTACAAAAAATGTCACTTCTCTGGAACTAAATGGAAAGGGAAATAAATTACAAGGAACATTCAAAATGTTTCCACACTTTTTGTTAGCTCTGTTTATTAAGAATTTCAAAAACAAATGACATCACTTTCCTACACAGTCACCTTCATTTGCGATGCAGTTTTCCCAGTCACATGATACTCTCAGACACGACCAATTACTGCTCCTCCCACCTCCACCGCTTCCAGCGAAAATATAAAAGTGCGGAAACTTTTCGAATGTCCCTCGTGTTTAGGGATATATGATGCTGTAGTATTAACTGCCGATTATTATTGTAAAGTATTGACGTTATCAAGCTGCAGCTAAACGTTGTTTGAACTAATTAATAACACGGCAAAGCTGCAACTGCCCAAATTAATATAAACAGAGGATGGGTTTGAAAATGGACAGTGGGGTCCAGAGGTGGGGGGGCTACAGTGGCTTACCTTTCAGTCCAAGATGTGCATGAACAATTGCAGCATGTACTATTTGTGTTCCCATTATACAATATATCAGTTCTATTCCAAGTTCTTACTTATTTACGTAATTTTAATGAATTACTATGTTTTAACTAATATTAATAGCTAGATCAGTTCCTTTTCTCCTTTCATAGGTTAATATTGACAATGATTTTATGCTAGTATTGGTCATTTTGTTTTGATATCTGCTCTTCAATTGCTAATTATTGGATACTACTCTATTGGGTATACTTTCGGAAATGTTACATTTAAGAAAATTGAACAAAAGTTAGTCACAGACCCTCCAACCACTAACACACATCAGCCAATGCCTTTTTCACATCACTTGAATTGGAATCTGCTGTGAATGAAAGCTATTGAGCCACCACAAGCCTCTTTGTGCTCCGTTCTGAACTCCATTGTCAAGTGCTGTTATAAAGCATGTATTAAATGGAGTTTTCTGACACACAGAATTGCATTCTATTATTGCTATTACTTTTGAATATGACTCGTTGTTACAAAGCTATTTAATAAACCAAAATACATTACCAGACTCTTGGATGAAGTACTTAACAATGTGAAATGCTCCAACTTTCATATCAGTTAACTTAGTCGCTGAATTTTACGCCATGCCTACATTGGCCAAGTCGTTTTGTTTTCTGTGACACACTGGGCAGTTTTCTTAAGGTGTTTACATAGTACTGTACTTTTGCGAAATATGGAAAAAATAAACTAATTTATGCATTGATTTCTGTGCTCAGATTTTAACAAACTTCCTTTTCAAAAACTTTTAGTTTATCACATTTTATTTCTTTGTTGAACAAAGCTTGAAAATGCTTGGCCCCTACTGTAAATGGATAAAAGTTATCTATAGAATGTGTAATTTTTTTGGTCCGTCTCGTTTTCTTTTTTAGAAATCGCTTCAAAACTGTTGATGTAACCGCGATTGTCAGTTTCATTGAAGAAATTTCCTTTTCAGATATATGTGTACTGCTACTGTGGATTAAGTGACAGCCACATTTATTAGCCCACCTTAAAAAATGTTGTTCAGCTTTCTATGTTATTTTGTATTTTGCAAGTTTGATGCTTGCCTTATTAACAGTCTTTTTTACGAAAATCTAACGACTACTTGACATCGCCACATGCTGACTTCCCCGAGCTGATTGTGTGCTTCAGCATGTTTCATCCCCCTCGGTTTTCAGCTCCTTCCGTGCTTGAGATTCAGCCGATGGCTTTTGATGAGTTCTTTAGACAACATTGCAGCACAGTGCTTGGCATTTCAGAGTTTCTCGGTTTTCCTCTTCAGAGTGCAGTTGACAACCTGGGTGATTCCTGGGGAATCTCTCTATAACCTTTGCTCGTAACGCTGCTGCTATTTTGCAAAAAGAACTCTTTTAGGATGGGACTAAACCCTACATATGCAAGTCTCAGGTAAGCTTAGAGTGCTGGCCTTGTTGCTGGATTTAATCAAGTAAGTGAAGTCGAGATACAGTTGAGGGGACTTCAGTTAAAATAGTGCTTACACTTCCACCACTATCTGTAGTTAATCTAATTATGATAATGTCAGAGGTAGACTAACAAATAAGCTGAGAATAGACTTTCTCAGAGAAAACTATTCTTAATAAGAAGTAACAGTGACTGGTCTACTTTAAAATGATTGACATTTGTACTATCAGTTTTTCACAGTTTCCTTGTAAGTGCACTGTGTCTAAAGCTCACTGTGTAATAAATTTTGAAAGGCTATGCCACATGAGAGTAATGCAGCAACATAATTTACTCTGATTTTAAAGGAACTTCTTTCATATTTATAAATTAACAAAATATTGTGACAACCCCCTCATCATTTGCAATGCAAATTTGTAAAATTAAATTTGATGGAATTTTATCACTTATTTGTGAACAATGACAATGTCGGTCAAAGCCCATTTGGAGCCCTAGGCGGGGAGGGTGGACTGCACCCCTCGGGGTCCATAGCGGGCAGTCAGTATTAGACATGGGCGACCAGGGAGGGGGTCTTCCTCAATGCTAAGAGTGAAAGCCCCTTCATTTACATCAATACCGCCCTTCTGTGTACATACCCCAGAATTTATGGAGATCACACCCCTTAACTTTCATAAAAGGCACCACATGGGTGATGATGTGCAAATAGTATTACTGCTAGACTTTGAACAACACCTCAGGGGGAGCATACACCACTTAACTTTCATAAACGGCGCCCCAAACAGCTGTAATAAACATTTTGAATTTTTTGGATTGGGTACCCTGTGCCATCCCTAGCAAGATGCCCATTTCTACATCCAACACTGGCCACATTATCACCCCTCCATGACTAAACACCTGCTTAACAAGGTAACTGCCAGTATTCTAATTGTCACTTTGAATAATGAGGAAGAGTGGGTTCAGTTACAGTCCATAATAGTAGAGTCCCACTGAACCAGAGCTCTACAACCTTTAGCCTTTTCTCTCTTTGTTTTTTAAGCTTGGGTCCTGTTCTTCATTTAAAGCAGAAGTAGGCTGTACTTTGATCTGCTCAACCCACACTGCTTGTTCTTCCATCATCTCTGCTGAACAAAAGTATATAGAAATATTGAAGGTAGTTATAAAAGACTAAAGATGTTCATTAAAACCGAAACAGTTCCTTGCATACATCTAGGAGCAAGCAACTATGGACTGGCATGCCAGCTGTAGAGTTTGCTGTATACCTTGGGCACTGTTTAGCTTGTGTAATTGTTATTTTCAATAAGCAATATTTTCTCTTCTCCCTATATATATAAAATCCAACATCTGTCTGTCTGTCTGTCCACTTTTCACGAAAGAACTACTTAATGGACTTAGATCTGTTTTTTTTTCTATAATTTGCTTGAACATTCCGGTTGATTTTGCGACCTCTCTCATCACGCTAAGTATCATAATTTGCTTGTGGTACCGATTTATTTGCACGAATCCGAGAGACATGCAGCGGGCCGATGGGAGGGGAGTGGGGCCCTCCTCACTCACCCGCCAGCCTCGGGGTGTATCTTACCTCCGCTTCACTAGCAAACGAGAAAACTACTTAACGAATTTAGATCGGGTTTTTTTCTAGAATTTGCTTGAACATTCCGCTTGATTTTGCGACTTCTTTAATCGCGCTAAGAATCATAGTTCGCTTGCAGGAGCAATATATTCGTGCTATTGCAAGACAGAGGCTGCGGGCCCAGGATAAGGGGAAGCATGACATCAGGAGTGGGGAGTCGGTCTACCCGTGAGTTTTGGAGCGTAACCTGCCTCCACTTAGCTACCTTTATGTTTATTGATTTTTAAAGTTTGTCTTGCTTCACTACTATGCAGGTGGAGCCATTGGGAATGGCTAGTCACTTATAAAACAAATCAAAGTTGCCACGTTACA
>JANRMT010062840.1:37166091-37249315 GCA_026402145.1 Polypterus bichir lapradei
TAGATAGATAGATAGATAGATAGATAGATAGATAGATAGATAGATAGATATTCATTTTAGTATAGTAGGCAGGATTAGATAGATAGATGGATGGATGAATAGATGGATGTTCTGTAACCCTGTGGTGGCCATTGTGATTTTCTGCATTGTGTCACATTATTTCAAGTGATGCCAATTAAATCAACAAGCTGCTTAAGAAAGCAGGCTCAGTTACGGGATGCACTATCGACACCCTGGAGGACAGAACGAAGACAAAACTGATGTCCGTTATGAACAATGCTGCACAGCCTCTCTCTGACAGTCAGACTTGCTCTGCGTACTTTTAGCCAACAAATTATTCAGTGAAAGTCTGCCAAGAAGCATCACAGGGGCTTCTTCATACCGACAGTGCCTACATAATGCCTCACTGGGACTGCTATCTTATCCTAGAAAAGTATCTGTATGAAGATTTTAAAGTGTCAAAATATGTAATTTCTCTTAATTTACCTTTGTAGATGGAATAGATACATTTTTCATAGCTGTATGCAGGCAAAATATTTCATCGCTCATCTGGCTTGGAAGGAGAGACAGCCTGACGCTTGCTGTTGGGATTGTGGATCCAGTCTACACCCATTACTAACTGTTACTGTGTTTAATTTCTCCTATTAGAAAATGTCTCCTTTTTAGTCATTTAGTGCCCTACATCCTCTAAACCTTTACATACTATGCCAGCAGATGCATTTCTTGTGTAGAATTCCTGTTAAGCGTCATTTGAATTCTTGCCCATGATGTAGTGATTCACCAGTACTCACAAAGGGGAATCCTATCAGGTAATCTGTGTCTTAGTTACTATACATACTGGTGCCACATTGTTTTCAGCTGTTGAAGTCAGTAGGATATTTGTTGACCACTGAAAATTTTCAATACATATGCAACCATTTTCTGAGGCACTAGTTCTTTTGTAAGTGGTGCACACCGACAAATTCAGGGCTGTCAGTACAACTTCTTGTCAATTGTTACCCATGGCAACATTACTGGATGATCCTCTGAGCGTTGTCTTAACATTTGCATTTTATGCTTTTATAACTTGAATTGATTTTGGATTACACTGTTGATCTTCTTCTTTAAATATACCTTAATGCGGTCAGCGGGGCATGTCAAAGTAGCCATCAAATTACCTATTCAACAAAGAAGCAATGAATTTGCATTTCATATCCTAATTAAAAATATTTCAAAAATATATAAAGTTATATATTAAATAGAAGTAAGCCATTATCAAAATATAAATGGCTTTTACTTTATAATGTGTGTTCTCAAGTCATATACAAAAAATTAAAAATAGTCATGGTTTCACTCACAACATTAACTTCAGTGTGCGTAAAATGATTTACAAATGCAAGCTTTTTGAGGCAGCTAAGGCCCCTTCATCTTGCCTGATGAAGGGGCCTTAGCTGCCTCGAAAAGCTCACATTTGTAAACTATTTAGTTAGCCAATAAATGGTGTCATTTTAACTGTACTTTCTCCTGTATCAATCTATGGCTAACACGGTACAACTTACTGCCATAAAATGATTTAACAAAACTGAATTCAAGCAGCTTGCTGCTACTGTTTTCATACCAGCTACTGAAAACCTGGAAGAAAACTAAAACTCAGCACGCACCTGTAAGGAAGAGGATAAGTAGGCCTCAAACAGCAGCAAAAACATTCAACCACTGATTGCTTTAGGAACTCATTAACTGAACGTTTACTATAATTATTACATAAATATTACAAAAAATTGTTTGCAGTCATTCTGCCCGTCTTAAGTTTGCCAGTGAACATCCAGGTGTGTATGTGTGCTTTCTTGAGCAGAAGGAACTTGTGCACTACAAGATTTCAATCCATTACAGCGTAATGTGTTACCAGTGGTGTTCTTGGTGACTGTGGTCCCACCTGCCTTCAGATCATCAACAAGCTCCTCCTGTGTAGTTTTGGGCTGACCCCTCACCTTTCTCATGGTCATCCTCACCCCATGAGGCAAGATCTTGCATGGAGCTCCAGACAGAGGGTGATTGATGGTCATTTTATATTTCTTCCATTTCTGAATAATCAGACCAACAGTTGTCACCTTCTCACCAAGCTTCTTGCTGATGGTCTTGTAGCCCATTTTGGCCTTGTGCAGGTCTTGTCTTTGATGTCCTTAAACAGCTCTTTGGTATTGTCCATGGTTGTGGAGAGGTTGGAATGGAAAAAATTGATTCTGTGGACAGGTGTGCTTTATACGCATAACAAGTTGAGATCAGGAGTGTCTGTGATTGATTAAATGATTGTAATTGCCAATCTGTGGGAGCCAGAATTCTGGCTGGGTTGTAGAGGATCAAATGCTTATTTTTCTCAATGGTATGCAAATCACTGCGGTGGGCTGGCGCCCTGCCCGGGGTTTGTTTCCTGCCTTGTGCTCTGTGTTGGCTGGGATTGGCTCCAGCAGACCCCTGTGACCCTGTAGTTAGGATATAGCTGGTTGGATAATGGATGGATGGATGGATGGATATGCAAATCAATTTATTACTTTTAGGTAATGTATTTTTTCTGTATTTTTTGTTGATATTCTGTCTCTCTCCATATAAACAAAACTTACTATAAAATTAAAGACCGTTCATTTCTTTGTAAGTGAGCAAAGTTATTCAGCAGGGGATCAATACTTGTTTCCCCCGCTGTATTTATGCACCACATTTTCATACAACAATGTAGTTCAGAGTGCTTTTCAAGTTGATAAAGAGAAAGTTACAAGAAAAGAAAAACAATTAATATAAAGTGGTAATATTAAAGAATAAGTAACAAAATAAAGTAAAGTAAAGTAATCCAGATGGGTGGAGAAAAAAACAAAATCTGCAGGGGTTCCAAGGCCAAAAGGCCACACAGCCCCCACTGGGCATTCTACCTAACATAAATGTTCGTAAGTCAAATCTCTTAGTTTTCATGCATCAGAATGCATAGAATGTGATGAAGTTGGTCTTGTGGACGCCCAAGACACTTGCCTTCATTCCATCATTTCAGGGGGTTGCACGATTCCTTGAACAGGTGGTGGTGGTGCAGATCTGATCCATAAAAGAACCGGAAAAGACAGCAGATAATAGTGGGGATTAATACAGATTGTGGATCCCTGAAGGATATGGTAATTCTATACCCATGACCAACTCACCCGCTTGGAGTTTGTCAAAAGGCATTCTAAGGACTCTAAAAGTATGAGAACAAAGATTCACTGGTCTGATGAGATACAGATTGAACTCCTATGGGCAGAACTCCAAGCACTATGTCTAGCACCTTGCTGAAACCATCCCTACAGTGAAGTATGGAGGTGGAAGCATCATGCTATGGTGGGGCTTCTCAGCAGCAGGGATACAGGAAAACAATCAGATTTGATGGAAAGGTGAATGCAGTCAAATATAGAGAGATCCTTATAGAAATCCTGCTCTGGAGTGCACATGACCTCAGATTGGGGTCACCTGTCAGTGTAAATATGATCCTAAGCATGACCAAACATGCTGAAGCACTTTGAGCTACATTTTTTTGTATGAAAACGTGCTATATAAATAAATGTTGTTGTTGTTGTTGAAGTATATTCGGGACAAGTTTCTGACTGTCCTTGAATTGTCCAGACAAAGCCCAGACTTAAACTTCATAGAACATCTACGTATATAGAGATCTGATGATGGCAAGTTCACACATGGTTCCCATCCAATCCAACAGAGCTTGGGAGGATCTGCCAGGAAGACCGTAAATAAACTACCCCAATCCAGATGTACCAATCTTGTAAAGACTTTCTCAAAAAAATTTAAAGCTGAAATTGCTGTCAAAGAGGCTTCCACAAAGTACGGAATTAACAGTCTGAATATTTTAATGAACGAGAAATTTCAGTTTTTGATTTTTAATTAATTTCAAATCTTTCTGACAAACATGCTTTCACTTTGTCATTATGTGTTATTGAGTGTAGGTTGACAAGCAGAAATAGCAAATTTAATCATTTCAAATTAAATCTAAAACAAAATAAAGTGTGCATGAAGTTCAGGGGTCTGAATACTTTCTAAATCCACTTTATGCCATTTGCTTAATTGGGTTTGCAGGACTGAAATTGTTGTGTGGCCTTTGGCTCAGTAAAATACTAATAAAGCACCAGGAACTCCATTTCCGAACTCAGGCATCACTTTGAACACATACACACAAAAGGCCCTTATGTTTACTGTTATCATGTTCTAAAGTAAAGAATAGTTTTCTTAAACTGTATGTCTGTTTACTTGCCTATATTTTTATATTCCCCTGCCATGGCCCCCTGTGTATTATGAAGCATGTCATCCTCTGCAGGATTACTTATTTGTTGTTTTCATCTGCACTGTTTCCACACTGCTGATCATGCTGTCGTTTTTACTCTCAGTAAAGCTTGTTCCATCTATTAGATGACCTATTTTTGTACCCAACTCCTATATGAAGTTTACTTTAAGGGAAATAGTTGTCTTTACATGGTCAGAATCAAATGATTACTCCCAAAACAGCAGAAGTTTACTTTGTAGGTTTATCCTGCTTCCATATTTCATATAAAGGCAAAATACTGTATGTCTTAAAAGATGTCATGGTTGTATTCTTTTTGCGGATGTGATCTTTAATGTCTGCCTTAATGCTTAAGTCTAATAGCATCCTCCATGCAGAGGGCTGAGGTCAACAGGATAATGCTAGTAATACTTGTTTCAGATTATTTTGTGTGGTAGATCTATAGCCATATGTATAAAACATGTCTACGCACAAAAAGAGACTGTGGTGGTCCCAGCTGCCTTCAGATCATTAACAACCTCCTCCTGTCTAGTTATGGGCTGATTCATCACCTTTCTCATGATCATCCTCACCCAATGAGGCAAGATCTTGCATGGAGCTCCAGACCGAGGGTGATTGATGGTCATTTTATATTTCTTTCATTTCTGAATAATCGCATCAAAAGTTGTCACCTTCTCACCAAGCTTCTTGCTGATGGTCTTGTAGCCCATTCTGGCCTTGTGCAGGTCTTGTCCCTGACGTCCTTTGACAGCTCTTTGATGTTGCCCAAGTAAACTTGTAGCACAAGTTTACTTTGTAGATTTATACTGCTTCCATATTTCATATAAAGGTAAAATACTGTATGTCTCGGAAGATGTCATGGTTGTATTCTTTTTGCAGATGTGATCTTTAACATCTGCCTTAATGCTTAAGTCTAATAGCATCCTCCAAGGAGAGGGCTGAGGTCAACAAGATAATGCGAGTAATACTTGTTTTAGATTATTTTGTTTGGTAGATCTATAGCCATATGTATAAAACTCGTGTACACACAAAAAGAGGCTCAAAATGTGTGTCCACAACTTTCCATGTAAACATCAGGATTCATTAAAGGAAAACTTGATGGAGAACTTACAAATATTTACAGCATTTCTGACTCATCTGTATTTGAGATTTCAGAGGAAAATGACGCAAACCTTGAACAAGAAGGGGAGATGCAGCCATACTAGCTAAATAACAACTGTCACGCACCGGTATGTAATTATACTGCTGGCCGAAAGGAGGCGATACCGCTAACCTGTGTCATCTTCCTTTACCCCCACAATGCTGAGAAACCGCCCCAGTGAGGGCAGTTGACTGCGCCACTTCCTGTCCCAAGACCATAAAAGTCCAGCTGTGTGGAAGGAGGTGTCACTTCTTGACTGGAGGGCAAAAGATTTGGAGCTCCTTCAAGCCCAGAGCAAAGCATTTAAATAAGCCTTGTTAGGCAATAATTGTGTTTTTCAGAACACCAGAGAGCAGCATTTTTCCTTGTATTCATGTCAGTGTGCGCTGTTTCATTTATAGTTTTCAAGTAAATGGGGAAAGCCAGGTTGGCACCCCAACATTTATCTTGTCTTTCGATCCTCTCGGACAACCATACAACTCATGCATAAAATAATTTATATCGCTGAGCCGTTATTCTAATGTGGTTTGACCTGACAAACACATTAAAGCTCAAAAGTTATGAATGTGTGATGTACAGACTCTATTTTAGTTACCTTTTAAGAGGGCCTATGCTGTGTATTTGCACTGAAGAAGTTTTTGTTTCGTTTTTTCCTCAGTTGTTATAACCTACCTGTTGTCACTTCTCAGGATTAGAAACCAAAGCACAGTAAAAACATGGACGTACTTTACCCTCTGCATTTGGAAAGTTATAAATATCATGCCCTATAGCATATTCATAGCCTAATGGTTTCACACAGTGTGTCTTGTTTGGTGCTACCGCCATATATGAAGGGAATGATCTTTTAGGGACCAACAGGAATTTTTTTTCTCCATGATGATGGGTCACTTATTAATCTGGTCTAATCTTGGTACATAAATGGCAAGGCTGAAATCCATTTCTGAATGTACATGATCTATGAATGTTTGGACATCATTGGCCTAAAAACCATCATGCTTCATTAATGGATATGATGACATGGACTCGGAAATACTTCAGTCGACACCATTCGGTATTGCATCCACAGAAGCAATTTAAGGCTTTACTCTCCAAAGCAGAACCCATTCATGAACACTGTCCAGAAGCACTGCTGACTTCTCTGGCCTCAGAGTCTTATCTGAGATAGAAAGTCACACAGTGGAGTCATGTTTTGTGGTCAACATTTAAAATAGTTTTTGGAAACAACTGCCGCTATGTTCTTTATAGAGAAGAACGACCATCAAAGCTGTTATTAGCGTCAAGTCCAAACACCGGCATCTGTTGTGGTATGGAGCTGTCTCCAAGACCATGGCGTGGGAAACTTGCATGTCTTTGAGGGTACAGCTTTTCCCAGATAAATATGTACAAATTTCAGAGCAACATATGCTGCCATCAAAATGCCATCTTTTCCAGGGATGTCTCTGCATATTCCAGCATGTCAACACCAATCTAAATTCTGCCTGGATTACAAGTGCATGGCTACTTAAGCAGGTAGTGAGGACTACACTGGCCTGCCTGAGGATCTCTCCATTTGAGAATGTTTGGCACATTATGAAGCGCAAAATGCGATAACAATAGCTCCTTACAATTTCACAGCTGACGATCTGCATAATGGAGGAAAATTCCACATTCTAAACTTAACCAACTTGTACCTTCATCGCCCAAACGCTTAATAAGTTTAATTGAAAGAAATGTCAATGTCACACAGTGAGAAGCTTTCGATTGTCCCTTTTTTGGAGCATTCAGGCTAAAACATCATAGAATGTGTTATTGTAGTATTTTCAATATATTTGCTTTTATTTCAAATGTTTCACAGCAGAAGGATATCAAGAATGTCAAAATACTTAAAGGTCTGTACGAGATTTTAGTTCTTTTCTACATGCCCACTCGTCTTTGCAGGAAAGTGGCTTGCATGTATAAAAGTTCTGTTTTTAGAGGTGGTTGAGGCCGTGTGGAAGATCCCAGGGGGCAGCATGGTGTTAAGGAGTCCGACAGCTTGGGGGAAAAAAACTCTCCTGCTGCCTGGCAGATCTGGCTTTGATGCTGCAGTATCTTCTCTTGGAAGACAGAAGTATGAAAAATCCATGTGAGGGGTGTAAGGGGTCCTGCACAATGCTGCAGGCTTTGAGGACACTGCATTTGTAAAATATGTCCTGTAGTGAAGGGAGAGGCACCCTAATAATGTTCTCTGCAGCCTTCACTATCCTTTGCAGGTGCTTGCAGCCGAATATGTTGTAGTTGCCATACCAGACAGTGATGCAGCTGGTCAGAACACTCTCAATGGTGCCTCTGTAGAACATGGTGAGGATGGAAGGGTGAAGACTTGCTCACCTTCAGCCGCCTCAGGAAGTGTAGTCTCTGCTGGGCTTTCATGATTAGTGATGAGGTGTTATGTGTCCTCATAAGTTCCTCAGTTATGTGCACACCGAGGAACTTGGTACTCCTAACAGTCTGCACATCTAAACCGTTGATGCTGAGTGGGATGTGGGCAGGATGTGATTTTCTGAAGTCCACGATTATCTCTTTTGTCTTGTTAACATTGAGAGATAGATTGTTGTCTTCACACCATGCAGGCAGCCATTCCACCTCATCTCTGTATGCTGTTTCATCATCCCTGCTTATCAGTCCCAGCACCGTCGTATCATCCGCAAAGTTGATGATGTGGTTGGTGTTGTGTGTGGCTCTGCAGTCGTGAGTCAGCAGGAGGAACAGCAGTGGACTAAGCACGCAGTCCTGCGGCGCTCCAGTGCTCAGTGTGATGTTGCTGGAAGTGTTGCAGCCCATCCGAACTGACTGGGGCCTCTCTGTCAAGAAGTCTAGGATCCAATTGCAGAGGGTGGTGTTCAGGCCCAACCTGCTCAATTTTACAACCAGCTTTTGAGGGATGATTTGCATTTCCCATACTGTCCCACCTGTTTTGGAATTGGAGTGGTATATACCAGTAATAGGCACCAACAGGGCCATTTCTGACCTGTTTGGTGCCCCAGGCAAAAAAATCTGTAATAACCACCTAAGCACTGTTTCTCAAAACCATACACAGACACACATACACAATATGCTGCTAACACAGGTTAATCACTTATTTAATTAAAAATAAAAAATGTAAATGGAATAATAAAATAATAATAATATAACAATAGAACTCTTTAGCATTTAAATTGTATATGTACCAAAACATACATAACTTATATAGAACAATAAAATAACAAAACAGAACCGCTTTGCATGTAAATAACTTATTTAACAGACTCTGCAAACTTAATATAGAAAAGGAAGTACAACAAATAAATTATATTAGAAGCCTATCCCTGGTGAATGGAGGGTCTTAACATTACAAATAAAAGTCTTTTTAAAATTGGACATGCCTTGACTTTCTTGCAGCAAAATCATTGCTAACATCATCATATGACATATTCCTAGTGGCCACAGTCCTCCTGCCCACAAGACCTTCTCTCCACAGGCTCACTCTCTCACCTTAGTACCCCACAAACCGAGGAACAAGCCAAGCGGGAGGTGGCGATGACAGGAGGAAGCTGCCTGAACTCAGTCATAAAGTGGAGTCTGGACTGCACCCAGCATGGCCATCATTCACTCTGCGGTGCTGTACTTGAAGAGGAGGAGGAGGGGACTGGGACCTAGCAGTGTGTCTGTCTGGCAGGCTGCGCGTCACCTGGGAAGACCAGGGGGCGAGTTCTGACTTCTGGTCCTGGCAGCAGCCAGCTGTCGAAACTGAAGTGTCTCAGCCTCAATGCCACGAGTGCAGTGCACAGGTAGCAAGGAGAGCGTATGTTACACAAGTGGCCTGGCACACTGCCGGCACTAGTGCATGCAACAGCACACCGATTGTGCTATGCATAGTGCAGGCACTGCTGAGGTGCACAACATAAACATTTCTTTGTGTTCCAGTCTGATCCAGACAAATTTACCTAAGCAAAATAAAGATAGGAATCTCCACAGAGGGCTGCATTAAGGCAGCGTGACCACTAGAGGGCACCCTAGGCCATCACCTGGACAGCCGCCCTATGCCCAAGAAATGGCCCTGGGCACCAGAACCTGTTTTGTGTGTACTTATAAAATGCACATAACAAAACACTGTCTGGATGACTTTTGAGAAACTTGGGGATTGCTAAAGTTAAGTGATTTTGATTCATTCCTTGAGTATGTTTAATTTTTTTTTTCTTTTCATATTTTTCTTAAGTTGTTTTAGGGTCTGTGGCTTTTTTTCTCTTAATTACCACTGGTTGTGAAAGAATGAACACACCTTTTGAAAAGTTGTCTCTCTTTTTAACAGTGTGTGACAATTATATTCATCCACTCATTTAAACTGCAAGAAACACAAGGTATATATAAAAAAAAATCAACCTTCAAGACCTTTTTGTCTTGAAGCTTTCAGAAATAATTGGAGTTTTATCATGAAGAAAAAAGTGTGATCGTATTCCTAAGGGCCCTGGCATTTCCTGCTATGCGGAGTGTGCCTAACTAGACTCCTTCAACTTGTACCAGCGCTGACGGTAGCTGTTGACCAGACAAAGTCTGTGAAGTGTCACAACTACAAATGGTTATGCTTTTGGAGAGCCTGGAAGACAAAAATAAAAACTATGGATGTGCAGTACAGTTACAGTAGAGAACATTGTTTTAAGTTTTAACTTTTTGCTATTATTCATTTCAAAACTCTTCACAGACTCATGTTTCTAGCTTTAAGGCAATAGCAAGACAAGTTTAGCCATTCATCATTTACCTATGCAAGCACACAAATTAGGCTGAACACATAGTTTGATTACCATTAAATTTGACAACAGATGTCCATTAACATTATAATTGAGTTATTGTCATTTGGCAGCAGAGGGGCAAAAAAAAGAAAAACTCAATCGGACAGAATGTTTGGAGAAAATAAACCTCTGCTGCAAGGCTGAATGAAGACCGGCGGACACCAGGTTGTTTAATGCAGTATTTTTTGATTTTGGCCCAAGGCTTGATTGATTCAGGGGCCCCCTTGATTATTTTGGTGTTGTGGATACTACCTGCACTTTACTGCATTGAGTCAGGGCGTCTTGTTGAAAAGGCTTCCCCACCTTTCCCATCTTGGGACCTGCATGAGTGAGTGAGTGAGTGAGTGTGTGTAGGTGTGTGTACCCTCTCACACACTGTCTCACGATTCACTGCTGGTTCCTGATGGGCACCACACAGTGCCAGAATAACAATGAACTATATGATGGGTGGGTTCTTTTCTTCCTTCCAGTGCTAGTGCCCTCTGCCTTCCCACAACCCTCATTTGGACTTCATGGGCTCTGGAAATGGATGGAGGAAGGGAACTAAGCGTTACTTTACACACCCAACTGCACTTTTGCTACACCCATTTAAGCAATGAAATGGTAATCACACTCATTTTTCCTTCAACCAAGTTATGTTCAGGCATTATCACACACAGGATTTAAGCAGGCACATCACACTAGCTGTTTTTAGTCAATGTTCTTGCTTCTGATGTCTCTCAAACTTCTTTTTCTCTGGTACTACCAACCTCGTGATTTTGCTTTGCCCTTGTGGAAATTGTTGTTTGCAGAAATGTGTGTATCAGCCTAATTTGCCTGAAGATGTCTTGATTTCAGCTCCGTATTTTTACTAAAATGGATCCACCTACACTGCTTGCAGATTTCAACTCCTTGTGCCAGGAAAAGTCCACTGACTCACTGTCAATCTGAGGCCAAGCTGATGGTTAAGTGTGGGCAGGTAAGAGGAGGTGACGATCTGGCATGTGGCAGCATTGGCGTACGGCGGCATGGCACAGAGAATTATGAATCCTAAATTGTAACCAGGAAATCTGTGTATCTACATTTCTGTATATTATCACAAAATTCTACAGATATTTTTGTTGAGGAGTGAGTGAAGTGTCTTTTTCATTTATTAGTTCATTTTTTATCTTAAATAGATTAAAATTAAAATGAGCCTTTGTATATTTTAGACCAGGGGCCCATGTGATTTTTACCATAATGAAACACTGGCTTATTTCTGAATGTTCATAATTTCAAAGATAGTGATGTGTGATTTTATAGTCTATGGAAGAGAATGACAGAAATAGACACTTTTATATAAAAAAAAAAAAAAAAAATGAAACCAAAGATTAAAAGATAATTAAATCTAATACTGCAGGCTAACTAGACAGCTACATGTACAGAGTCTGTTGATGCATATATTAACGGTAGGCATTATTTAAATTCACTTAGGATATGTTGTAGTTTCTTTAATTCACCAATTACTCAATTAATCAACAATACAGAACAGAATATTTCAAGACTTTATGTTTTATCAGATTGTAAAATTAAATGACACTGTTCGTTCTCTTGCAGCGTCAAATGTTTAATTGTGGGGAAGGCTTTTGGGGACGCCTGTCCTTAAACATAAATCCCCTTTGATTTAAAGTGCAGATTGTTTTCCTGTTACAGCTCTGTGGCTACTCCTGCCTGTTTAGTCTTATACTTACCAACCTTTAGAGATATACAGTCCACAGTTCAACCCAGGACTGTAATTCACTACCTTCAGACTTCACCCAGCTACCACTGTCATGTTTACATGTGCCTCAAAAACCCGTTAATCCACAGAAACCTGCTTTCTAATCTATCCTGTAAACTCCCATTCCGGTTAGATAAATCAGATTATTGTCCTCTGAGAAATCTGGTTAACACTGGTAGATTTCACCATGAATGACCTGTCATACATGTACATCAGTAGTCCATCCTCTGGGCTGTTCTGAGATATGAACTACCACCTCTACAGAGCAGAGAAGATGACCAGTGATGGCAATTGACTCTGCCCTTTCCGGTCCCACCACAGTTATGAGGGTACACTGCAGGACAGAGTGACTAAAGCAGACTTTGTTAGCTGAGACAGGTTTTTGTAACAAGGAAACCCTGATTTTCAATTGTTTTGGTACCATCAAGTGTATTTTTTACTTGATCAAATGGGGACGACCAGGTATGCGCCTCAATATTTCAGCTTGTGGAACTGCAATTCCTTTCATTGACCACACCTGATTATGTGGCCATGTAAACCCTTAACCCAGTTACTGTTTTCAGGATTTTATAGGATGCTCACGTCTGCTCCATTCTATTTGCCTGTGCATATACAGTCATATGAAAAAGTTTGGGAACCCCTCTTAATTCTTTGGACTTTTGTTTATCATTGGCTGAGCTTTCAAAGTAGCAACTTCCTTTTAATATATCCATCCATTATCCAACCCGCTATATCCTAACTACAGGGTCACGGGGGTCTGCTGAAGCCAATCCCAGCCAACACAGGGCACAAGGCAGGAAACAAACCCCGGGCAGGGCGCCAGCCCACCGCAATCCTTTTAATAATATGACATGCCTTATGGAAACAGTAATATTTCAGCAGTGACATTAAGTTTATTGGATTAACAGAAAATATGCAATATGCTTCATAACAAAATTAGGTGCATAAATTTGGGCACCCTATCAGAGATATTACATCAATACTTAGTTGAGCCTCCTTTTGCAAATATAACAGCCTCTAGACACCTCCTATAGCCTTTGATGAGTCTCTGGATTCTAGATGGAGGTATTTTTGACTATTCTTCCATACAAAATCTCTCCAGTTCAGTTAAATTTGATGGCTGCCGAGCATGGACAGCCTTTTTCAAATCATCCCAAAGATTTTTGATGAAGTCAGGGGACTGTGACGGCCATTCCAGAACATTGCACTTCTCCCTCTGCATGAATGCCTTTGTAGATTTCCAACTGGTGTTTTGGGTCATTGTCTTGTTGGAATATCCAACCCCAGCGTAACTTTAACTTTGTGACTGATGCTTGAACATTATCCTGAAGAATTTGTTTTTATTGGGTTGAATTCATCTGCCCCTCAACTTTAACAAGTGCCCCAGTCCCTGAAGTAGCCACACAGCCCCACAGCATGATGGAACCTCCACCAAATTTGACAGTAGGTAGCAGGTGTTTTTCTTGGAATGCGATGTTCTTCTTCTGTCATGCAAAGTGCTTTTTGTTCTGACCAAATAACTCAATTTTTGTCTCATCAGTAAAAAGCGCTTTGTTCCAAAATGACTCTGGCTTGTCTAAATGAGCATTTGCATACAACAAGCGACTCTGTTTGTGGCGTGAGTGCAGAAGGGGCTTCTTTCTCATCACCCTGCCATACAGATGTTCTTTGTGCAAGTTGCGCTGAATTGTAGAACGATGTACAGATACACCATCTACAGCAAGATGTTCTTGCAGGTCTTTGGAGGTGATCTGTGGGTTGTCTGTCACCATTCTCACAATCCTGCGCATATGCCGCTCCTTTATTTTTCTTAGCCTGCCAGACCTTTTGGGTTTAACAGCAACTGTGCCCATGGCCTTCCATTTCTTGATTCCATTCCTTACAGTTAAAACTGACAGTTTAAACCTCTGAGATAGCTTTTTGTAGCCTTCCCCTAAACAATGATAGTGAACAATCCTTGTTTTCAGATCTTTTGAGAGTTGCTTTGAGGATCCCATGCTGTCTGTCACTCTTCAGAGGAGAGTCAATGGGAAACACAACTTGCAATTGACCACCTTAAATACCTTTTCTCATGATTGGACACACCTTTCTATGAAGTTCAAGGCTTAACGAGCTAATCCAACCAATTTGGTTTTGCAAGTAATCAGTATTGAGAGTTGCATGCATTCAAATCAGCAAAATTACAAGGGGACCCAAATTTTTGCACAGCCAGTTTTTCACATTCACACAACTAAATACTGCTTCACTAAAAATCTTTGCTCGGAAAACACCCCAGTACTCAGAAATGAAAGACATACCACTGTAATCTTTTTTGTTGAAAGTAGAGTCAATTATTATGCAGGCTGAGAGGGATTCCCAAACTTTTTCATATGAGTGTCTTTGCTTCACATATGCTGTCAGCAGCCATGGACAGAAGCGTCCACAAAATACATGTACAGAGGCAGCATTCCTTCTCCTGGCTAAAATAATAGTTAAAAAATCACTAAATTTATGTTAATGAGCAGAATGTACTGTGGTGAACTCAATAACAAAGTCTTAAGAGCAGTACGGTAAAACACATTAAAATTAACACACATTTTGTAGTCCGATTACTTTTAAATTAACAAGTAACCTAACACAATGCTTATCTTACTGAAGAAGAAATACCTGCTTTATTGTTATTCCAGCAGCACTGTGTGTAAAGCAAGTCACTGACACTGTGTGACCATAAGCCACTGGACCAGCCTGTGTGCTCCAATTGGAAAAGCAAAAGAATTGTAACCAATCTTCTTATATAATATGTTACTGTGGCTGTCCATTTGTCTGTCCAGGATTATAAATCACCTGTAGCTCGCAAACCGTTCGACCTATTGACCTGAAACTTGGTACACATATACTACGTGACGTCTATTATCCACTTTCGGGGTGATAATTGACCTCCAAGGTTATTCCTCTTTTTATTTTTATTTTATTTTATTATAGAATCAACTCTCAGCAGCGGCCAGCAGGGCAGCCGTGCAGTGCATGCGTACGGGTGCCGTTCTCGTCCCTACCACCTTCGCCGTCACTTCCTCTACCTCTTCATAATTCATTCTTGAGGCAGATTGAACAGTTAAGTGCCAGCTTAAGTGAAAAATTAAGGAAAACGTAATAAGTAATTGCAACACAAAACTGATTTAATCATTTTTAACGTGAAAAGATGTGACGAAAGAAGAGAAGAAGCGGGCCGCTAGGGTGGAGAAAAGAAGAGCTGCTCAGGAAGCAGCAAGCTCATCAATCTCTGAGCAAATGAATGCTAAACGTACAGAGAAAGAGGATGAAAACTAGGAATGCTTAAGTCGAGTGTGTTCACTGCACGTTATCATGTAGTCCGCCATTACTGGTTGTGTCATAAATGTTGTAAGTGGATAAAGACATCAGCCAATAAATAAATGTAAATGTAAGGCAAGACCCACATGAGTCCTTTGCTGGGCTCAATCACCGATCCAAGAAGAAGAGTGTGCTGCATGCAATCTGATAGCAGAAACCGATTAATAAAGCGTCAATTTGACTAAATCTACTCTATATACAGCATATTAAATGCTACGTCTAAAAGTGCAACGATTTTGTGCAACGATTTTATGTGACGTTTGTCACGCTTTAAATCAGGCTTATTTTAAAACCTACATATAAATGTTTGGTATCATTCTTTTCAGAATTTATCAAGCTTTAATGTAATGTTGTTAGATTTTGAGATTCCTATTCCGTTTTTTAAATTATAAACTAAAAAAATATCAAGAACTCACATCCCGCGAGACGAGACTTTGTGCCAAAAGATTTGACCACGGCCTGGGCCGAAAATAAAAGACAAATAGTAGGACAGCTGCAGTACAGGCTTTTTAATGTTCAAATGCCACGTGAGATGCAGATCACACAGCATGGCAGCAGCAAGTCAGCAGCTGATCGAGCAAAGAGGAGGTAAAAAAAAAAACTGTATTTGTTTCCCATTGTTTCACTGTTAAAGAGGGGGTTTCGGAGGAGCAACCCGACCGTGTCTCCTTGGGATGCGTTCAGCCCCCCTCTTCACAACACAAGCGGCAGAGACGTGAAGTGGCTGATGCGTAGCTCAGGCCAGTGGGGTTGGCGAGCGAAGTGAGCAGGGTGGAACCCCCTAGTATACTTTTAAAGCACACAAAAATGATCACAGGTTTAATGCTTATTTTTGAATTCAAGGTTAGCCAATGATAATGTTTCACTTTTTTGCATATTTTAATGATGTCGGAAAGTTTCAACAAAGCAGAACTCCAGAAGATTACTTGTGTATGTAAACATGGATTTTTAAGAAACCAGGTAACTGCCTTAGTCCGGTTACGTGTGTGTAAGTAAACACACTGACTGAAGGGCTTGTCAGTGAAAATAAACATTCCTAAAAACACGTAAAAAAAACTTTTTACACTTTCACTTTGGATATATGTTAACTGTCAAAATGCTGCTTCATTCTTTTAAGCACCCAGTTCAAACCCATCTTTTAAGGCCATTGTACAGCCAAATCTCACAAAGTGCTAGATGTTATAAACACACAGCAACAAAGTGAATCAATAGCAAAAGAGCAAGAACAAAAATCAATGTCAGAGCACATACTGTATGCCTTTAGTGTGATTTATTTCTCATCATTCCTGAACATTTTTAGTCTCCAATTGCACTTTCTTAAAATGTAATGTCACGGAATATAGAGCCTGTCCCGCCAATATGAACTGCAGGGCCCAATCCCACCCATGCCCACACTGATATAGGCCCAATTTAGAGTCACCAGTTAACCTAACAGGCATGTGTGTAGGAGGAATGCCAGCAAATCTCTCTCACACACACAGGCAACTTGTGCAACTGGACTTGGGATTTGAACCCAAGATGCTGGATCTGTGCAATCGTGTTGCCTGTGCATCAAGCTGTATTTTAGAAATCCATTTTCACAGTGTTCACCATCATAAAATCTCTTAAAAGGAAATAAAAATACCCAAATTACGAGTCACACTGAGCCTCAGATGTAAGCATGAGTCTAGTGAATGGCAACTTTGCTCCCAGGTTGACTGCTGCATGTGTTATTTCAACTTCAAACAAAGCTAGCCCTGCCCCACCCACTTATTTTTTCTCTATTTACAATTCTTCTCGCTGTTTATTCAGCCCATTAATATCTGATAACAGGTACTGATGAGATGCTGTCATTCATAAGGTGAGTCACTATCCAATTTTGTTACAGAGCATTGTGTGTATAGAAAAGCCCAGATATGCAATACTCCTATTGTATTGAAGCAATTACTGCTTTTATTACTTCTGCTAATAATAAAAGAATAAATGAAAATTGCTTTGACAGATATTTGTATGAATTTCTTTCATCTTTGTACACAGTAACACTGAAAATTAAATTCTTTTGTTAAAGTGTGTGTATATAAATGGGAAAAATGGCAACTTAGAGTCTGAGGTCTGTATAGTATATTTGTTTTTATTATTATTATTTCTCTTCACCTGAAACAATGGTTGGCACATAAGACATGATAACACAGCAGAAGCAAGCAATATATAAACCTAAGTCATTTAATCCTTGCTTTCCTTTGCAGGCAAAGCTATCCTTGCCCTTCCCTTTCTTACCATATGGAGCACAATGGCCTCTGCTTGCTCCGATAATCCCCAAAACTGTAATTGGCTCACATAACTTCCTTCATGTCATCCACTTAACAAAGCCAAAAATGTTAAGGTTAATCCAAGTGGTGCAATATCTTCCACTGGTACTGCCAGCAACTTTTACCCAAATACTCAGTAACCCCTTCTAGTGATGCAGTAACATCCAGGAGGACGTGAGAGCTGTGAATAGCCATATTCCAGACTTTCTGTATGTTTCCTTTACGTACAATAATTATTCTCACTGGTGATTCCTTTAGCCTTGCGAGTAACTGTTAAGGGCCCAGGTAAGATCTGAATACTCAGGATGAGCTTTACACATGGCAGCTAGCTGAGAGTTTTGGAGAGAGCTGTAGTGTCATGCATCAGAGTGAGCTCCACCAAGAAGGGTGTGTAGATACAGTGGCCTTTAACAGAGGTCTGGCAGATTCTCAAAATCACCTGATCCAGGTTATGGTCACTGTGGGCCAGAGTCAACTCCAGCAACACTGGGAGCATGACATTGACCAACACCGAACATGGCACCAGTCTGTTGCACTCAAATGAGCCCAGTTTGGAATTTCTAAGTAACCTCACATACATATCTTCAGAATGTTTGAGGAAAATCTATTCACACACAAGGAGAACATGTAAACTCCACACAGAAAACAACTGGCCACAGGTGTCAAAGCCATGATACTGGATTCATCAGAGAGCAGTGCTAACCACTGTGCCACTCAGTAGCACTTTGGAATTAAAATTATATATCAAAAATATATTTTAGGCAAATGAAAGGTTAAGTAGTTGTAGTGTTTGGTACATGGCAGGTCACAAGGAGAAGCATATTCCAGTGACTGCACTCTGTTAACCGGTCCTTACAGGAAGACCACGTAAGAGAGACGCACGCAACAGTCTACACCCACTGAGCAAATTATTAGGAGCACATGTGCACCTGCCTGTCCATGACATTATCTAATCAGCTAATCATGTGGCAGCAGCACAGTGCATAAAACCATGTAGATTCAGGTCAAGAGCTTCAGTTGATGTCCACATCAAACACTAGATGTAATGTCTCAACCAGGGTTCCTGGCTGCGGTCCTAAATTAATGTTTTATGTCATTTTTGTTCATTTTCGATTTATGTTGATTGTGTGCATCATTTTTGATTTTGTCTATGTATATAAGCTGCAGCTGTTATGTTCCATATGTTTTGTAGGCCAAGAGGTGGGGCCACCTGTCAATCACTGCCAGGGACTGCCCTCCACCCTATAAATCCATAGGGTCTTCCACAGTTCCTGCTGGTTCTTAGTGAATGCACTTCTGAAATGTTCAGTTCTTTGTGCTTGTGATGATTTTTTTTTGTGCTTTGTAATTTTTGAACCCTTTTTTTTATTACTTTGCTTTTGATAAACTGTATGGTATTGGGACTTTGCCTGTACAGGCAATGTATGTCTTTTGCTTTTTTTCTGAGCTTCACAGAATTGTTATAGATCATTTCTGTTCACAATAAATGAAAGAGGCCCTTTTTTGGATTTAGCCATGGTCTATACCCCCCTCTTTTGGGCATTTTTGGAGTTGCTTTTGGAAACTTCTGGAACTATTTAGCAATGGGCAAAGTGGGCAAATTATGTGATCTCAGTGATTTCTTTTTCTCAGTGTCATGATTGTTGGTACCAGACAGGCTGGTTGGAGTATTTCTGTAACTGCTGATCTCCTGGGACTTTCATGCATGACAGTCTCTAGAGTTTACTCAGAATGGTGCAAGAAACAAAACAACATCTGGTGAGCATCAGTTCTGCAGAAGGTAATGCCTTGTTGATTAGAGAGATCTGAGAAGAATGGGCAGGTTGGTTTGAGTTGACAGAAAAGCAACAGAAACTCAAAAAATCATTCTGCACGTCTGTGGTGAGCAGAAAAGCATCTCAGAATTCACAGCACGTCTTAACCTTATGGCGAACTGGCTACAACAGCAGAAGACATGTCAGGTTCCATTCCTGTAAGCCAAAAACAGAAAGCTGAGGTCGCAGTGAGCACAAACTCACCAAAACTGGACAACTGAAGACTGGAAAATTGTTAGCCTGGTCTGATGAATCTCGATTTCTGTTGAGGCACACAGATAGTAGGGTCATAATTTGGCACCAACAGCAGGAATCCATACATCCAAGCTGCTTTGTGTCAACAGTCCAGGCTGGTGATGATGGTGTAGTGGGGTGAGGAATGTTTTCTTGACACACTTTGGGCCCGTTAGTATCAATCAGTCATCGCTTGAATACCACGGCCTATCTGAGTATTGTTGCTGTCCATGGGCATCCCTTGATGGCAACAATTCACCCACCTTCTAATGGCTGCTTCCAGCATGACAATGTACCATGTCACAAAGCAAAGGTTGTCTCAAACTGATTTCATGATCACCACAACTAGTTTAGTGTTCTTCATTGACCTTCCAATTCACAAGATCTGAATCCAACAGAACACCTTTGGGATGTGGTCGGACGGGAGATTGGCAGCATAAAGCTGCAGAAATTGTGTGATGGAATCATGTCAAAATGGACCAGAACATCAAAGAACTGTTTCCAACATCCTGTGGAATTCATGCCACTAAGAACTGAGGCTGTTTTGAGGGCAAAGGGATACCTTATCTGGTATCGGCATAGTGTTGTTAATAATTTGCTTAGTGAATGTATACAGTATAAGTCATGATGGTTGCAGAGAAAATTATTTCAATTTCCAAGGTGGATCTATAAGGACATAATCTAGGAATGTGATATTAATGGCACAACAGAGATTTAATCAACTGTAAGTGTTAAGACTGATTTTGAGAATGCGTAATAAAAGAACTAGTAAAAATATTCAGATATCCTTCTATATAAAAGCGGTCGGGATTGTCCTTCCGTCCCGTGAGTGCTACGCAGGCGCGGAGTTTCACACACGCTCCGTCCATTTTGCAATGCACGATGGGATTTGTAGTTTCGTTTTTCCAGGTAAAAGATGATTTTCTATTCCAGACTGTGCGATATCTTCTTCTTCTTTCTTACTATATAAAAGCAGTCGGGATTGTCCTTCCGTCCCGTGAGTGGAAAGCGTAGCGGTATTCCGCTTATCACAGACTTACTACTTGCAGCTTGCGGTACAAAGCGACATGATGTGAGCAGAGTTCTGGTGCTCCCATCGTTCCCTTGCTTTTGTGCGCGATGCGCTGGAAAAATAGACAAAATGATGTCTCTGGAAATAATTAATGTTGATGGAGTACAAATGCCTCACCGCGTAGTAAATATCAGGGGGGTTTAAAAGGGCGACCTCAATATAGAAAAACAGTTTGAATTTCATCACAAAAACAACAGAAACTACGAGTATTAAAGTAATACCGCTCAAATGCAATATAACCAAATTAATGAGTTTGTATAAAACATCAAATTGATCTACATATTGAATTGCCTTAAGAAGTGCTCAACTTAAAAGGCGGGTGAGCCTAGCGTCTAAGTAACCTTTGTTCACCACTAATTTAAGATGATCATAAAATCATGTTACACTCCACTCAAAGCAGCTCTGAATGCTTGGATTCAATATTTGCATTTATCATTGTATACTGCTCAAAAGAATTAAAGGAACACTTTTTAATCAGAGAATAGCATCAAGTCAATGAAACTTCTGGGCTGTTGATCTGGTCAGTTAAGAAGCAGAGGGCGTTGTTAATCAATTTCAGCTGCTTTGGTGTTAATGAAATTAACAAGAGGTGCACTAGCGGGGCAACAATGAGAAGACCCCCCAAAACTGGAATGAATGGTGTAACAGGTGGAGGCCACTGACATTTTTCCCTCCTCATCTGTTTTTTCACTTGTTTTGCATTTGGCTATGGTCAGAGTCACTACTGGTAGCCTAAGGCCATACCTGAACCCTACAGAGGTTGCACAGGTAGTCCATCTTCTCCAGGATGGCACATCAATACATGCCATTGCCAAAAGGTTTGCTGTGTCTTCCAGCACAGTCTCAAGGGCATGGAGGAGATTTCAGGAGACAGGCAGTTACTCTAGGAGAGCTGGACAGGGTCATAGAAGATCCTTAACCCATCAGCAGGACTGACCGGTATCTGCTCCTTTGGGCAACAAAGAACAGGATGAGCACTGCCAGAGCCTACAAAATGACCTCCAGCAGGCAGGCCACTGGTGTGAATGTCTCTGACCAAACAATCAGAAACAGACTTCATGAGGGTGGCCTGAGGGACCGATGTCCTCTAGTGGGCCCTGTGCTCACTGCCCAGCACCATGGAGCTTGACTGGCATTTGCCATAGAATTCCAGAATTGGCAGGTCCACTGCTGGCGCCCTGTGCTTTTCACAGATGAGAGCAGGTTCACCCTGAGCACATGTGACAAACGTGAAAGGGTCCGGACAAGCCGTACAGAACGTTATGCTGCCTGTAACATCATTCAGCATGACCCGTTTGGTGGTGGGTCAGTGATGGTCTGGGGAGGCATACTGTATCCATGGAGGGTTGCACAGACCTCTACAGGTTAGACAACGGCACCTTGATTGCCATTGGTATCGGGATGAAATCCTTGGACCCATTGTCAGACCCTATGCTGGTGCAGTGGGTCCTGGGTTCCTCCTGATGCACGACAATACCCGGCCTCATGTGGCGAGAGTATTCAGACAGTTCCTGGAGGATGAAGAAATTGATACCATTGACTGGCCCCCACACTCACTCGGCTGATTTCAATCCAATAGAAACCCTCTGGGATGTTATGTTTCGGTCCATCCGACGCCTCAACTCAGTGATGCCCTGGTCCTGATCTGGGAGGAGATCCCCCAGGACACCATCCATCGTCTCATTAGGAGCATGCCACCCTGACATTGTCAGGCATTCATACAAGCACGTGAGAAACATACAAACTACTGAGTACAACTTTGAGCTGCTGCAATGAAATTCTGGAAAAATGGACTAGCCTGGCGCATCATTTTTTCACTTTGATTTTTGGGGTGTCTTTGAATTCAGCCCTCTGTAGGTTGATAATTTTAATTTCCATCAAACAATGTGTCATCCTTTCATTCCTAACACATTACCATATCAGTAGAGATAGCCAGCAGGATTTTGTTCCCATTGAGATCTGATGTGTTTTCAAAGTGTTCCTTTAATTTTTTTGAGCCAGCTATGAAAAATAGATATCTGAGTTTGAATGAAGCTGTTCCTTTTGATTCGTAAAAAGTGAAGTGTGTGGTTTGGATTGGAGAAATCGTGAAAACTTAAAGAAATGCTAGCATCTTTGGAGAAAATTTGTTCTAAAATGAAGCAACCCTTATTTCCCCAGATTTGTCCGATCAGGCATTAAATTAGATGGTACCCATAGATTTTGTTGTGGTTAGTGAGCCGTTTTATAGATCAAGATCTAATTTTTAAAAAAACATTGGGATACAATACGCATTCCTTATTAAACTTCTGAATGTGTTACTATATATCTTAAAACAACCTACATTAGATATGGCAGCAGTCGCTATTTATATTCTTTTTGGCTTTACTGTGAGCATATTTTAAAGTGAGTTTTAATTTCAAGATGAAGGTAAGTCATTTGGGAACCTCTCCGGTGTAACATGGATTTCTTGTGGCAAATAATTAAGTTATCGGGGCTGACAGCAATGTGTGTTATTTACTCCAATGTAAAGATCCATTGAAACTTTGTTTCTACCTCGGAATGTGGATTAATGTCAGCGTTTGACAGGTACAATTATCTTTAGTCCTGGCGTGTCAGATTCACAACTGACACTTCAGGTGTTCAGCCAGACACTTCACATTTAATACAGCACATTTTGGTTTTAATGCAGACATATTATTTTTCGGTATATAAATCCAGGAGTGGGTTCGGGGAGGGCACACTGACATTGTTTTCAAAGCATTTCCCAGACAGACAAGGTGATTGTCCAACAAAAAAGTGAATTCTTGTTTGATTCCTTTCGGTAGACAAAGCGGCAGCTGCAGGAAATAATGACAGAAGATTAGAGAAAATTGAAGTTTTTTTTCTTCTTTTATCTATTCAGCTCCCTATTTTTACGATATGGCAGTTCTTTCCATTGTTACATTCACAATTGTGCCTGAAAAAACTTTTGGACATTCTAGGTATTCAATAACAATTTTGAATTTTATAGACTTCAGACTGGTGCTGTATTTCTTGGATTTGGAACCATTGCGGGTAAAAATATATAGAGAGAGTTTTTTTATTTCATTTTTTTTTTTTGCCTTGTAAGATAGTTTAATCTTTTCGTAGTGTTCTGTTGGGCAGTCTGGTTTTATGTGTTTGATGATGAAGAACAAAATGCAGGTTGTGTCCCTGTGAGCAAGTCGTGTCACTTGTCTGGGCTCCAATTACAGGAATGCCTGAACGTTTCTATTAAGCTGTAAGTGTAAAGTCCTTTGTGATGGTATTTAACGTCAATAAGGCTGTATAAAAATGAAATTTGTGGATGTGTTAATTATATTGTTTTTCCCTGTTTTCTTAGCTTTGCTTTTCTTGTTTTAAAATATTAAATCCAGACAATTAAACTTTCGGTCTTCAATTGTGCTAGTACTCTTCGACTTCTGTTTTTGTTACTTTTCTGTGAAAACCCTGTCAATGATATCACTCGGCACTTTACACACCTGCTAAGAGTTATATTACAGTAGTAACAGAAAAAATCCTTATGAATACATGTGGTCCATATTTATTGTAACTCATACCAGTATGTTTTTAAGATTATAACAGTAAGGAAGGTACTGTAGTGCCCTAACAGAGCATCGAATGGATTCTTGCTCTTTACATTGCTCTTTCGTGTAGCTCATGATCCTTACAAGGACTGCTCTCTGTTGCCGCACTAAATGGAATTAATTTACGCCATTTTACAGACATCCCTACAGCTGGCTCTGTCCTTTACACAATGGATTTATGTTGGTGACTCTTCCCCAGAATCATACAACCTCTTAGCACCATTACATAGACCACCCTTTGAAATTGCTCTCCCTGGTGACCACATCCATCTCCTGTTAACAGCCTGTTGGTCATCGTTTCCACAACGGTTAGGCACCTGGTGACAAAGATACAACAGTGGGGGTTACTGAGCACTTCGTTTTCAGGTGGCAGAACAGGGATGTTGAGTTCTGTGCTGTCATGCATTGCAAAAAGAGGTATTTAATGCTGCACTTCTGTTTAGTGATCTGTCCATTATATATGTGTGGAGCTGCAGATGTGTCGCTTAGCCGTCATCCTTTACTGAACTGACACTGCAAAAAGTGTTACAGGTCTGGATCTCAGCATCAAAACTCTCCAGCAACTTCTCAGAAGAGCCCAAAATCCATTTTAGTTTTCTGTGACACTCAGCGATATGCAAAGTCAGACTTTGGATCTTCTCTTATCCCACTTCTAACACCAATTTAACACCAGCACCGAGCGCCAAATAAATTCTTTGTTCTTTACATGATTCCTTTAAGTAACTCATCTGCCCTAATAACAGGATAAGTGTCTGTATATCTTTCTGTGTGTCTGTTCGGTTGCTGTGCCAATCTAAAAGGTGGTGCATCAGAAACATGAACACTGCTTTCATAAATCCAATACCAAATGGCATATAAAAGAGACATATGTATTGCCTAGTGTACTGCAAACATTAAAGTTGAGGTCTACATTAATTACTTATATAGATAGCACAGCTAGTTATCCTTAAAACAGTGTTTCCCAAACTCGGTCCTGGGGACCCCCTGTGGCTGCAGGTTTTTGTTCCAACCCGATTCCTAATCAGTGACAACACCTGATAACACTGAGCTCATTTAATTAGCTGCTATTGTTTTTTCTTCTATTTGACATTCAGAAGCGCACAGCAGCATGATTTGTACATTTATAAGACATTTATAAATATTTCTGCTTTTGCTAGAGATTTAAATGCTTAACTGTCTTTTGTTAATTTCATTATACTTTGCCCTTTCGTTGTATCTTAATAATGACAATTTAAAACGAGCAGAGCAGACACGCTGGCAAGCAACACACGGAATAATCAAAGGCTGCAACTACTTTAGCGTCAGACCCACTAATTAGTAAATAATGATTAATTAAACAATTAGAACACCTTGAAAGGTAGAATGAAAATCAAGATGAAAATACTGTTAAAAAGAAACAAATGCATTATTCCTTTATAACTGCTTGGTACATTTAAATTTTTTTTTTTTTTTTTTAGCAAACTTAGTTTTCTAATTTCTATATTGTTCCCTAAACACAGAACTTGGGAAATAACACATCATTTAATTAGCCCAGGAGTTAAAAACAGAAGCTGGTTGGAACAAAAACCTGCAGCCACAGGGGGTCCCCAGGACCGAGTTTGGGAAACCCTGCCTTAAAAGGATCACACTCTGTTGCCACACTAGATAGAATTCATTTTCACCCTTGCAGGCTTGCTATTTTTATAGGCTCCTCTGCAGCTGGATCTGAAGCTGCACACGTACATAATGGAATGCCAGCTCAGAGTGGTGGTAACTCATCCCCAGGCTGATGCAACTTGTTGGCACCATTTCAGTATGTTTTTTGATATCGTCAATGCATCATTGATATGTGATATGATGTATACTCTGCTGACTTTTGCCCAGCATTACCTCTTCATTGTCTAATAAGACTAGACAGAGCTATTAAGACAGTTGTAACAAAGCACAATACAAACTGGCAGTTAGTAACAACGTGTTTTAGCCGAAGAGAGTGAAGAAGACTACTTGCACTTAACATGAGTGGTTTCGTGGACTGCATAGAGCATGCTGAGGGACCATAGACAAATGAAGTTCATTCACAATTCACCTGCAACTGTCGTGCATGAGACAAAACTCTCCATTTACCTAAGCAGGCACAGGTGACAACTTTGAAAACCACTGGAGCCCCGACTGTCAAATCATTTCCACGGCTGCTTGGTGTTTAGTGTTTTCAGTAAAGACCTGCCTATTCAGTATTCTGTCGGGTTTTTTATCCTTTCTCTGTGCAGTGGTAGGCCGCCAGAACATACCTGTCACTGAGATGGCAGAATTAGGGTGTAATCATCTGCTGCACAATACAGTCATAAAGAAAAGACAGCCAGATCCATCAGTTGGAGGATATGGGAGTTGTAAATACAGCAAATCAGCTGTTTCTGATGTGCAGCCAGCAAAGAACTACATGTTTCAGAATTGAGAACAACACAAGAAAATGGTGCTTAACTGATAAAGTTAAGATGCTCTATATGTTAGAAAGACAAGGACAGAAGGAACAGAATTTTGTCTTTGTAGTTTGACAGTCGAAAGAGGTTTAGGGAATCGTTCATGTCGTGAAAACATAGTAATGAAGAAATGATGAAGTGACTTTTTAATGGAAATTAGGATGCTACTTGTATGTAATTAAATTGTCAAAAGAGAGATTATTTAGAAAGAAATATGTTGACTTTAACTCTTTTTAGGCGCATATATGCATATAATACGGCAATCACCCATTGTGATAGGCGTGTGTGTCTTCCTGTCTGTCTGAGTGTCGACCCGCCCAAGGATTAATTTTGTTGAAACAAGGCACACGCTTACTCTTCAGGGAAATTTGTCAAGACAGTTCGATTTCCGTTAAGATTTTTCAAACAGATCACGCTGTACAAAGTTTAGAAATTTCAAAATCTACTATTTAAAAGCTTTTGCGAACTTGTCTATCTTAAAAAATTAAGAAACGGTCTGTGCGACTTTTAACTGTTAATTAGTTTGCCGTTTCAGTTTTGCCTTGAGATCAGGCTGCTTGAACTTGTGTATTTTGTATATTTTCTTCTTTTACTCGTCTGACAGCTGCTTGGATGCCCAATGTAAGTGAGTCAGCGAGTACGCGCACAACTCACACAGCAGCGGCCTTCTCCCGTTCCGTCAAGTAAGTTAACCGTAGACGTACAAAAAATAAAGGCACTTCTCTGGAAATACATAGAAGGGGAAATCAATTATGTAAGCACATATAAAACTGGACTGATTGAACTAACTAAGACTGTACTCCTTTAGGACTGTGTCTCTCCGGAAAATCCTTGGGTACCATTGGTTTGACTTTGTGTTGAATGAGCGGTTGCTCATGGAGTCTCGAATGAGGCACAAATTCCTGCATTGTGAGGGAGCATCAGTTACGGCACTACGGCCATGTGGTGCGTTTCCCCGAGGGTGATCCAGCTCGTAAGATCCTCATTTTTGGGGACCCGAGTGGGTGGACCAGGCTAAGGGGTTGCCCATGTAACACCTGGCCTGTGGCAGACAGAAGGCCATTTCCGGAGCGTGGAACTGGACGCCATGTCTGCCTGGGGGGTTGACAACCGGGATCCCGAGTTGTTTCGTCGTGTAGTGGATGCAGCAACACACTGTACCAGTGCATGCTCCCCAGCTTGACTTGACTTGATTGAACTAATATTATCTGCAAATTATTATTGTAAAGAACTGACATTGTCAACTTGCAGCTTAACTTTGTTCAAACTGTTTAATTACATGGCGAAAGGTGCAGCTGCCCTAAGTGATGTACACACAGGACAAGTTTAGAAATGGAAGTGCAGTTGATATGTGAGCCAAAGATCAGAGCTGCTGGCCATGCCGCTAGTAGCAAGGACAGGGCAGTATTACAGTCTGCGCCGTGCTGATTACTTAGCGATAAAACAGACAACAGACTGACCATGCATTGCAGTTTATCGGTACCCAAAGAGCTGCTTTTGCTTATATCTTCAGTCTAGATTTAATATCTTTAAGGCAACTGTCACCTATCATATTCCTTTTATACAATGAATCAGATCCTTTCCAAGTTCTTACTTATTTATATACTGTAATTTTAGCGAATTACTGTGTTTTAACTTGTATGAATAGCTACATGTGGAACTTATTTCAGTTTCTTTTCTCCGTTCACAGGGTAATATTGATATTGATTTTATGCTAACATTGGTCATTCTGTAATAATAGTTATTTTTCATTTGCTAATTATTGGGTACTACTCTATTGGGTATACTTTTAAAAATGTTATGTTTAAGAAAATGTAACAGTTACAGACGCTCGACCACTACAACCACAACAGTCGATGCCATTTTCACGTCACTTGAATTGCAGTCTGCTGTGTATGCGAGCTATTGCGCCACCACAAGCCTATTTGTTCTCCATTTTTAACTCCTTTAAAACTGCTGTTAAAAGGCACATATTTAATGTTGTGCACTAACACATTTAATTGCATTCTGTTGTCGCTATTATTTTTGAATATGACTAATTGTTATAAAAATATTTAATAAACAAAGATGTGATAACTGACTCCTGGATGAAGTAAATAAAAATGTGAAATGCTCCAACTTTTATATCAGTTAACTTAGCTGCAGAATGCATCCAAATGCTACACCATGCATACATTGTGTAAATTGTTTAAATCTAAAACCATATTTGTAAATTGTCAAAGGTGTGTCAACAAAAGCCAGAGTTGATATTGGCGAGAAATCAGCCAATTCATCTTATATGTGAACAGAGCAATAGAATTAGGAGGTCTCACACACACTCGAAAAGCATCAGATGAGCTCCATATAAGACATTCTGATGTTACCCTGAGTAAAACAATCAAAGCAGTCATATCATGACATAAAAAGAGAGGTACTCTAAACAAAGGACAAGAAAGGAAATGACTAAACAGCCATCGACCAGACGTGTTTGTGCGCCATTTTATTCAGTCCGTGATCTATATTAGTAAACCAGCTGTGTAAGCCTGTGCTGTAAAAAGTCCGGGCTCCTAGAAATTATTGAAATCGTCAGAGAAAAAACTGAAATGCAGAGTCGTCAATTTCGTTTTGTGGACGTGCTCGCCCCCCTTGTCTCTCAGTGGCTAAGTGAGTTTCTCTCTCATTTGTTTTTCATCACCGGTTTCACTTTGACGATGGAGTTGCTTTCTTTCAGCTTCATGCTGTAGCCTCATCCTTCTTTCTTATTCCGGCTTTTTAACTTGGGGCCGCCTTGCTGGCTCTTTGAGCTTCATGCTGTAGCCTCGTACTTCCGGGCTAGACAGACAGACACATACACACTTCCACGCATAGACGTTTATATATAAGATAAAAATGAATCCGAACAGCAGTGTGCTCAGGTGGCTATAACTAGGCAGGTGAATGGATGTCACGTGATGCTCATCAGGTTCAAACCAGGCTTTACGTCTCTCTCAAGAACAGTATAAGATGTGAATGTGTGCTTGTTTGGATCCTGTCTGATGATTTTTGGTTATAACAACAACAACAACAACATTTATTTATATAGCACGTTTTCATACAAAAAAATGTAGCTCAAAGTGCTTTACAAAATGAAGAATAGAAAAATAGAAGATACAATAAAAAATAAACATAAGTCAACATTAATTAACATAGAATAAGTAAGGTCCGATGGCCAGGGTGGACAGAAAAAACAAAAAAAAAAACTCCAGAGGCTGGAGAAAAAAAATAAAATCTGTAGGGATTCCAGACCAAGAGACCGCCCAGTCCCCTCTGGGCAATCTACCTAACATAAATCAAAAAGTCCTAAAATATATAATATTTTTCTGCTTCCCATTTACAATATTTTTTGTCTGTGATAAAAAATAGTCATACAATAAATACATCACGTCCTGACTAAAATGGCTGACATCTGAGTTTTCTGATCTGCACTGCATTCTCCAGGATCTTCTCTCCATTATGGGGTTTGCCAGCTTAGATGCTCTTGATGAAATTCCATGCAGTTCCTGAAATGCTTAACACAACTTTTACCTGTAAAATTAGATTTCAGATATACGTGACTAGTAGAGACCTGAATGAAATTTTTTATAAAAAAGAAAATTAAGATTAGATTAGATTTTAGAAGAAAATTAGATTTTAGAATTTAGGAAGAGGAAGAAACAATATAAGAGGAGAGCTGAGAAGAACAAAATGTGCCAGTCATGCTAGCAGCACAGTGCAAAGCTGCATTAAGAACAAAACATAGATGGAAAAAGACAGCAGGAATAGGTGGCGTCTCTGTTGTGTGCAGTGCCTTTTAGGCAAAAGATATTTGGCAAAGCTACAGACACAACAAAAGTGTTGTTAAGGAAATGGCGTCATTAGAAATGGCTGATGTGCAACTTCAGAACAGGCTGGATTTGTGGTCAGTGGTTTCCTGGAGACAGCCAGGGGTTTTGTTCTTCTTTGCCGGTATTGTGGTGTATACTTCAAAATTAACAAATCAGGTCTACGGGTGGGGGCTACTTGAAATTTCTCATGCGTTTATTTAGTTTTTCTTGGCATTGTATTTAAGGTCAGACACAAGAATTTGAATGCAAAGCCTTCATTACATTTCTGATATTCCGTTTTAGGATTTGCATTAGGATTTTTGCCATGTGTTCATTTATGAACTGTTTTGTTGAACATTTTTTCCTTCCTGTTATCAATTAGAGAATGAACATATAAAATTCCTTACACTGCAGTTCAGGATTTGAATCCCTTGCTAACTAATATTTAATGTTGAACAGTCAGAGCACTGGAAAGGAGCCATCGTCTAAATGTTGCAAGAGCTGGCAGATCTGCTTGTTTATCTGTACTTGTATACTTTTATTTTATTAAAATGATATGTATGAATACAAGCATTCTCCAGACTCCTTTTCAAATAGCAAAATGGACCTTGTTTACTCATAACCACAAATCAAGCCAGAAATTCATTGCATTTATTTGTGTAGACATCTTTGGGTTTATTTGACACACTGAAGAAAGTCAAAATAGAGTGTGAGCAGGTTGTTTTTGTTCATTGAATTTCTCCAGTGTAATAATCTGTTAACTTCAGTATACAATGTCAAAAATATTGCAGAGATTTTGGATTGAAATTTAATATGAATAAAAGTGTGCTTTTCCCAGTGAAGTTTGTAGCAAATCTTACTAGATTGGACATCTGTTCGTTCATAATATCAAAACAGTTTAAATGTCTGGGGAAAACCATCACAACTGAATATAAGGATCCTTTCCAATACAGTTTTGGAAATACTATTGATAAAATCAAACGAGATGTTAACAGATGGTCCACTCTCCATCTCACCTTAGCAGGGAGAATTAATACCATCAAAATTAACATCCTCTCCAAGCTGCTGCAGTATATCTATTCCAGAGTATCCCTATATACATAAACAAATCATTCTTTAAGAAATTAAATTATAACATCATTCATCTGAAATTCAAAGAGGCCACACATGTCCAAAAGGCAACTCAACCAAAATCTAAAGCAGAAGGTGGCATGGCACTACTTAACTTTCTGTTTTACAACTGGGCAGCATATACATTATACCCACAACAAAAATCTTGGAAATTATCAGAAACTCATGAATTCACATGCAATAGTAAACAAATGTTCCAGTCAATACTGGTTTTTGTAAATTTACCAGCAGTCCATTCACCAATTTCATAAAATATAAACCAATGCAGGACACATGTCAAGGCAGAGAAGCTCATATTTATGACCATCACCTTTTTCCACCTTCACAGACCTGCTCAGCGTTAAGGATTAAGACACTTAGAGATCTTTATATTGACAACATATTTGCATCATATGAACAACTATACTTCATGTAACTTTCCATCTACAGACTTCTTCATACAGTATATTCAAATTAGAAATTTTATTAAAAGAAGCCTACCCACATCTTGTACCACATCGTGTTAATCGTGGTTAAGCTGGATGAAAACTCAGCCAGCATTTCAATAATATATATGAATATTTCAAAGATCGTAGGGGACGCTCTAGTTGGTAAAACTTTAGGTACTGCAAAAATGCGTCTTTTACTCATTTACTCTTGCGTAACAAGACAGGAACAAAGGCCTCTTTTGATTTTAATGACACTTACAAAGCATCAGTAAAGTGGTTATTCATTTGTGCAATGTGACCTACTAATAAAAGTGAGACATTTTTTCCTTACTATTGCATGCTTCAATATGTGGCCTGAGAATCTTTCGTATTCAGAATTAATTTTACCAGCATATCAAATGCCACACTGCACAAAGATGAAAAAACACTTTACTGATACTTTGTGAATGTCATTAACACCAAAAAAGCCTTTGTTTAGGTCTTGTTACATAAGCATAAATGAGTCAGTCAGTCATTGTCCAACCTGCTATATCCTAACACAGGGTCACGGGGGTCTGCTGGAGCACAGGGTGCAAGGCAGGAATAAACCCTGGGCAGGGCGACAGCCCATCGCAGGGCACACACACGCCAAGCACACACTAGGGACAATTTAGGATCGCCAATGCACCTAACCTACATGTCTTTAGATTGTGGGTTGAAACCGGAACACCCGGAGGAAACCCACACAGTCATGGGGAGAACATGCAAGCTCCATGCAGGGAGGACCCAGGAAGCGAACCCAGGTCTCCTTACTGCGAGGCAGCAGCGCTACCATTGTGCCACCATGCCACCCGCGTAAATGAGTAATAGATGCATTTTTGCAAAACCTAAACTAAAGTATTGCCCTTTAGTTTTATATGCCTATGCACTCCATAATTCAACTAACGGTCTTTTCATCAATCTCATTTATCTTGTTTAAAATTGTCCAAAATGGGTAAGACCCAATCTGCAAGTTTTGCCATCTAACTCCAGCTACACTTGGCCATATGTTTTGAGAAGACGCTAGCTTAACAGCATTTTGGACAAAAATCTTTGCATACTACTCAAATGGCCCTGGTGTCACATTCACTCATTATCCATTAATTGTGATATTTGGTGCTGATGCGTCATTAGACTTTGCAGAGATTGGGGTCTTAGCCCCTTGGGTGATTTTTGCATACAGTCTTACTTGGATAAAAAACTGAAGTGTGAATTTCTACTTGGCCTTTCCTGCTCTGCTCAGAGTCTTAATCAAATAGGATAGATGAAAAGACCAGGGGATTAACGATATCATTCTTGAATAAAGATCAGAAGGCTTGGTGCAAGAGGTCAGGGGGTAAAACAGCTAAAGGTTCTGATGCAACAAACAACGCTACTGATTTTGTTTGCTCCAGGTTGGCATTAAAATACTTAAGGATAAGTCGATTGTAATGGCCTACACCACACTACTTGAACACATGGTTATCCTACACAACTGGAAGAATCCCAGCCCACCATCTGTAACTCAGTGGATAGATAGATAGATAGATAAACAAAATTCTATATTATTTTAAATTAAAAAAAATGTGATTCTCTCTTAGAAGATATGACAAAAACATTTTAAAAACATGGCAAGAATTCATTAATATTATTTAACAATAAGCACGCTGGGCTTGTGATTGACTGTCTTATGCTATTAATTGTTCTCTAATATTTAAAAGGTTAGATGAGGTTTCGTTTGTTGTTTTTTTTTCGCTTGCGTCTCTCTTCTTTTTCTCTTTTTTCTTGGGTGAAGGTTGAATCTTGTTTTGATTATTTTTTTTCCGTTGTATGCACTGTATATTTAGCCTTTGTTTTCTGTCTATTCGTTTTAAAGTAAATGGTAGTATCTATTATGATTTTATTATATGTGTGATTTGAGTAGCATGCCATTTTAACATTCTGGTTTCAGTGCATGAAATTTTAAATATCAGACTGAAACTTATTCTTACTATGCAGCCTATTATCCCTAGATGTTGAGAAAGATTCTAGTTTTTTTTTCTCCTAAAGTTAAAGAAAAAAATTCAGAATTATTCAGGTCATCAGATCAATTATTTTACACCAGAGTATCTGCTCTGCCAAGCTTCTGATGGAGCAGGCTTTCCTGATAAGTTTGATCAGCCATTGCACTTCTTTAGAGCTTAGGTTGCTTCCCCAGGAGAACACCTCACTGGCTGCTATTGACCGGTAGAACATTTCCAGCACCTTAGCAAGTCCAGTCTACTCTGGGCTTTCTTGTCCAGCACCAGTGTGTTGTCAGACCAGTCCAGTTTGTTCTTCACGTGAACCCCCAGGTGCTTTTATTTCTGCACCAATTCCACATCTTCTCATTTGGATGGATTGGTGACTGGTCTCAAGAGGCTTTTGGAATGCCAAAAGTCCACCACCATCTCTTTTTGTCTTGCTGATGTTGACTTGCGGGTGGTTCTTACTGCACAATTAGACAAAGTCCTCCAGGAGTCTCTTGTCCTCTGACTCATCTCCATTATTAAGACAGACTAGGATGGAGGAGTCATCTGAAAATTTCTGTAGATAGCAAGTGCTGGTATTGTCCTGGAAGTTTGTTATGTTTAGGGTAAATAGGAAAGGAGACAGGGCAGTTCACTGAGGTGCTCCAGTATTACACACCTCCATTTCTGAGACACAGGCCCTCAGCCTCAGAAACTGCTCTCTGTTGGTCAGGTAGTCCATGATCGGTGGGATTATGGCAGAATCATGTTTCAAAGCCTTGACCATACTCAAGTTACAAGAAACAAGCATAACTGATCATTTTTGATAGAAACAAAATGTAACTATCACATGAGATTTTAGTTGACTAGTCTATGATCAGCTCTTAACTAGAAAGTCGAACTTTAAGGTGACCAGTGAGAAGACTAGTGAGCTTTAAGCTGGCCATCTTTTACTTTGCTCTAACTGACAGACCCATTTTGAATTGTGACTTCATTATCAGTTAGAGTTTAAAGTTTGAGAATTCAATTGTGTTCAGTTGCATAATGTATCATCATATTTGCACTTTAATTAATACGCTCATACTGTATGAGAGATGCCCTGGTCTGCCTGTGTGAAGTTGGCATGTTACTCATCGTGTCTGCACAGTTTTTCTTGCTCCCATTTTCCTCCCTCGGAATATTTTATCTCTGAGATTAAAATGAAACATTATTGTCTTTAAATGGCATTTATTTTTTGATTAGAAAACGCAGTTTATTTCTTCATTTTTTTTCCTTCTTATTATTGAATTGAAATTGTTGGTAACCTTCATGATTACATTTCCCAGATAAACACTGTATTTGAAGCTCATGTTACTTATTATAGCTGACAGAAAAGTTCACATATTGTACTAAATGTTGCGCTACGGCATACTAAATTTCTGATTGCAAATTATTGTTTAATATAATTTTCAAATGTACTGCATTAGCTTTGAAATTTCTCCTTTCTTGGTATAAAGCTACAGGAACATTTTCCTGGCAAGCTTTAAACATTGCAATTACTTAAAACTTTAATTTCTCTCCTCATATGAGCTTTTAAAAAATGTAAAAGGCTTGCTGGAACTGAAATGCAGACCTTTCTTTGCATGTCTTAATGCATTTCACTCATTCTAAAGCCTTTCATTGCCATTTAAGAATAGTTTTTGATTATGTTATATAATATTAAAAGGTAACAACACCCAGGGCTGCTCAAGTCCAAGGAGGTGCAGCAATAAATGGATGTATTATCATTAATTCAGGTGTGTGACATTTAAAATATCAAACTGAAAGTTGCTCTTACTATGCTGTCGACTATCCCTGGATGTTGAGAAGGATTAAAAGTTTGTTTTGTTTTGGTATTTTTTTAGCACAAAATGTTAAGATTTGCATTGGGTGTGATGAGGATGGACATGATTAGAAATTACTACATTAGAGAGTCAGCTCAGGTTGGACGGTTGGGAGACAAAGTCAGACGGGCGAGATTGCGTTGGTTTGGACATGTGCAGAGGAGAGATGCTGAGTATATTGGGAGAAGGATGTTAAAGATAGAGCTGCCATGTAAGAGGAGAAGAGGAAGGCCTAAGAGAAGGTTTATGGATGTGGTGAGAGGGGGCATTCAGGTGATGGGTGAAACAGAACAAGATGGACAGGACAGGAAGATATGGAAAAAGATGATCTATTGTGGTGACCCCTAACAGGAGCAGCCAAAAAAAGAAGAAGAAGAAAGAAAATAATTCAAAATTGTTCAGGTCAGCAGAACAGTCGAAGGTGTGGTACATGAGAGTGGTCTCTGTTAAGGATCTTATTGACATAACCAACAGCATACTATATATTCAAAATTTCATTCGAGCCTAGTTTACTCTTATCAACATCCTTACTGTAACCTTCTTTCTCTTCATTCATTAGAAGCTTTTTTTTTTTAAATCTAACATGCATTTTTCCAACACAATTGTTTTTCTTAATGTCCAAAGGAGAAATCCACTCAAAAATGATATTTTTTTATTGGTTACTTACCCAATGAAGTTTGTGGTGATAGCCGAGAAAGCATTTTAATCTGACATTTTAATGCAGAACTGTAACACTGTATTTGCTTACTGCTTTATTATCACATTGCTTGTTGGATTGTTAAGGCATCGTCTGCCTACAACAAGAGCTTTGACGCTTCATCAAGATAAAATCCATTTTAATAGCACTAGTATGAAAATGCATGTGTTGTTATGCTGGCACTTTCTAAATTCAGCAATAAAATCGTTATTGTAAAAGAAAAGAGGACAGGAAGAATTGTACCACCACCAAAAAGAAACAGTTTTTAACCATCTTGTCATGTAATTGTACTTGGAAACAAAGACACTGACACTTTAAAAATGTTCATTGATCTTACCATGCATTCAATATTCCAGTCAAAAGATATGACCACATACTTACTGTATATCTGATAAACTGATCAGGTACCCCTAATAGAAAAGCTTTAAAGGAAACTCCACCCAAAAACTTATATTTATTTTATTTTGTAATTTTATTGTAATCATACCATACAAATAGATCAATTTTTACAAAAAAATAGGATTGAAAAACAAGTCCATCCCAAACACCCCTGAGGAGAGAGCATGGCCAACGGGGTAAAACTTAAGGCTTGTAAACATACCGAAATCGATGAGTTTAATAGGCCAATAGAGATGAATGGAGAAGAAAAAGAAATGCAGAGATAATTGCTTCCTCGGTGCTTTAAGAGCTTATTTTAAAATATTATTGATTAGATCCTGCCAGGTTTTGAAAACATTCTGTACAGATCCTCTAACTGAATATTTGATTTTTTCCAATCTCAAATAGTATAAAACATAGGTTTCCCACTGACTTAAAAGAGGAGAATTAGGATTATTTCAGTTTAGCAAAGTAAGTCTGCTTGCCAAAAGTGTAGTGAATGCAATCACAGTTTGTTTGTCCTTCTCCACTTTAAACCCATCTGGAAGAACACCAAACACAGCTGTTAATGGGTTAGGAGGGATTGTGACACCAAGGCTGTCTGAAAGGTAATTAAAAATTTTGGTCCAGAATGATGTTAATTTGGTGCAGGCCCAAAACATGTGACCCAGTGAGGCTGGGACTTGATTGCAGCGTTCACAAGTTGGATCCTGCCCTGGAAACATTTTGGAGAGTTTTAGGTGAGACAGATGTGCTCGATATATAATTTTGAGTTGTATAATTGTATGCTTTGCGCATATGGAGCTCAAGTGATGTCTCTGCATTGCTATTTTCCACTCCTTTTCTTATATATTGATTAAGAGATCTTTTTCCCATTGTCCTCTTGGATCTTTGAAAGGGAAGGACTGTAAAATAATTTTATATATTGCAGAAATGGTGTCGAAGTCCTCAAAACCTAGCAATATTTTTTCCGGCATAGAGGAAGGTGCAAGATGAGGAAAATCGGGAAGGTTCTGTTTAACAAAGTTCCTAATTTGAAGATAGTGAAAGAAGTGTGTGGCTGGAAAGTTAAATTTGGAATGTAATTGTTCATAGGATGCAAAGATGTTGTCTATATAAAGATCTTTAAGTAATTTAATCCCAAATCTTTTCCAGATATTAAAAACTGCATATGTTTGCAATGGTTGAAAGAGGTGGTTCTCTTGCAGAGGTGCCACAGATAAAAGATTCTCCATCTTAAAATGCTTTCTACATTGGTTCCATATTCTGAGTGAGTGAAGCACAATTGGGTTGTTAGTATATTGCTGATAACTTGCATTTATTGGGGCACAAAGCTGGGAATATAAAAAAAGTATTGCAGGATTCTAGTTCTATTGCGGAACAGGCCTGTGTATGTTCATCTCTTTGTGTCCAGGTTTTTATGGCTTGTATGTTTGCTGCCCAGTAATAAAACTGGAAGTTAGGTACAGCCATGCCACCTTCTGCCTTAGGTCTTTGTAGGGTCACTCTTTGGATACATGGATGTTTTGAGTTACAAATAAATGAGGTTATTGTTGAATCTAATTGCTTAAAAAATGATTTATTGATGTATATTGGAATGTTTTGAAATAAAAAAAGAAGCTTAGGAAGAATAGTCATCATAACAACGTTAATTCTTCCAGCTAGAGTGAGATGAAGGGTTGACCATCTATGTAAGCCTTGCTTAATTTTTTCCATACATACGGCGAAATTTTGTTGATGAAGAGGTTATATTTTTAATGTTACTTAACCCATGTAGTTTGCATTGATGGCAGAGAAAAAAAAATTAATCTCATGTTTTCCAGCAAAATGGAGATAACAAAGTTTCTAATTATAATAAACATTGTGGCAGATGACCAGGGATCTTGCACTACTGGGATGCATGGAAAAGGGTTGGATCATGGTAGGGGCACTGTTTTTCCCTGGGCGCAAGAGGGCAGCCCTCCTGGATTCCATCTGGGCCGTAGAAATGGAGCTGAGGAGCTCAACCCTGTGGGGACCCATGGCCACTACCAGGGGGTGCCTGGACAGTCCTAGAGCCCTGGGGGACAGCACTTCCACCACACAGGAAGTGCTGCCAAACCAGGAACTGTGTACACCCGGAGTGTTTCTGGGTGCAAGGGCAGCACTTCCGCCACACTAGGAAGTGCTGCCAGAACACCATTATCGAGCACCTGAAGCACACCCGGGGCGTGATAAAAGGGGCCCCCTTACTCCCTTCGAGGAGTCAGAGTCGGGTGGAAGAGGACGGAGCTTGTGAGGTGTGGAAGCGGCTGGATGTATAAGGACTGAGTTTATTATGGTGGTTGTGCACTGTAGTTGTGTTGTGGGTTATGTCGCAAAATAAAGCGTGTGATGTAGACATCTGGTGTCGTGTCTGTCTGTGGCCGGGCTATCTTTTGCAACATCTATAGTGACCAATGCTGGACAACAGCAAATGTTATCAAAACCGTTTGTCACGTCACATAACCCAAATGTCAAGTCGTCCAGTTGTATGCTCACATGTATTTTTACTAAATATTGTTAAATAAATCACTTCTAGAAAATGCCCTCATGAACAATAATGGAACGCACTCATCCATGAATGAGCATTTAAATTTTCAATCTGTCTCTCACTGTTACATTTATATTCATAGCGGTAAGGCACAAGTGGAGTACCGCAGGGTTATTTAGCGGCAGTCTGAGAAACTGAACGAGTGAATTGACTGTCTGCTTGTTGAAGTATCTTGGGTTCATGTAAGTCTGAGATGGATTCTCCTCCTGATAATGTCTTCACTCACTTTTCTTTAACGTTCAGTCTTTAGTTTTACTTGTCTCTAACTGCACACTTTTTGTTGATATCATACAAAGTTCAATGTTAGCCAATTAATGATCTGCTACTGGGCTGGACTCCTGTCGAATGAATAAGTCAGTGAGGAAGATCTTTAATTCAAATGCTCAGGAGTGTGTTTCATTTTCATTCATAAGTGGTTATGTTAACAATATTTTAGTGAAAATGCATGCGTTTGGGATGTTGTGAGCATACGACTGGATGGCTTGTCATGTGGATAATGCAACACACGTAATGTGCGATTTTTTTCATGGACTTTTTGATAGAGTTTGTTGTTGTCCAGCGTTGTTCACCATTGATGTCTGTTTTATCAGAAACTTTATTATCTTCATTTTGCATTAAAACATACATTTTTTACTTGGCCATAACTGCAAACTACATAGAGTAAGTAACATTCAGTATAAAACAAGTATTTCTTTAAGAGTAATGATTTAAACATTTCCTTGTGTGTTTGTGTGAGTGTGTATGTGTATTTGTGAAATTAAACTTTTTTTATGATCTTTACATTCCATCCCATTTGATTTCTTCCAAAAGGCAACTAATGTTTTATGTTTGTGCATTTTGTAATTTTTAAAGTTTGTTACCAGTGAACTTGTTACGTCGCTCTGAACCCGCATTCAGTGACGTGTACTATACAAAACTAAATTGATTTTACTTTAATATTCCCAGAATTCCACTTAGTACCCTTTTTATAGATAGATAGATAGATAGTTTATTAATCCCAAGAGGAAATTCACTTACTCCAGCAGCAGCAGCATACTGATAAAAAACAATATTATATTAAAGAGTGGTAAAAATGAAGGTAATACACACAATAACTTTGTATAATGTTAACGTTTACCCCCGGGTGGAACTGAAGAGTCGCATAGTGTGGGGGAGGAACGATCTCCTCAGTCTGTCAGTGGAGCAGGATGGTGACAGCAGTCTGTCATTGAAGCTGCTCCTCTGTCTGGAGATGATCCTGTTCAGTCGATGCAGTGGATTCTCCATGGTTGACAGGTGCCTGCTCAGCGCCCGTCGCTCTGCCACAGATGTCAAACTGTCCAGCTACATGCCTACAATAGAGCCTGCCTTCCTCACCAGTTTGTCCAGGCATGAGGCGTCCCTCTTCTTTATGCTGCCTCCTCAGCACACTACCGCGTAGAAGAGGGCACTCGCCACAACCGTCTGATAGAACATTTGCAGCTTCTTATTGCAGATGTTGAAGGATGCCAGTCTTCTAAGAAAGTATAGTCGGCTCTGTCCTTTCTTGCACAGATCATCAGTATTGGCAGTCCAGTCCAATTTATCATCCAGCTGCACTCCCAGATATTTATAGGTCTGCACCCTCTGCACACAGTCACCTCTGATGACCACGGAGTCCGTGAGGGGCCTGGGTCTCCTAAAATCCACCACCAGCTCCTTGGTTTTGCTTGTGTTCAGTTGTAGGTGGTTTGAGCCGCACCATTTAACAAAGGCCTTGATTAGGTTCCTATACTCCTCCTCCTGCCCACTCCTGATGCAGCCCACGATAGCAGTATCGTCAGTGAACTTTTGCACATGGCACGACTCCGAGTTGTATTGGAAGTCTGATGTATATAGGCTGAACAGGACCGGAGAAAGTACAGTCCCCTGCGGTGCTCCTGTGTTGCTGACCACAATGTCAGACCTGCAGTTCCCGAGATGCACATACTGAGATCTGTCTTTAAGATAGTCCATGATCCATGCCACCAGGTATGAATCTACTCCCATTTCTGTCTGCTTGTCCCTAAGGAGCAGAGGTTGGATGGTGTTGAAGGCGCTAGAGAAGTTCCGAAACATAATTCTTACAGCACCACTGCCTCTGTCCAAGTGGGAGAGGGATTGGTGTAGCATATAGATGATGGCATCCTCCACTCCCACCTTCTTCTGGTATGCGAACTGCAGAGGGTCGAGGGCGTGGCTGACCTGTGGCCTCAGATGGTGAAGCAGCAGCCGCTCCATGGTCTTCGTCACATGTGACGTCAGGGCGTCATTATTATGTTTCTCTGTATAGTGTTTTCAACATTATCTGAACATTTATGCATATTTCCTTTTATTTTGTGACGTGAATTATCAATGTTAAGAACACAAACATCATTACTGTGTGCAGAGAATAGCCGCAGTAATCCCAGGAAGTCTTGTAAGTTTTAGTAGAATTTTGGAAAGTCAGGAAAAATTTACTGTGTGTAATCTGGGACATCAATTTCTTCTATCCACCTTTTAATAAATTATTTTTTATAAGACATCTTCCACATAGGGCAAGACCATTGTTAATTTTATAATGAATATCAACATGTGTTTTATTAGAAATAGTCTACTCCTCTTTTGTATAAGACAAGATGACTTGGTTTAAATTATACTTTGCATGAATTTATGAGGTTTTGCCTGAATAAAATGACTGCCAATTTTAAGACAATTTCTGTGCCTTATGTAAAAGCAGTTCATTTTTAAAGCACTTTTTCCTGACAGCCCTGTTGGACCTCTTCATTTTCTTGGTGTTCACCTATATTTCTGTACTTCATTTATGCTTTTCATTTTTAGAAAGGCTTTCAACCTTTTTGTTGCTTGAATTTCTTAAACAAGCATAATTTTCTAATGCAACTGCCTCCCACCAGCTATTCCAGAAACAAAAGTAAAGAAAATTGTAATACTTAAGATTAGTATACTTGTGTACACCATAAAATACTTTGAAAAAATAAATTGGGTGTCTGAAAACATCACTATGCAAACTTTATGTATTACAGCTTTATAAAGACTGGAACCTGTCATTTTGCAACAGATGTTGAGATGCTTCTCTGCAAAAAGAGAATAAAATACGCTGTTGCATTTGAAGCAAATGGTTTTGGGACTGCTTTGGCAATCTGCGTTGATAATAGTTTTTATTCATTGAAACAGTGCAGTAAAGCAGCAATTTTGTCAAGTATTAGAAACATTGACTATGTCTGTATTTATTATTTTTCTACTTGGTAACATATTTATCCACCACCACCATAACTACAGGATTTGAGTTTTAAAAAATGATGGTACCAGATTTAATTCGCCAAGCCCTGAAATAAAAAAAGAAATGATTGGTTGGATTTGAAAATTAAAAATCTTAATATAGTTAAGAATTTGATGTGTTATTATCTAATCTTTTATTGCTTCTATTATACCTATGCGCACAAATACAATGAATCTCTGATCAGCAGCCATGATGAGTCTGCATATAGGAATGAAATGGGAAGCTTGACAAAGGAGGGCCCACATTGGCAATGAATATCACAAAGACAAAAGAATTCATTAAGGACTTCACTTAAATAAGAATTTCGTTATTCTGTGCACATGTGCCAGTAAAGGTGAACCTGACCTGTGCACAGAGAGAACCACATCCTCGTTGACATTAAAGAAACATTAGACTGCTTTGTTTTCATCAAAATACCGAAATCTGAAGACCTTGATTAGAATCCATACGGAAAATGAAAAGAGATCACCTTCACTTTCTAAGCTGTTATTATTTGTGCCTTCCTCGATGATTTTTTTTGTCTTTTTGATATTCAGTGCCAAGTAGTTGTCACAAACCAATTTATTTGTTCTGCAACACTAATTGAGATCAGCACATTCACTGTGGTCTGATCACCAGTTGCTTTTATAAAACTTGTCATATTGTAAGTTATATGTGGTTACTGTACTTTGAGGCATCAGTGGGGCTGAGTCCCGATGAATTTCTTTACGTGTGCTCTGCTGTTTAATAATCCCATATTAAATTACTGTTAAAACGTTATCCCTTTGTTTTGACGGATGAATCACGTGTTAACTGCATCTATAGTTAAACTATTTCCTCCCTTCTCTAACCTCTGGACCCAGACGGTTCCTTAGAAAGAGTTCTAGGCAAGCAGAGAATAGAGTCAAACATTTATTCACACAATATACAATAACATTTTCTAAACTAAGATTAAATTAACTAAGCAAAATACAGTGGAACCTCGGTTCATGACCATAATTCGTTCCAAAACTCTGGTCGTAAACCGATTTGGTCGTGAACTGAAACAATTTCCACCATAGGATTGTACGCAAATACAATTAATCCATTCCAGACCGTACGAACTGTATGTAAATATATATTTTTTTAGTTTTTAAGCACAAATATAGTTAATTATACCATAGAATGCACAGCGTAATAGTAAACTAAATGTGAAAACATTGAATAACACTGAGAAAACCTTGAACAACAGAGAAAACTAACACTGCAATAGTTTGCGCTATAGTGCTAGAAACCACTTGCTAAAAACACTTTTTTTTTAATGAGTTTTAAGCACAGGGAAAAAAAATGAACATTTGAAAAATCTGTAATTTAATAAACCACCAAGAAAAGTAACATTGCCACAATGCACGCTATGAACTGATCGCTGTAAACAGAACTGAAAACAAAAACAAGCCTTTTCTACCTTATGCGTCCAGCCCTCCCTCTCTCGCTTGCTCTCTCTCTTTCGTGTGTGTGTGTGTGTCTCTTTCTCGCGCGCCTCTGTGTGTGTCTCTTGCGCGCAGGCCTGTGTGTGTGTGTGTCGCTCTCTCTCTCTTGCTCGCTCGCTCGCTGCACAGGAAATGCACAGGGAGAGACTGAACATGTACAAACCTAAAGGGAAATTGGCTTATTCGTATACCGAGTGTGTGGTCGTAAACCGAGGCAAAAGTTTGGCGAACTTTTTGGTCGTAAACCAAGTTGTACGTGTACCGAGACGTTCTTGAACCGAGGTTCCACTGTAAGTGAGCAAACTCATAACATTACAACATGGATGTATATCAGCTCTTCTTGATGGAAGTCTAGAGACCCATGGGCCTAGAGATTCAGGTGGCTCTTCAAATCTTTTTTTATGCTTCTGAGCTGATTGATCCTTTGATCTGGGAAGGTCTGTAGAAGAAATCGATAGATAGAGAGTCACGCAGCTGCTGGCGAACCCTCTGTTTATGCCAGTCCTTACTGTACCCCTTGGCTTAATGAGGGATTGTAATTTACAGGGAAACTCCCTTCTCATGGGCTTTGCCCTTGAACCAGTTCTGGCTAAACACCATCTATGTTCTGTCAGTTTCTACCTGTGGCCATGGGCTAGGTTATAAAAATGTGTTTTTTATCTTTGTAGACCCAAATCTGTGGTTAATGTCTCTGTTTTACTGACCTGAACTTCATCTTTTAATGGTTTCTGGCCGTTTTTGCCATAAGCAAAACAAGCAGGCTGGATCTTATTAACTAAAACATTCCAGTTAAAAGTTTTCTTCTTAAGTGTAACATTTTTCCTACTACGTGCTTTATCACTTGAGGAATGGCCCTAAAATAGCCTTTTACAATATGAAAACCGAAACAACAAACACATTTTCAAAGTCCAAAAGTCCATCCTCATTACAGGCATCTCTTCAGTATGGACTTCATTCACTGCTATGCGTTCTAAGATATTTTCAGTGTTTATGAGCTGTGGCAGACGACTGGGTACTTTGCCCCACCGGGGTGCCTGGAGCGCGGAAGGACTGGGAGAGAGGCAATACCTTCCCTGAGACATGAGAAGGCAGCTCCCCTGGTTTGCATCAGGCCACGGGACTGGAGCTTGGAAGCTCAATCCTGTTGGAGACTGTGGCCACCGCCAGGGGGCGCTTGGACATTCCCGGAGCCTTGGACTGCAGCACTTCTGCCACACCAGGAAGTGCTGCCAGAAGAGGACCCAGATGAACCAGAAGTGCTTCCGGGTGCCCATGCAGCACTTCCGCCACACCACCAAGTGCTGCAGGAAGTGCATCAGGGAGCACCTGGAGCACATCCGGGTGCCTTATAAAAGGGGCCGCCTCACTCCATTCAAGGAGCCGGAGTCGGGAGCCAGGGGTCAGGGGACAGAGCTTGCGAGAGAGGAGTGGAGACGGCAGGAAAGAAAGAAAGAAAGAAAGAGAAAAGGACTGAGCATTGTGGATTTGTGCATTGTGTTGTGCTGAGGATTGAGAAAAGTAATAAACGTGTGTGTTTTTGGGACTTCTAAGTCTGCGTGTCTGTCTTTGTCGAGGCTGATCTTCCACAGAGCAAACAAATGCCAATAAGCACACAGCGCCAATGTGCTGTTAATAAACTGCATGTCAAGTAAGCCTTGAACTTTAACTAATGAACTCTGTACAAATGCGCATCTTTGATAATCTGGGCAACGCTCTAATCCAAGCCAGAGTGAAGAATCCTTAATAAAATAAATACAGTAAAATTTTGTTTTCTTCCCACCTGCCAAAGACATGCATGTTAGACTAATTGGCTTTAAATTGGTCCTATACAGTATAAGTGAGTGTGTCTGTTAGTGTTCCGTAATAATGAATTGGATTAAGGAGGTGCCATGATGAATGGATGCAGTATACAGAGCCTATAAATCGTATTCATTCCCATAGAAGTTTTCACATTTTATCACATCACAGTGGATTTAATTTGGCTTTTCTGATGTTGATCAGTAGAAAAAGATTCTATAATGTCAAGATGCAAATAGACCTCTACAAAATGGTTTAAACTAATTACAATATATGAAACATAAGATAAACACATATGTTTTCACTCCCTTTAATTTGACACACCTACATCATCACTGGTGCAGCCATTTGCTTTTCTACATCACAGAATTAGTTCAATGGAGATCAGCTGTCTCTAGTTGAGGGGTTTCAAATGATTGTAGTATAAATCGACATTTCCCAACCTGCAGCACTACAGGTGGGCTGTGGCCAAAGACAGGACAAAACCCTAAGCAAGCCTCCCCAAACCCTGGACTCCGACAATTGCACTCGATTTGCAGTTGCAGCATCACAGGTGGATCATGTCTGACCCTGGACAAAATCCCACCCACCGGTCCAATGTTTGCTCTCAATTCACAGTGGCACCATCGCAAGTGGGTTGCAGCTGATCCTGGAGGACCTTCCCAACCCCAACTCTGATGGTCATACTCAATTCACCAAGGAGGAAAAGCATTGATGATAGCACTCAAGTCCCTGAGGGAGATTACATTATTTCCCCTGCTCAGACAATCACACTAAATTCATTTGTGGGTGGGAGGCTAACCCTCCCTCCCGGTGGGTCATTGAACACACAGGCATGTGCATTAAAAACTGAGTCTGACATCACAAAGGTCGGAAAACAATGGTATAAATGCACCTTATATGGAAATCCAACTTGTGATGAGTCAATTGTGGCCTAACCTACACAATGAAGGCAAACAAACACTCCAAGCAACAAGTTGGGTTGGATACAACAAAATATCAACATCACTGAAGTAACGTTAAGTCTAGTTAACTCAGTTATTAAGATTTAGAAAGAATATGGCACAAAATCTGTGTGACCATATAGGAAGATGACTAGTGAGGGAGGCCACCAAGAGACCTACGAAAACTTTGTTGGAGTTACAAAATGAGATTGGAGAGACAACTGTTGAGCAAGTGCTTCACCAACTGCCATTTTATAGGAGAGTGGCAAAGAGAAAACCACTATTTAAAAAAAATTACAAATGACATCTCGGCTAGAATTTGCCAGAAGGCTTGTGGGAGACCTTGAAGTCAACTTTAAGTAGGTCCTATTGTCTGATAAGACAAAAATGGACCTGTTTTGCCATCAGATTAAACACAATGTTTAGAGCCATAAGACAAACACTGCGCATTATCAAAAACACACCATCTGTGCCAAGAAACGTGGTGATGACAGCATCAGGCTGTGGCAATGCTTCTCTGCAGCAGGCCCTGAAAGTCTTGTGAGGGTAGATGGGAAAAGGAATGCAGCAAAATACAGAGAAATCCTGGGGGAAAACCAGAAAATGTCTCAACTTGGGAGAAGATTTACTTTTCAGAAAGAAAAAAAACCCTAAGCCTAAAGCCAAAGCTACACAGTAATGGCTTCAAAACAACAATGTTAATGTTTTGGAGTGGCTGAGTGAGAGTCCAGATGTCAATCCAACTGAGAATTTGTAACTAGACTTGAAAAAGGCTATTCACTCATAATTAACATGCAGCCTGATGGGGCTTCAGCAAGAGACAAATGGAGAAAAACTGCAGTGTCCTGATGGGCAAAGCTGATAGAGAAAGAGACCCGTGCACACAGACTCAGGGCCGTCATGGCTGACAAAGCTACTAAATACTGGCTTGAACAAATCATATACTTACGGTATGTGATCAATTATTTAGTGTTTTATATTTTTTTATTAATTTAGACCACTTTGCAAAGATCTGTTTTCACCTTGACATTAAAGAATTTTTTTTCTGTTAATCAGTGTCAACAAAGCCAAATTAAATCCAATATGATTCAATATTATATAATAATAAATATGTAAAAACTTCCAAGAGGGTGAATACCTTTAATAGGCAACATGCAAGGCAAATCTAAGGCAAGTATTACATACCATACCTCTGAATTATGTAACATTTCCAAGTATTTACTTGTAATTTATTGTTTCTTGGCCAATCTGAAATGCATTGAGATCATACTACACTATCTCCACATGCAAACTGTGCGGTGATCTTTATTTTAAGACTCTTTATGTAACATTATTTGCAATTTGTGGTTCCAGGGTTATTGAACAGTCGGTGTCTCCTGTATCCTTGGCAGCGTTCTTGTTTTGAGATTATGATCCCATGATTTGTTTTGCTAGTTTAACAGAGAAGTCTTTTTCTCTACCTCAGTTCCCCATGATAGAACTAATCAAAGTAATAAAGGAGAGACAAAACGCCTAAAAGGAAAGTGGGGATTTGTTTTAAACGTTTTAAGAAATATTTCAGGGTTTGTGCTAAAGGAGTTGTAAGCATGGAGTATGTCTATTAATAAAAGCACAAAATGAATGTTACTAAGTGTCCTTACTTATCGGATGACACAGAATGTTTTACAATTAGCTTTTGAAGAATTTCCTTTAGTGGTGTATTCCTTTATTTATTAATTACACATCCTACTCATTTTGAAGATTCCTGAGAATAACAGAAAGAGAACAAAAATAGACACTTTAGTTACATATACGTATATTCCTCCTACCTGATTCAACACACGGCAGAGCAGCTTTGAGTGCAATTTCGGTCGCAACGTTGTTTTGTGATACTCTCAGTCGCTACTGGATGTACAGACTGGATTGTGGAATTGTTGCCAAACTGTTACATTTAGTTATAAATTAGACAAAAACTGAAAGACAGGCATTTCTACAAGTTTCAGTTTTTTTGCACAGAATACTAAGCTGGTCTTTGGCTTTTGGATATTTTTGGAATTTTGTGTTTGATTTCTTTTAAAGGTTGACCCTCCATTAAAGTCATGAAAGTTTTGGACACTGATGGAAATTTAGCTCAGATTTTTACCAGTTTCTAACACCATCTCTCTTCCTGGACCAAGATGTTGCCTCCAACACTCTAATCGGTTTTAAATAAATGACATACTGTGCCGAGTTTGACTTACTGTACTGTATGTATCATACCCTGCTTTAAGGATAACAAAGGCCATTTCTTGCTTTATAAGACCATAAAACCTTTATCTACGTACATACAGCACATTGCTGTGAACTCAAAGCAAGATTTTATAAATATTTTCTTTTTGAATTTTCTTTTCTGTGTGACCGGGCAGAGGACACTCACAAACAGACTTTGGATCCAAATAAAATAAAGGCCAAACTAGATCAAAAGAATAATTATGAATGGCCCTACTGTATAATAAAACACTAAGGTCTGTGTGTTCAGTCCCTCAGAGAAGTCTGATTGGTCAGTTTGGCTTTAGAAGTGGCTGGTTAGTTTGGTTTTGGTGACACGACGAAAAAGGAAATGCAAGTGTGAGATACACAAGCTGAGGGAATTGCCTTCAAAGACAGGAAGTATAAAAGCGGACAAGAGGTGAGGAAGTTGGCTCGAAAATATTGACAAGTCTGAGTCTGAGAAGCAGTTGTTACAGGAAAACACTCTAGAAAAGGGAATGCTGGTGAAGAGAGGGTCAGACAAATGCAGATACAGAAAAGAAGTGCTAAGGCACGTGTAGGGCAAGAGACTGCAAATGTTTAAAAATTACTCTATGACCTGGCTTCAACAGGTATCATGGTTAGTCTGTTATGAATAGTAGGGTAAAAGGTTAAGACTATTAGGTAGGTTACCTAACACACTTAGCTGCACAGCTGTACCTCCACCCGTTTACTTCTTCTGCACTTTGTCCATTCTCTCTGGCCTCTCTTCCTCCCGCCCGTTGCACTGTTGCTCCTACTAGACCTCTCAGTTCCACGTACCACTGCTCAGAAGAACCTTTTAAGTCCCCTCATGGAACCACTTCTGAAGAAAGTCCACCTACCAGGGTCAAGAAAGGTCTAAGGAATTCCTGGGGTCATCCTATCAATCCTTGACCCCAGCCTTTTGCTGAAGGACCAGACAATGGCTTAGACAACTGATGATGATAATAGAGAGAAGGGAGATAAATTAACTCTTTGAGGGCTGAACAACAAACAATGGTTTCACTCAGAAATCAACATAAAACGTCTGTTGCTGCATGCTGTGGCTGCCAGTTTGCCAAGAATGTGCGGCAGGCTTACTGCCAGGTTATCTTTGCGTGGCTGGGGCAGCAACAGCGGTCACGGTCGCAGTGCATTACAATCTGGTTTCTACCTCTTATCATTGTTAAGTGGCAGTCCTCCCTGGTGAACATTGTCAGTACCACGACTAGCTGGGGGCCGATCAGCTGAAGCTGGAACCTCACATTTGTTTTCAAGTCCGACAAGTCATAGTCCAGTTCAGAGATAATAGGCAAAACATCGTCCACGGAGTATTTTGCTTTATGCATTCACTTTGATGTCTCGCCAGATGTCAGTGCCATTTTTGCTGTTGTGTGCGCCTTGCTACTCATGAGAGCACAGGGAATCTCGGTCAAACCAATGAATCTAAATTTCCTTCTAGCAATGAGAGTCCAACTAAAATGTAACGGTTGGTTTTGTCACAGTTTACAGTTGATTATCATCATCAACTCCTCCTTTTGACAAAAGTCAACATCAGCCCTGAAAGAGTTAAGGATAATAAGCTTCAGTGCTGCCACATAACAACGTGGAGGATTTAATACATTCTTCCCTTTGTACTCCAATATCCTGAACTTACATTGGTGGCACAGGAGTTTGCTCTGAGGCTCAGTGCTCCATTCCAGAACATATTTTCTCCAGTTGATGGTGGTCTCTGGCCGTGATAACATCTCGAATGTGTGTGCCACAGTCTGATTCTTGTCCTGCACAATGACAGTCTTATTTCAATCACAGTCTCTGCCAGACCTTCTTTTAAAGTTGGCTAGATCTTTGGGGCACTTAAGGTCTTATCAGCATGTAGACAGTTTATTCCTCCTCTGCCACAGAAGTCTCTTATTGTCATCTTTGTATCCTCTTTCACTACTGTAACAGACTTTTTTAAACTACTTTACTGCTCAGCATGGTCTTTCATTATCACCTAGGGATATTTAATGCCCTTGAATTACTTTTATACTAACCCCCTTTAAAGCATGCAATTGAACACATCCTGGAGTTGTTTTCAAATCTGCATCAGAACATATTTAGTAGTGTCATATATTTCAATCTTTAAACATATGCATACTGTTCAGGGAGTGATCAAAAATTCTTGAGTCTGACCTATTTAGAGAAACACCAGTTAAATCAAAGAAGTCCTATTTTAAATATACACCTCATGAAAAATAACACAATTGCCATAATGTTCATAAAGCTTTTCTGTGCCACACAGGTGCAAATTTTGTCTTGCTTATGCTTTCAGCTGTTCTTTTATAAGTAGTATTTGTTCCAAATCTATGATTTACAGATGTTTTATAATATGACAATCAAGCATAAGTAAAACAAAACTACAAGATTTAAAAAGTGTGTTTAATGAGAAAAATGATCGATCCTGTAACAATGTAGTTTAGGAAAAATGGTCAGTTTATCACCAGTAGGTCTCACCCACACTTCTAAATACATGTTCATTTAAAAAATGGATATTAGTCTCCATTTTTACCTTTAGGCCAAACTACTCCACTGTTTTCAACTCTTGAAAGAAAACTTAAAAAAATGTTCTCCAGTGCCACATACTTCTGAAAACACACCTATGGCATTGTAATGTGGATGGGTGAAAAGGCAGACTCTAATTGCACTCTGATTTGTTTATGGCTTTTACGTGGCTCTTCCCTGATTGGATCCGGATCATTATAATGTCTCATTCTCTTATTTTCTTCACAGAAGAAAACAATTTTCCAGAATAACAGACATACAGGAGTTAGTTTTCATGGTGTTTGATGTGTTGCTTACCTGTATGCATCTAAATTTGTATACTTTGACTGCTGCATACATGTACTAAAGACAAATAATTTACTGATGGGTATAGTTTTGTGTTAAATCCCATGGTCAACTGTGTTGCCACCCCTTCAAGGATTTTTCCACCAATGCACACATGCCCAGTATAGGCAAACATCTACATCATAGGTGTTTTTTTTGGTCTTCTTAGTGTGGACAGAGATACCGAATGAAAATTGTTTTAACCAAAAACATATGGATTTAGCCTAAACTGGTCTGAAATAACTCCAAATAATACTGTAAGAGGCTCTGCAATGATTGTGAATACTGCTGTATACTATCGGACAGATAAGGGGAAAAAAAAAGTTTCCCTAAAAGATTTTATTAAGGACTATTCCAAAACATATTTCTGTGCAAGGCTAGAGCTATTTAACATTATTCTCAGTTAAGGTCCAATGCCTAATATATTTTAGACAGCCTAAATTTAAAGATTTGTGTCCGGTGTATGGTTTTCAGAAAAATAACAGCATGTTTTGCTCAAGTTGAGGAAGAATTATTGTCTATTAAGAGATTACCTGGTGGATCAAAGTTTCCACTTTTTGTGCCTTCTTGTTAATGCTGGAATTAACCGCTTGTCCAATCCAGTCTCTTTTTAATCAAACCTGATCCCTGAAAGTTAGATATGTCTCTTGAAGAAATATTGCACCAGGTCTCTTGAAACTGAGATGTGAGAGTACTTTTTTTCTCTTAGGCTCATGATTGACACCTTTAACATTCCAACTAACTAACTTTAAAAAACAGTAAATATACTGCAGTTATTGTTTCCTAGGGTTATTTCTCTTCATATATGGGAGCAAAAAACACACCCTAAGACCAGCTCTGAAAGATAGGATGGGTGTGACATCTGTTTGCACCCACAATTTTGTAGAGCAGCCTCTGAAGCCCATGTATTGTTTGCTGGGTCACGCTACATGAAGCAGAAAGAGGATAGTTTACAGCTTTCCTCACCGCATTTTTCTGATTTACTCAAATCGTTGTAATATTGTACAATAATATTTGACATTTATTTATTTGGCCAACGCTTACTTCCAAAGCAACTTACAAAATTCGAGATAAAATAGGTTACGTTTCTTTTGTTATTCCAGTTGATGCATAGGCGGGTGAAGTGGATCATACAGTGTCGGTGAGATTTGAACCCAGAACCTCAGGGCTTTCTTTCTGGCAGTAGCTGGGACCTTCAAGTGTTTTAGTGTTGGTGAATCACCGTCCTTCTATTTTTAAGACTGTTGTCTGCATTCCAGGTCTTAATTAGGTATCCATATTTTAACCAGAGTTACATAACTAATTTTTTCCAGGCCTGTCTTCATTAGTTTCATGAAACATTGGGTGCAGTGATGTGTCATTTTAGAAGTCAACATTCTTGCTCATTTTTAACTTTTCATTAATAATTTATCCAACTAACCTACAACTAAATTAAATGGCATCTGTTGTCTCATGCATCATTACTATTTGACTATTTATTGTCATTAATTTCTTATGCTGTTAGTTGCAAGGGGGGTTTAAACCTTGTGTCATCTTCAAGAGACATCGTAGTGGGACAGAATTCTGAAATCAGTCCTTTTTACTTGTGGCATATAAAGGTTACTGGTCCTGGAAAAAGATGGACTCGGTGAGAAATAAATATTCTCTAGAGATACAAATTCAGTGATAGAATGATTCTTGATTTTGCGGTTATCAACATCTATATTAACTTGTTTCTGAAACCAGAAATGTATATACTATAAACGACAAATGCTAGGTACTTGTCTTTCACATATTTTAGTAGTACTAGGGTGTTGTACCGTGTTAGCCATTACGAATGTAGAGAAGAGCCAAGCAAAATGACACCTTTTATTTAGTTAGCCAATAAAAGGTGTCATTTTGCTTGGCTCTTCTCTACATATTTTAGTAAACAGGAGGTAACCTTTGGCTGCTTAAATCAGCACCAAAGATGACTTCCACTTTCAGGTTCTGGCTCAACCTGTTTGTAAAACTCCACCCTTAAATCAGATTTTAATGTTTTAACTGTAGTTTACAATGTTTGTTGCTCGGATAATTGAATAACTAGAGCTTTTCACTCTAACCAGTCTAACAATTTAGCCCACATTAATTTTGTTATTTAATTGTAGTTTGCAGCAGTCTATTTTTTTCATTTAATGTTTCTTTTATTGGCTCTCCATCTTAGCATTTTTTAGATTGAAATCAAGAAAAGAGTATAAGCTGTTAGCTTTTCAGATAAGTCACACTGTCATTGTCCTTACATCTTATAAAGTTCATTTTAGACTCCCTGCAGTTAAAAGACCAAAATAACAACAAAATATTATGGGTATGAATGCTGAAAATGTTGCACAGAGTTGCAGATTAATTCTGAATTGATGGAATTGGTGAAGAAAAATGAAAAGAGAAAATTAAACTGAAGAAGGCATTGGTCAGTTACAGGTGGCTTCATGTTAAGATGTAAAGTGTAATTGAAACTTGCAATGTCTGTGGTCCTTGATGAACTGAAATGAGTTGCTGTGCATTATTTGTTGCTGTCCCTTAGCATTCTCACACCTCTGAACAATAATTAGTTCTGTCAGTATATGTAGTTTCAGCTACTTTAGACTTTTAAACACTTCAATAGGCTGAGGACTAAAATATGCACAGAACTGAAAAATACAGTAGAAAGAAGAGAAATTAGCTGCGTTAAGAATTACACAAATGCAAATGTTTTCGGAAACTTGAATTCGTTATATTCTTTTGCAGTTGTTTCACTTTGCTGTCTATTACTAATATTTACTATAACTATTAATTGGATGATGTAATGTCATTTAAAGTGTTAATTAGTAACGTAAACTCCCCAAAGGTTTAGCAATGTTGTTACTAATAAGTATTTGTGTTAAGTGCTCTGGCCATCTGTGACAGAGAGGGGAACTAACCAGAGCGGGACATGTAGGAGGCATTGTTTTAGTTGGTATGAGCTTATGAGCTTATCACTGCAGGAAGAAACCTTAGACAGGTTTGAGAAGGTCGTTTACGACTTCTTAACCTGTGTATACTTTCTTTTTTGTGTAAAACTACATTTGTTCATTCCTTGGGAGAAAATACTGACAAAAATAGTAGGCTAGTTTTGGTGGGAAGGAGGGCTTAACAGGAAGACATGAACTAATGTACAGCTGGAATGGGGACTATCTGTCTGAGATAGGGCATTGGGAATTACAACCCACTAGTCCAAGTGGTGTGTCAAGAACTGGATAAATGAGGCATTTAAAGGCATGGTGCTCTCTCTCACTCTTTCTCTCTACCATTCTCCATCCTGAAGAGAGCTCTTTACAGTGTTCCCTCCATGAATGATTTAATGCCATTTCTCTCTCCATTTTCAGATTAAGCCAATCTAGAGCCCAATCAACATAATAAGACAGAGAGCCACTTGGTAGATTATTATCATGTTGTATTATTTTATCAAGATTCATTGTACTCTGCTATTTTGGGCATATTATGCCCAAATTATAGTATATGAATTATACAATAATTATACAATTATAGTATATGAATATTATAGTTTTAGTAAAATTATAAGTAAATTCTAAGTAAAGTTATAGTATATGAATAAATGTGTCACTGTCAGGTACTCCATCTAATTGTCTGGGGATATAGATGTTGAAGAAAGGAGGGATGTGTTGAACTACAGTAGCAAATAGTGTGGCAAGATTATGGGATTTAGGGCACTCTCTTTTAGTCTTTATCTATAGACTACTTGGGGGCTCTCCCCCTGCTCGCTTCGCTCGCCCGCCCCCGGGTTTGGTTTACCAGATATACAATTTAAAGAGATTGTTAGTTTCATGGGAATTATTACATATGCATTATTTTCACTTTTATTTTAAAACTTTTGTAAAAACAATACTTTATTTCTGGCCCCGAGCGTGGTTACATCTTTTTCTCGCAGGACGTATAACGCTGCTCGCGTTGTGAAGGGGGTTCGGCTGAACGCATGCTAAGGAGATGCCTTTGGATCATCTGCTGTCTTTCTGCTGCTGGCGAGCTGCCTGTTCTACTTGTCTCGCTGCCCGATCATTTCAAAGCCAGTACAGCAGCTGTCCTTTTGCCACTTCGCATCTCTGTCGCTCGCGTTGTGAAGGGGGAGCGAGGGTTAGGTTGGCTGAACACACGCTAAGGAGAAGCAGTCTGATCACCTGCAGGCTTTTTGCTGCTGGCGAGCTGCGTGTTTTGCTTGTTTCTGGTTGTTGTTTTAAGAGCTGGGAGCACAAGAAGCGTGTCTGCCAACAGCAATCCAACAACTGCTAGGTTAGACGTCCGTGGACTTGTTTTAAATGATGTCTCACTGCCTTGTCTCGCGTTGACGTTGTAAAAACAATACTTGTCCTTTATTTCCGGCCCCGGGCATGGTTAAATCTCTTTCTCAGAACGTATAATGCTGCCTGCGTTGTCAAGGGGGGGTGGCTCAACGCATGCTAAGGAGGTGCCGTCAGATCATCTGCTGTCGCGCTGCTATCGGTCTTCCGTGCTGTACTCTGCCCTCCCTCAATCGGACCTAACATTCACTTAAAACAAAAAAGGCTTCAACCTGGCTGGGACGCTACAATACTTTCAAATTCCACTGCTTTCATAATCTCTTATCTACCCTTTCTCTCCAACACTTTTGGGTCTCTTTTCTCTGTGCTGCTCTTTCTTCTTTGCTTAGTCGTTGACGTTTCATCTAGAACATATTGTCCTTATACGCTTTATATGTGCTGAGAGCACAGGATCTGTGTGTGCTACATGCCTTTACACGACTGAGTGCTCTTATTTGATATTGTTTGCATCTCACGGGTCTTTTAAGTGTCTTCCGAGAAGATCACGTCTTGTCGCCCTGCTTTTCCTTTCCAGGATTTTTTTTTTTATAATAGAGAGATATAATAAAGAGTATAAAGGGGAAAATAGGGTCACCTTAGGACCCTACCACAAAAAACAGTCCGTTTTCTAGATTTCCTTATTGCTTAGTAAAGAAAGTTATCAGGTGACTTCTCAGAGTTCCTAATTTTTGTTAACTTATTTAGTAGACGGTTGTGTTGGCCTTCAAAGCATCATCATTACCTATCCTTTCCCTGGGAAAGCCTGTTTAACATCATGCTATCACATATTAAAAGAGACATGCTCCACTGGTTTTACTACTCTCTGTGTTTTTGTTGTGTATCTTTGTCTGCCTGCTCTATTATGCTGTCATCTTTCAGCATTTTCGACTTCATCCCTTGATACTGTACATTACCTCAAGAGGATCATTGCTTTGATGTTCTATGGTTTGATTCCGTATGTTGCATGTGTTTCTTATGAGATATATTATCATCACTTGCTCTTCCACCCGGCCGTGTACAGTATTATCTGGGGCCACAATTATTATAAGTGCATCATCATCTGCATAATTCAGAGGAGTGGTTTGTGTGCTGTTTTCATTTTTCAGTGACAAAGCGCATTTTCTCTTTCTAATTTGTCACATTTTGTTCCACATGCGCACCATAAGATGCTGCACTCCCAGCACTCCTTGATGCTTTTAGTTTAGCTGAGAATTACTCTCTGCAGGATGCATTACTCTCAAAGCTCACTCATACTGCATGCACAAATTGTGCCTGCTGGAATATACCAGGATTGATTCTGCTAGAAGTCTGTCCTCTTTGTGCATACCACACAAATCACCCCTTATCACACTTTGCTCACCTTTGTCAGAAACGTCTCCTGATTAACCTACCCAGTCATATATGAGCAGCTTGTCATAGTTACACATTACACTCATGTCAGCGTTCCTAGAGACCTTTTTATATACACTACTGAGCAAAAACATTATAACCACCTTCCTGACATGCTTTTGCTCCTCCAGATGCTACCAAAACAGCTGTGACCCACTGAGGCATGGACTCTTCAAGACCTCTGAAGGTGTCCTGTAGCATCTGCCACCAGGATGCTAGCAGGGGATCCTTTAGTTCATGTAAGTTGTGAGGCGGCACTGCTGCCAGTTGGACTTCTTGTTCTAACATATTCCAAGGATTCTCAGTTGAATTGAGAAGGTCAGGGCAACATCTTGGACTATTCATCATGTTACCTGAAACATTCCCAAATGATTTGTGCAGTGTGGCATAATCTGCTGAAAGATGCCATCGGAGAATACTGTTGCCATGAAGGGGTGTACTTGGTCTGCATGAGTGTTTAGGTAGGTGGTTTGCATCATATTAATGTCTATGTGAATGCCTGGACCCAACAGAACAGAAGAGTCTTTTTCCCACAGTGCATACTAGTGTCCTTTCTTCTGAAGTTTAGCAATGTACACATTCCTGGCTGTCCACATGATGCAAAAAACATACAGGAACTATTGGACCAGACAACCTTCTTTCAATGATCTAAGGTCCATTGTAGCCGCTTTCAACAGTGAACAGAGGTTAGCATGTGCATTCTGACTTGCCCACAGCCATGCAGTTCCACACACAGCAGAGTTCGATATATGGTGTGTTGTACAACATTACCCCCATAACAGTTATTAAAATTATCTGCAATTTGTGTCAAAGTTGCCCTTCTGGTAGTTCATAGCAGACAGTATAGCCTTTGTTAACCTCATGTCAATGAGTTTTGGCTGCCAAACACCCTGTGAACAGTTCATGGTTTTTTCCCCCCTCAGACTACAGTCAGTAGGTACTCACCATGGCAAACCATGTGCACCCAACAAGTCTTGCCATTTCAATAATGCTCTGACTCAGCCATAATGATGTGGCCCTTATGAGAGCAGTATGAATGATAAACTGTTGATGACACCTGTTTCTTCTAGGATGGTGCATCATAACAATGGCAGGTGGTGTGTTTTAGTAGTTAAGGTGTGGACTTCAAATCTTGACGTTGTGGGTTCAAATCCCACTGCTGACACTGTGTGACCCTTTGAAAGTCACTTGACCTGCCTGTGCACCAACTGGAAAACTTAAAGAAATGTAACCAATTGTATCATAGATTTTGTAACTCGCCTTGGATAAAGATGTCAAAAAAATAAGTAAATGTAACAATAATGAGTAACTTTGTCACATTTGTCTACTGTAGGGTGGGATGAGTGATCTTTTGGCTTTGCAAGACAACAGATTTATTTTCCAGGAATCCCACTGGCTGGAGCTTTTAATTTCCTCACTGACCAACTAATGGTACATATCTTATCAAATCCCGCTCTGATCTTTGCCATTATAACTATTGGAAGCTTAACCACCTATAGCAGCATTTCTCAACCTTTAAGTATTTGTGACCCGAGTTTTCATAACAGTTTTAATCGCGCCCCCCCCTCCCAACATTTTTTTGACATGTAGATGCATATTTTATTATACCTACTTAACTTTTATCGACATTTATATAACTCTATATTTATTGTTCTAGTATCAGAATGTAGTTTAAGTTAATTTGTTTCGGTTTCAACAGATTTTTTTTCAGATTTTTGATTCTTGTTTTCTTTTTTTCACATCTTCGCGTCCCCCTTTTTGTTATTTCACGCCCCCCTAGGGGGGCCCTCCCCACAGGTTGAGAACCACTGACCTATAGTCAACAGTAATTTATGTTTAATTCTGCTAGGGACTCTCCTGTTTATGTTTATTTTTTCATTCGTCTGTTTGTTTATTATTTTTGTAGTTCGCATTTTTCTTTTACTTTTTGTAAAGCACTTGAAAACTACACGTTTTGCATGAAAATATGCTGTATAAATTACTGCTGTTGTTGTTTGTTGCATATCATTCTGATAACACCTCAGTCATCAACAACGTCTGTCAGTCTTTGAGCGCCTATGCTATCATTGTGTTTTACTTACACAATGCAAAGCATCTCCTCGCGTTTCCATTTGGTTACACTGTACATGCTTGGCAGGCAGCCAGCGCCAGTCTCTAGGCAGGAAGCGTGGCCTAGTAGAACGGGTATTAGAGGGAGGCACACAGATACACTTTGAGCAACCTTTAATACTCCCGCTATCCAAGTGCCCTACCTTTTAAAGAACTTTTGAATGTTACACACCCAAGAAAGATGGCACATCTTGGTGATAGCAATGGTAAGTCTTAGTGTTTGATTAGTTTTACCAGGGACTATTCCTAGCTGGATACATATTCTGTAGGTGTACAAGCTGGGTGATGCCTCACCTCTTCTGGATGCCACAGCACCTGAAGATTGTTGTTAATTATATTATAAAGATAACCTAAAATTATTCAAAGGTTAAATAAAATGTTTGTTAACTGTAACTTATAATTTGTTGAAATAATATACATTGCATCCGGAAAGTATTCACAGCGCATCACTTTTTCCACATTTTGTTATGTTACAGCCTTATTCCAAAATGGATTAAATTCATTTTTTTCCTCAGAATTCTACACCCAACACCCCATAATGACAACGTGAAAAAAGTTTACTTGAGGTTTTTGCAAATTTATTAAAAATAAAAAAACGGAGAAATCACTTGTACATAAGTATTCACAGCATAATGAGTAACTTTGTCACATTTGTCTACTGTAGGGTGCGGTGAGTGATCTTTTGGCTTTGCAAGACAACAGATTTATTTTCCAAGAATCCCAATGGCTGGAGCTTTTAATTTCCTCACTGACCAACTAATGGTACATATCTTATCAAATCCCGCTCTGATCTTTGCCATTATAACTATTGGAAGCTTAACCACCTATAGCAGCATTTCTCAACCTTTAAGTATTTGTGACCCGAGTTTTCATAACAGTTTTAATCGCGCCCCCCCCTCCCAACATTTTTTTGACATGTAGATGCATATTTTATTATACCTACTTAACTTTTATCGACATTTATATAACTCTATATTTATTGTTCTAGTATCAGAATGTAGTTTAAGTTAATTTGTTTTGGTTTCAACAGATGTTTTTCCATCAGGTATGATGGGAAGCGTCGGTGCACAGCCATTTTAAGATCTCTCCAGAGATGTTCAATCGGATTCAAGTCTGGGCTCTGGCTGGGCCACTCAAGGACATTCACAGAGTTGTCCTGAAGCCACTCCTTTGATATCTTGGCTGTGTGCTTAGGTTTGTTGTCCTGCTGAAAGATGAACCGTCGCCCCAGTCGGAGGTCAAGAGCACTCTGGAGCAGGTTTTCATCCAGGATGTCTCTGTACATTGCTGCAGTCATCTTTCCCTTTATCTTGACTAGTCTCCCAGTTCCATCCCCACAGCATGATGCTGCCACCACCATGTTTCACTGTAGGGATGGTATTGGCCTGGTGATGAGCGGTGCCTGGTTTCCTCCAAACGTGACGCCTGGCATTCACACCAAAGAGTTCAATCTTTGTCTCATCAGACCAGAGAATTTTGTTTCTCATGGTCTGAGAGTCCTTCAGGTGCCTTTTGGAAAACTCCAGGCAGGCTGCCATGTGCCTTTTACTAAGGAGTGGCTTCCGTCTGGCCACTCTACCAAACAGGCCTGATTGCTGCAGAGATGGTTGTCCTTCTGGAAGGTTCTCCTCTCTCCACAGAGGACCTCTGGAGCTCTGACAGAGTGACCATCGGGTTCTTGGTCACCTCCCTGACTAAGGCCTTCTCCCCCGATCGCTCAGTGTAGATGGCCGGCCAGCTCTAGGAAGAGTCCTGGTGGTTTTGAACTTCTTCCTCTTACGGATGATAGAGGTCACTGTGCTCATTGGGACCTTCAAAGCAGCAGACATTTTTCTGTAACCTTCCCCAGATTTGTGCCTCGAGACAATCCTGTCTCGGAGGTCTACAGACAATTTCTTTGACTTCATGCTTGGTTTGTGCTCTGACATGAACTGTCAACTGTGGGACCTTATATAGACAGGTGTGTGCCTTTCCAAATCATGTCCAATCAACTGAATTTACCACAGGTGGACTCCAGTTAAGCTGCAGAAACATCTCAAGGATGATCAGGGGAAACAGGATGCACCTGAGCTCAATTTTGAGCTTCATGGCAAAGGCTATGAATACTTGTGCTTTCTCAGTTGTTTTTTTTTAAATAAATCTGCAAAAATCTCAAGTAAACTTTTTTCACATTGTCCTTATGGGGTGTAGTGTGTAGAATTCTGAGGAAAAATTAATTTAATCCATTTTGGAATAAGGCTGTAACATAACCAAATGTGGAAAAAGTGATGCGCTGTGAATACTTTCCAGATGCACAGTATGTTTAAAATAGCCAATCACAAACTTCTATTGACAATAGAGTCTGATAAAAGGGTAAATTGATCACATGCTGGATGTTAAAAATGACCACTGGCCAGAAAGGCATTATATGTTATTTTACATATTGTTGTATCCATTCATGAACGTGTTATGTCTAATACCCTTACAGAAAGTATTCGGTTCAGGACTATGTAAGAAAATGTCTGAAAGTGCGAATGTGTCATCCTAGGACAATTCCATGATTAAACAACCCTTATTCACTGAGGATTTTCCATATTTTTTTCCCATCACTATTGACCAGCAGGTCAGTCATCTACTAATCTTAATGTTCACTAATGTACCGTGTTTTGCCAAATATAATATCTCACCAGCAGTCAACTCAGAACGGCTAATTTCTCGTTTTTTCCTCTTTTCAGTTATTTTTTTAAACTTCCACAATGCAGCCAGAAACTTTTATTTTATTAAGATTCCTTGTTTTCCTTGTGCCTGTCTTGCCTGCCATGAAAACCATTTTACACGGAAAAAAATTCTGAACCTAAGATTATTAGCTGCAGCTACAGCCAGGCTCGTTTTACTTGTGACTCCCTTGTTCCTCTAGTTGATCTTTGACCTTCAATATGCTCTTCTCTGCATGTTATTATTTCTGCCCCAAGACATTATTCTCAGCTGTTGGGTTTGTTGTAAGAAACCTTTTTTTCTCTTTGTTCTATTAAAAATATGTTTCAGAATCTTTTCGAGTGATTTCTAAACCAAAAAGGCTTTATTTTTTTCTTTTTTCACAAAGTGTTGACCCATCCTTCTCCCTAATGGCTTCCTCCCTGCAGGCAAGTTAGAATATCTCTTCTAAAAGATAGCTGAATTGATCACGCTGTATTTACTTGTAACTAGCCTCCGTCCATCCACTTCCAAACTGGTGTAATCATGAGGACTAAATCTAACACAGGATTTCAAACACTGTTCATTGCGCTGCAGAATACTAACAAATTCTTCTTTCCCAATCTTAATTTTTATGCTGCCATTTTGCCATTGTGGTGCCACAGTGGTTAGCCCTTCTACTTTATAATTCCAGCTTTCTGGTTATCTCTAGAAACGTCTTGTTTTCCGTTCCCAAAAATGTGCATTATCTTAAAAGGCTCTTCTAAGCTTGGTCTTGTGTGAGTGTACGGGAGTGAGTGAGTGAGTGGGACCTTGTATGTCTTACTCTTCAAAGTGTTCATTCAGTACTATAATATCTTTTCTTTTTTTAATGGCATTGGGTAAATGCAAATAAGCACACAATACCAGGTTACTGATTACATATGTTATCTAAATCATGAATGTCAGCTGATAGTTTCTGCACTTGTTTGCATTTGACAATGAGCTGGCACCCTCTTCAGGGTGGTTTTCAGCCTGGCACAGAGTGTTACTGGGTAATCCTGTGGCCCAGAGTTGGATTAAGCAGATTAGAGAATGGTATTTTGGACCATATTTCCAGTCTATTTGCCTCATTTCTCTTTCTCTTGTTTTGGTGTACTTTTGTAATTTTGTGGGGATGTGTGTTAAGAGTCCATGGAAGTAAAAATTTTTGGTGGTATAGGTGTGCAAAGCAGTGAAGCCAAGTGGCTCTGGGGTATTGATAAAGAGATTGGCTGATTGCTCATTCACGTGCAGATGTGATCGGTTCAGCCTGTTTTCTCATTAGTGTTCTCTTGGTCGTAACTGAAGCACCTACACCCACAATAGTTTAAAGGAGCCTGGGAAAGAAAATGAAGGAGCATTTGAGAGGAAAGGAAATGAAATGAACACCAGGAAGTGAAGTCAAAAGAGGAAAAAAAAAAAGCAAAAGAGAAACATCAGGATCGTGGCAGAGGTGGTGCTCCAGAGAGGAGGCATGAGGGTCAGGGAAGATGCCCCGTATGAAGCAGTGATGTTTGGGGGATACGGGTGCTCCTACTTAATGCTGCAGAAGAACAAAAGTGACCGGCCACTACAAGAGGTCTCACATAAGCTGAGGGACAGCGTTAGGAGAAGGGAGCAAGGCTCGATTAAAGCACCATCGTGTCTATTCAAAGAAGTGAGGCTTTCATACTAGATAAACAGGAAGCAGTCCTTACTCTACTATCTAATTGCAATTGCTGCTGCATATTGTCTTCTGAAATCAACTTCGATTTTAGTTAGTGCCATGAACTTCCTTAATCAAATAGTTATCTACGTTAATACTAAGTTATTCATGGTGTATGTATTATGAAATGTTACCCCTTTGTTGTGTGTAAAATCACTGTGTATCATTATTTAACTGTCAGTACAAATTTTTCATCCATGTGTTACATTTTTAATGTTTAATGTTTACAGGTTTAATGATGATCAGGATTCAGAAGTTAGCCTGCAGGGAAAGCTTTCAAAAAAGAGTGGATAATTTTAAATATCTAGGATCGGTGATAGCACAAGATGTACAGTGTGGAGGGAACAATTGGAAGAAGGTATCGGGAGTATTTTATGATCGAAGAATTAAGGTGAAGGTTAAAGGTCAGGTTTAGAAGACGGTTGTAAGGCAAGCAATGATGTATGGAGCTGAGACATGGACAACAAAGAGAGTGCATGGAAAAAGATGTGGCAGAAATGAGAATATTATGATGGGTGTGTGGCGCTACAAAAAAGGACAGAATAAGAAACGAGAGAATCAGAGATACAAAAAAATGGGAGAGATAACTCAGAAAGTACAGGAAAGTTGGTTGAAGTGGTATGGACTTGTGATGAGGAGAGACAATGAATATGTGGGAAAAAGAGGGATGAGAATGGAAGGACAGGGGGAGTGAAAACGAAAGAGGCCAAAGCGGAGGTGGATGGATAAAGTTAAAGAAGATCCTGAAGGAAAAGGGCTAGACAGGTGAAGAGGTGCAGGGCGGATCTGTTTGGAGAAGGCTGATCAAGCACATCAACCCCCACAGAGAAGTGGGAAAAGATGAAGAGGAAGAAGACTGACTTTGAAATAATCTAAAACAATCTCTAACATGCTTATGTTTGAAATTTGCCATTTGTAACCTTCTGGGAGTAGTTCCTAGAGGGTTAGGACCTCCAATAGAGAAGCAAATAACAAAAATATTATCATATTCATGATCACCCCCGTGACCCTGTAGTTAGGATGTAGCGGGTTGGATAATGGATGGATGGATGCAACCTTGAAATAACACAAAGCACCACTCCGCGTGCCTTTATTACCAAGAGAAATACAGGGAAAGAGAAAATGAGGAAGGCCAAAATGGTAGGTGGATAAATTAAAAGAAGATCTGAAGGAAAAGAATTTGACTGGTGAGGAGGTGCAGGACTGAACTATTTGGAGAAGGTTGATCAGACACAGCGACTTCACATAGAAATGGGAAGAGATGAAGAAGAACAATAAGAAGTAGATGTGCTACATTTTTGTTTTTATTAAACCTTCTCTGGTCAAAATTGACATACAACAAATTTAAAACGAAAATTTGTCTTCCTTACTTTGCATTCCAATTAAGCCCATTTTGGGGGTGTATATAACACATATGTGTTTGATTAGAGATTGTAAGTAATCATGAATCCAATTACCAAATTCTTCATCTGTTTTGCTGTTTCAAGGAGCTGTCATAAAATCAGTACATCCACGGCCCAATGAGTAAGATGAGAAATACAGGATATCATACCTGGGCATCTGGGACCTTCTAGTTAAGCATTTTGACCCTTGTAAGCCTAAAATTTAAATGGTTTCTTGGAAAAATATTAAAACATGGTTTTAGAAACAATCCAGTGCTAGCTTTGCAGAAAATATTGTAACAACTGGAAGCTCTTCACAGGCAACACTAGATGCTTCAGAGGTAGCAGCCCTTCCACCAGGGAAAGAAATCACATCATTTGACGAACCTTGGCTGAATTCCAGAAAAACTGCTGAGACTTTTAGAGGAAAAGCATAGACATTAGCCTCACATAGCCATTAGTGCTTGCTTTGGCTTCAGAGATGCTGAAGAGCATGAGGTTGGATAGCAAAAAGAAATGGAGATTGCTGATACCGAGACCCCAAGAGTGTCCCTATTGCTATACCCTGAAAATGGCACGCTTCTGCCTTTTATGTTGTTAACCAACTAGAGCTGTAGCGATGGTTAACAGCAGGATAGTGAATTGGATTATGTCACAAAATTCTTTAATCTGCAAGATAAAATTGTCAATTTAACACTGCGCACACAGTGTCCAAATGTGTGTCTGTCATATGAAAGGTGGATGTGTCTGCATGATGCTGGTCAGCAGTATTATAAGGTGATGTGGCCTTTGTTTGCAGATTTTGCATCAGTCTATGATACAATTCTTCATTAACTTAAGATATACTGTACATATACTAAGTGATAGCATTCTCCATATTTGATTTATTGTATATTTTATAATACTAAAGAATGATTTAATTGCACAGCCAATAACTGGAGCACTGATGGGATTCCGAGATCACTACGGGGTATTTTGTACAGTTCCCATGAGATAGCTTTAGCCAGGCACTTTTTACTTGAACAATTCTTTTTTTTTTTTTTTTAAAGCTTACCGTAAATTGGGGGCAAGATTTTGTGAAGCACAAACATTATCTATATCTATATGGCTTGCAGGGATCAACATTTGAAATTACTTAATGAAATGCCCTGAGTTTGGAAACAAGTCGCTTAGGATGCTAACGTAAGCCTAGATCAGGTACGGCTGTTTGTGCTGTCCGAGAATAACTCAGCCACATTAATAAAATACACTTCAAAAGCAATTAAGATTTCATATTGCTGTCTGCGGCAGAGGAGTAATTATTGGACTGTTGATGCAGGGTATCTCTGCTAGAATGACTCTCATATCACCCATAATTGATTTTCTGTGCAAAACACATACAGTGAGCATAACTGGTGTGAATATGTTGATCTGTCCTTGATAATGGCCTCGGTGTTTGGTGTCTTGACCTTTTTCTTCTGATTTAGGCCTAGTCTGAACTCTGAAATTTGTTTTGAATAAGAAATGGAATAACTGCAGTGATCTATGTGTCAGTTTTAGCAAATAAACAAATATATCATCAAATTGTCCTCGTTGCATGCACAGCTTGGAAACTATACATTTGTGCTAGTGGTTAGTCTTACTTCATCCCAGTTTTCTGGAGGACTGAATTCAAATTCCAAGCTGTCTACCACCTGTGCGTTGTCAGCATTCTCTTCCTTTATTTGTTTTTTTTTTTTGCTACCTGTAGTCCAGTTTTGTTTTTACATTTTGAAAGTCATATGTGTTTGATTAATTCGTGACTATAGTGAGTTAGTGAGTGAGTGTTGCCAGTGATGAACAGGCACCCCACCCAGAGCTTCTTCCCATCCCGTGTCTGATGCTGCTAGAATAGGCTGAGGCCCACCCACTGTGGCCCAAAATTGGATTCTTCAGCTTTAGATGGATGAATATGTGCTTAACCACACGCCACTGACTGTGTGAACCTTATGAACCTCTGTTTGTGCTGATTATCTGAAGATTTTTGGAACACAGAGTGTCTACAGAGACCCCTGGCAAGTGCCTGCTGAAATGCAACTTAGCGCTTGACAACCTCATGATGGTCAAGTAGAGTCTCTTATTTATGAAGCATTTGTATAAGTGTTATCATTGCAGTTACGTTCTTGATTACTTTGTAAAGTAAATGAAAGGTTCTGTATGTCGGGGTTCTCAAAGTCGGTCCTGGGGGCCCACTGTTGCTTCAGGTTTTTGCTTCAACCAGATTCATAATCAGCGACAACTGATAACACTGATCTCAATTAATAAGCTGGCATTTTTTTCTCTTCTCTTATTCTACTTTAAGAAAGCACAGAGGCATAATTTTTACATTTACCGTATTTACACGTGCCACGCGCACATTTTTTCCCAAAAATTAGCATTAGAAAATCAGGTGCGTGTCATACACGAGGAAATGTAATTCTGTAATGTTTACTTCTTCTGCTTGGGCTCGCTCGCTTGCTTGCGCACTTGCGCTCTCTCTCTCTCTCTCGCTCGCTTGCTCGCGCACTCGTGCTCTCTCTCTTGCTCGCTTACTCACTCACTCTCGCTCTCTCTCTCTCGCTCGCGCTCTCGCTCAACAGCACTCTCTCTCTCTCTCTCTCTCTAAACGCTTCCTATACAATCACAACATGCGTCGTACACGGGGCAAAACTTTTTTCATGATTTTCTTTGTAAAAATTAGGGTGCGCGTCTTACACGAGGGTGCATGGTACACAACTAAATGCGGTATTAGACATTTAGAAATATTTCTGCTTTGGGACTTGTGTACTAAAGGGATGACATGACAAGGGAAAACAAGTGTTTTGAGGAATTCATAACATATTTATTGGGATAAAAAAATATATAGTAATTTACAGAAATTGGAATATTATAGAAATACATATGTACAGTATAACTGTTTTGACGAATTCATAACATATTTATAGGGATAAAAAAATATATAGAAATTTACAGAAATTTGGGGGATGGGCTCCGTGGGGGGGGTTTCACTGCCATCCATTTAGTACACAAGTACCCTGCTTTTGCTATAGATTTAAATGCTTAACTCTATTTTGTTGCTTTCATTATATTTGCCCGTTCTCTGTGCAGTTTGCTTCCTTCGTTGTATCTTATTAATGACAATTAAAAACGAGCAGAGCAGACACCCAATAGGCAAACAACACTGAAACTTGAAAGGCTGCAACTACTTTAGCGTCAGACCCACTAATTAGAAAATAATGGGTTAATTAAACAATTAGAACACCTGGAAAAGTAGAATGAAAATCAAGATGAAAATATTGTTAAATAGAAAAAAAATACATTATTCCCATATAGTTGCTTAGTACATTTAAATTTTTTTTTTTAACCAAATTTAGTTTCCTAATTTCTGTATTATTTCCAAAACACAGAATCTGGGCAATAACAGTTCACATAATTAGCCCAGGTGTCTGATTAGAAACAGAAGCTGGTTGGAACAAAAACCTGCAGCCACAGGAGGTCCTCAGGACCGACGTTGAGAACCCCTGCTGTATGTTATGAAACAAAAGGTGTCTGAGGATTATTGCAAGATGAAAAGGAAAAGATCAGGAGATGATAACATGAGACATAAATCAGTGTCGGGGAGGCAAGGTCAAAGCCTCGAGCGCCAAAAGAAAAGGAAAACAAAACAGGAGGGAAAGCAAGAATTAAAACCAAGGAAAAAAATAGGAGCTCAGAAATAACCAGAAGCAAAACCTGATGCTAGGTTCAGCTTGGCATAGAAACTAAATGTCACTAATGAAGATTTGGACTTTAAGATGTGAATCTACAAAGGAATAAAGTAAAGAGAAAATGCTGTCATATTTAAAATATCACCTCTCATGACGTGAGAAATCGACAGTCATAATCACATGATGTATCCCACTCTGTCGAGGTAAGAAACAAGTGGCAGGCGGGCAGACATTGTGGCATAGCAGTTAAAGCTTTGGACTTCAAACCCTGAGGTTTTGGGTTCAAATCCCACTACTGACACGGTGTGACCACGGGCAAGTCACGTCACCTGCTTGTGTTCCTATTGGAAAACCACTGATTGTGTCTCAAGTGTGGTAAGTCAGAAGTTAAGCATGTTTGGGCTTGGTCAGTACTTGGATGGGAGACCATCTCGGAAAAGCTTGGATTGCTGCTGGAAGAGGTGTTGGCGAGACCATGTGGGGGAGCTTACTCAATGGTGTGTTTGTGGATCCCAAGTTCCCAGTGCAGTGACGGGGACACTGTGCTATATAAACTGGTGCTGTCCTTTGGATGAGACATAAAACCAAGGTTCTGACTCTCTGTGATAAAACATCCCTGTGCATCCTTCATAAAGAGTAAGGTGTACTGCAATATCCAGGCTAAATTGTCCTCCTTAGTCTGGTCATTCTGGTCCCCTAATCATTCTATCTCTCTCTCACACAAGTTCACCACCTAACAGCTAATGTGTGGTGAGCAAACTGCCACAAAATGGCTGCCGTCATATCATCCAGGTGGATGCTGTAGATGGGTCAAGTCAAGTGTTGAAGTGGCTCCTCACTCACTTTGTAAATGTAAATAATTATTATTATTATTTATTACTAAAGGCATCAGCTCAATAATAAGTCATAATAGTAATGGGGAAAACAGGATAGAAACAAATAAACTTTGTTAAAGTAATTTAAAAGTATTAATACACCCATAAAACAGAATTTGAATAATAATAAAAAAAACAGCAAATACACAAAAATTCACATATAAAATGTGTTAAATGTTAAATTAGAGAACACATTAATTTGTCATTTTTTTTTAAATATCAGCAAACAGCCAGCTATTTGTCATTATTAATTTTTGTTTTATTATATTATTGGCAAGCAGCCACTCGGATGACATGTACTGTATAATAATGTCTTTACTTTTTTTTACCATTATTCTAAATCTTTGAACATACAAATTGCTACTTAATTCACATTTACATTTTTTAATTAATTTTTAAAATTATAGCAATATTTAGTTGTCTGTGTATTAGTCTCTTGTCTCTCTAGTAGTACTTCACTAACTAGCAAATAGTTTCCTGAGTTTGTATGTTTGAATGGCTGAATAAAACTAAGAAAAAGAAACCGTGATACGGTTCACTTTTTGTGCAGCGCCTCATCTGTGTTGTTTGGGTCGACATGGTGGTGTGCCCAGTATCAGTTATCAATGCTTCCCAATACTGTGATCAGAGGCTAAGGTGTCTTCCATGCTCAGTATGCGTGTTCTTCTTGTGGTTGTGTAGAGTTCCCTCCAGTTGAACTGAGATCCATGAATTCACACACTATATGGCCAAATGTATGTGGACCCCCAACACAAATTACTGATTTCAGGTGTTTCAGCCACACCCATTTTTAACAGGTGCGTAAAATCAGCTCACGGCAATGCCATCTCCATTGACAGACTTTGGCAGTAGAATGAGTCACATTGAAGAGCTCAGTACGTTTAAATGTGGCACTGTTATAGGATGCCATCTTTGCCATAAGTCAATATCTGAAATTTCAGCTCTCCTAGATCTACCCTGCTCAATTGGTGCTCTTATTGTGAAGGGTCCAGAAAGAACCTTTATTTATTTGGATCCATGACAGACTCCGTACAGCAAATAACCATGACTAGATGGTAACAGATTTGCGAAATACCAATAAATCATGATTTGAAAAGGACTCTCCCTGCATACAGTACCACAGGCTAAGTCCACATCTTTCTAATCTGTTAGTGTCCTGCTAGGTAGTAAGTCAGTATGTGAAATTTCAGCTCTGCCATATCTGACCTGCTCAACCTGTTGGTGCTCGTATTGTGAAGTGAAAGTGTTGAGGAGCAACAACAACTCAGCCATGAAGTGGTAGACCATGCAAACTCACAGAGTAGGGCTGTTGAATGTTGATGCATATAAAAATCGCTCATAACAGAGTTCCAGACTTGCTCTGGAAGCAACATCAGCGCATGAACTTTGTGTCGGGAGCTTCATGAAATGGGTTTCCACAGCTGAGCAGCTGCACACAAGCTGGAGTGGTGTAAAGCACGCTGTCAGTGGACTCTGGAGCAGTCAAAACATGTTCTGTTGACTGATGAATCACTCTTCACTATCTGGCAGTCTGATGGACACATCTGGGTTTAGCGATGACCAAAGGAATGCTACCTTCGGACTGCCTAGTGCCTACTGTAAAGTTTGATGGAGGAGTGAGAGTGGTCTGGAGCTGTTTTTCAGGGTTTGGGCAAAAGCTCCTTAGTCCCAGTGAAAGGTACTGTTAAGTTTACAGCAAACAAAGACTTTTTAGATAATTGTGTGCCACCAACTTAATGGCATATGTTTAGGGAAGGCCATTTTCTGTTTCAGCATGGCTATGCCCCTCTGCACAAAGTCAAGGGCCTAAACAGAGGAACTTGAGTGGCCTGCACAGATCACCGACATCCACACTACACTCTAAAAAATAAAAGATGCCTGAATGATTCTTCAGAATGATGCCATAGGGGAACCATTTTTGGTTCCCAAAAGACCCCTCCACATGAAGGGTCCTTTATTTATTTGGATCCATGACAGACTCCGTACAGCAAATAACCATGACTAGATGGTAACAGATTTGTGAAATACCAATAAATCATGATTTGAAAAGGACTCTCCCTGCATACAGTACCACAGGCTAAGTCCACATCTTCCTAATCTGTTAGTGTCCTGCTAGGTAGTAAGTCAGTATGTGAAATTTCAGCTCTGCCATATCTGACCTGCTCAACCTGTTAATGCTCGTATTGTGAAGTGAAAGTGTAAAGGAGCAACAACAACTCAGCCATGAAGTGGTAGACCACGCAAACTCACTCACCATATATTCAAAAATGTCTTTTTTTTTCCTACTTGTACATCTTAGGAAGTTTTTGAAAGTGCAACCAACTTCATATGCAAAGAACACATCCCAGAATGAAATGGTGCTTTGTCAAGCAATAGTTCTATGAGGAACCACACAACCCAGTAAAGAACCATAAAATGTCATTGAAGAAACCCGTATTTTTAAGAGAGTATGCTGAACACATTTGGGAAGAATTGGAATGTCGATTGTGAGCCAGGTCTTCTCGTCTGACATCAGTTCCTGACCTCACACATGCTAAATGGCTGAATAGGCACACGTTCTCAAAGACACACTCTAAAACAGGGGTCCCCAACTCCAGTCCTGGAGAACCACAGTGGCTGCAGGTTTTCATTCTAAGCCTTTTCTTAATTGGTGACCTGTGTTTGCTGCTAATTAACTCCTTTTCCTTTCCTTTTAATTGACTTGTTTTTTTCTTTAAGATCTGTTCCCTGTATTTCTTCATCGTTTCTCTCAATTGCTTCATTTCTTTCCTTAAACGACATCCAAGCAGAAATGAAATGTGAAGTGCGTGAGCCAACAGAAGACCAATGAAGTCAGGGCCTCAAACTCCAACCAATTTCACTCCAAACAGTTGCTTAATTAGGCACAGAGTCTTGTTGTTAATTAAACCCGTCCTTTAATTCCGTGACTTGTTGCTGCTGTCATTGTGCAATAGCAGAGCTCTGTTAAAATGTTTTGTGGACCTGAGCAGATCAACATTCCTGAGACCTTCACCTTTCTTTATTTTCAGATATTGTATGATGGACACAGTTTGCTGGTCATGTTTTGTCTCATTTTGTTTCTCGTTAATTGAGGAAAAAGAAACAATTACGGGGTCTGAGTCTTCAAGAGCAACTCAGTTAAAATGAATTCAAAAGAAATTTATTAGCAGCAAAAATAGGTCACTAATTAAGAAAAGGGTTTGAATGAAAACCTGTAGCCACGGTGGTCCTCCAGGACCGGAGTTGGGGACCCCTGCTCTAAAATCTTGTGGCAAGCCTTGCCAGTAGAATGGAGGCTGCTATAGCCACAAAGGGAGGCCAGCTTTATATTAGTCCCCATGATCTTGGAATGAGATGTCCAACAAGCTAGTGTGCTGTAGATGTAATGGTCAGGTGTCCATAAACATTTGGCCATATGGTGTAGCTGCCCAGTGTTCATCTCATATTCTCTCTCTGTTGACCTCTAAGTAGAATTAAGCAAGTTTGGAAAATGAATGAATAGTTCAGTATCCTGTATAATATTTTTTATTCATGTTAAATGTGCAATTTATTCTCCTATAAGCTTTATCTGTTGTCATCTGTTCACTCTGTGCGACTGTAATTTAGTATCTCTGATTCTTATTGTTTTATCTTTCTGATTGCTTGTGATAGATGCAATGATTATAAAAATGTGTCTCCACTAACAGCTGCAGTATGTTGTCTTTTCAAATAGATTTAGCAGCTTTTCATTTGCTTTTAAAGAGGAAGAGATGCAATCAAGCTGTAATGAAGCATTCTTATAACCGATTACAGTTTAATAATGGATACATTATTTTATATTGATTATAACAACTGTTACCCATATTTCAGATCAGGTCTTTTCCATTTTACAGTTAAAAATCCACTTAATTGCTTTGCAGTCAAACCCAATGAAGTAAAGCAACTATCAATACTAAGATGCTGTTTTGCTAAATATAACATAGTGTGAATACGACCGGGGTGTGCTCGCTTGCTTTAAGTCTGTATGTCTTTTTTAATAGATGACAGTCATGCCATTCAATGAGATGATAAAGGATAACTTTCAGTTTTGTTTTGTTTTTTTTTGGAAATTCACATTCTAAAAATAATTAGTTTACTTTAGAAATCAATCTGCCATATCAAGCTGTTGTCCTTGCTGCTCAACAAGTCATTTTCTTGGAATGTCTTCTTTTTGGAGTCGAAGCCACTAAATCCCTGCTGTTTTTTCAAGTCATTTTCTGTAGCTGTAGGTGTGTATGCACTCCTCTTCACTTCAGAAACTTACAGTGAAGGTCTGATTTTGTATCAGAATTAAACTACATACTGTATGCCTTGGCGTGTCCACTATTATCTTTTTTCACAGATGAAAATAAGATTTCATTTTTTCCCTGTTACTGGTGTCGCTATCAGCCCGAACTGTTTGATCCTCCAGCTGTTTTCCACTTTTTTGGTTAGGCGACTTAATATTTCATCTGCCATATAATGCACACTTTAGAAATATGCCTACATCAGTGTTTTCCTTTATTTTGAAACTAACTACATCATATGAGAAAGCAAACTTTTGCCCATACAAAATTAAGCTAAAAATTAAATTTATAACAGTTATATGCAAAAATTCTGCATGGTGAGCCAGTTTGGGAGTTGTTATTTACAGTTATTAATCTATTTATTTATTTTACTCCCAAGTTACCAACATTGTTGCCAGTATCCGATATCTGCAGTAACCATAGTAACAGATAACTGATAGCAAGGAGACTCGAAGCAGCAGTTAACGCAGACCCCCATTTTCAGATGAATTATTATGTCCCATTGAGGGATTCAGTGAAGCAAAGTACCTGTCAGCAGCACTTGAAGCATTAATGCCCTTGCACATCTTTAATTTCTTAATCCACCACATGTTTCATCTCCCTACACAGATAAAGAAAACATATTTATGCCAAAGTGTTTTTTTTTTGCTAGATTAAATCTAGTAAGTGTTACTGTCAGCAAGTAAGTCAGTTCAATTTAATTCTTCTAATAAAGCACACTTATATGCCCAGAATGCTGCACATGCATTACAAATATAGCAAAATAATATAAAAAAAAAATTATATCAGATGCAAAAAACACATAAAATGTATACAAAGAAATAGTTTTTAAAAAGTTTTTAAAATCATCACAAAGGTCTTCAGTTACAGGTTTCGCTCTGTTAGGTCAGCTGCACTCAAATAGGCCGCAGTGCAATCGAAAGAGTACAGTTAAAGCAGAATATAAGAAGAGTCTAATAATGGCTCCACTCCAATTTACTCCAAAGATGCTGTGATGTGACAAAAATGGTAATAAACTAAGCCAGTTCTATAGTTTTACAAAAGCAATATCAAGAACCTACTCAGCACCTTTAACAAACATTGACGACAGAATGTAGATATACATATGTAGCAGTCACGGTGACACCAAAACTCATGTCATCAGAAACACAATGATTTATTTATTTTACGGTGGGGACTCCAGGACCACACCCAGCCTTGACCCGACACGCAAACACTCACTCACAGAGACACAGTTATTGGCCCAGTGAATTGATAAATAATAATGAAATATATTAATCAAATGAAGAAAAAAGAACATGCAATATAACAAAAATACATATGCAAAAGGCCCTCCCCAGATCCCTGAAGGCGATAATAAATCCAAAGACAACACAACAAACAGTAAACACCTAACAATAAACTCAAACAATAAACACTAATGACAATTTCCAAAACACAGTCCACTGGGATAGTGAAAATATCCTGTGAACGGTTCACTATAAGCAATGTAAAATTTTGTCCTACCAGTTTCCTGATGCGATGTGGAATGAGGTGATTGGGAGAGCTCCCTCTGATGAAGACTCCCACGAACAGGCAGGCACAAAACAGACCATGCATCCAGACAAGAACGGTAATCCAAGGTAATCAACAGGTAATCTCAATAGGTGAACAGCATATGAACAGACAGAGGGACGATCGCAATTTCTCAGCTTCTTGCCGGTTCCTTTTTTAAAGGTCCCACTGGCTCAATCTTCTCCCCAGAAGCCCCTTCCGCCCTCCAAAACTGTCCAATAGCGTTATACCTCCGGGGCTACCTGGATATGTAGTACCTTTTTATGTAGTGCTGCTACACACATACACTCAGGAACCAAATATAGGAGTCCCACTATAGCATTTACCTCCTCGTGATGTGTGATGGATATCTGGCCAAGTAACAAAAAGATTCAGTTCAATAGGTATAATACAAACAAAACAAACCGTAGACACAAAACAAAGAGAAAAAGAAATCTCACAATGGTGAGTAGTTCTACATTGCTGTAATCCCGCAGACGAGCGTCCACATTCATTTGACCTTGGCCTCAACTTGACCGAAGTCAGAGTGCTTGTGTTTGAACTACCCATAAGTCATTGCAGACATGCTGTATTGTCTCAGCTTCCATGTGTTTTTAAATTGCCTTTACTTTTTGATATTCTCCCATATATTCAAATATATCTTTAACTGATTATGAATCACTTATGTCCAAGTGCCATATCATATTTGTTTTATGCTACTTTAATAGATGGTATTAAAGCACATGCATACAGTCCTTTTGTTCTTTTTGTTTTTCAGCTGTTTCAGACTTAACTACATTCACATATTTTTAGCTTTATTCTTTAAACTGTAAAATTTCTTTTTGCCATGTATACTCCATTATAATTATTAAAAGAGAGAGATGGTAGCTGAAACCTAGTTCACTATCATATTATGTGTTTGTCTTCATTTTCAAAGCTTTTCAGTTATTAAAAATGGCACTATTTAATGAGATACACATTTGCAGAGCCAAATTTCATTTTTTTATTGTATAATATTTGCTTTTAGTGCTGGGTCCTCTAGTTATGAGCGGAGTTTTTATTGCTAGCATATCTGCTTTATAAAGCCACTTGTAATTATGTTCTGCTAAATGAGATATACCATAGATGACTTGATTGTATTTCTAGCATAAAATAGCACGCACTGTTCATGTTGTCATTCAAAGTAGATTTATTTGCATTAAACAGTTAAAATGGTTGATGTTGTGCTTATCTGTTATTTATCAACTCTTTTTGCATTCATCTATAAGTGTCCATCTTATAGCTGAAGTTACATCTTTGGTCAGTTGTACTAGACGTTCAGCCATTCTAATGAGACATTGTTGTAGTACACTAGACTTCTGCTTTGTTTTTCATACTGACACACATAATCAAATTTTGCATATTTTCGATTCTTCTCCAGAAAACATGCTCTTGTTGACCAACAGGAACTCCATTTTATTGTACTTTTATTTATCTACAGTTTTTAGATAAGCGCATTACTATCAAGAGACTATTATTGTAGCTGCAGTGACATGAGGCTTAGGACTAGAAGTAGCTAATGAAGCGATGTGTCATAACCATACTGTGGTTTATGGTGGACCTATTATAAGAAGAAGAATAGTATAAAGAGGACCCTGACATGAAGTAAGCCTTCTAATCTTAGATACAAAACACTGTTCACTCACCCATGACACTTCTTTTGATAGATTAAAAGCTGCTTGTACTTTATCTAATCTTCTTGTGACAAGTCTTCATTACACAGCAAGAATTCAGGATCATTTTCTTATTCTGCCACATGCTTCACTGAAAGCAAAATTTCAGAAAGCACTTGGTTAAGATCCTAGCAGTAACATGTCAGCCCCGTTTTGGTCATGCTGGTTTTCATTTTTCACTTTGTATGTCACTTCTCAGTTATTAGGTCAACTACACCCTATTAGACTGGGCAGCAATCTGAGTTTGATTTTTATGGGAAACCATTGAGCCGTCCGTTGCCTAAACTTGCTCATTTAGATAGGGCTTACGGAATTATTTGTTCATACAGCACAAGTCTGGAAACAGGTCTGTCTGGAGGAGGCACCGGTTTATCACAGGGCACAGAGAATTTCAAGTCTTCAGCTAAAATCAACTTCTTTGGAATTTGTAAGAAAAACCCAGGGATCTAGGGAAAAATCCCATGTAGAACATCCATCCATCCATTATCCAATCCGCTATATCTTAACTACAGGGTCACGGGGGGTCTGCTGGAACCAATCCCAGCCAACACAGGGCGCAAGGCAGGAAACAAACCGCGGGCAGGGCGCCAGCCCACCGCAGGGCGCACACACACACCCACACACCAAGCACACACTAGGGACAATTTAGAATCGCCAATGCACCTAACCTGCATGTCTTTGGACTGTGGGAGGAAACCGGAGCGCCCGGAGGAAACCCAAGCTGCAAACGGGCAGTCACTATGCTGGGATCTGAACCCAGTCTTCTGGAGATACAGTATTAGTGAATAGCTAGCCACAGTGCATGTTGCTTTAATAAAATGGAGAAATTAGAGTCTCAGTAAGTGATTTCTTCATTTCACTAGTTGTGTGCTGTAGCTTGTTAGGCTAATGTTACATAATTAGAATGGTGCTGTTTAATTTTTTTTTTTTTGTAGAAATAATAAACTGTGTCATGTTTTTCAGTCATTGAATAGCATGAGGATTATAAGTAGAATATATATTTGAAATTATAAGTCCAAACAGTATCTAACATAAAGTTCTGACACCTGCTTATTGTAATTTAGGGTTGAAAGAGCCTGGGACCCATCAGGCACACGAGAAGAAGCAGTCCTGACCAGGGCACCAGTCCATCACAGATCCCTCACACACACACACACACACTCATACAAGGGTCAATTTAGGAATGTCAAGCAGCAAAGGCAGCACAAACACACAGACATCAACCAGGTTTGGGTCAAGGAGTCCCTGTGTAGGGTCTTTAAAATGTATAGCGAAGTCCTAATCCAATTTCGTCAGAGGAATCCACAAACATACACTGATCTTTCTGTGTTTCGACAATGTATATCTGACCATTGTAAAACACTTTTAAAGTAATAATAATTTTTCATTAATATAAATCTTTTTTCATTTTTTTTTACTTTGTTTGAAGAAAATAACATTGCGTACAATCAAGTCAAATGTATACAACCAATGACTTCATAATCATACTAGAAAAAAAGGAAACAAAATCAGAAAGTTAAAAAGAAGCAAAAACGAAACAAGACAAAACCTAACAAAACAGCATTCAACGCCAACCTGAGTAATTATATGAATAAATTTAATAATATAAGTCTTAAATTATTGATTATTGTTGAAAATAAACCCATGTTTTTTACTCATTTTATTATATACTAGTCGTCCCCTGTGGCTCCACCCACATAGTAGTGAAACAGGACAGTGAGGAAGGCCCCGCCCGGCTCCCCACTCCTGATGTCTCGCTTCCCCCTCCACAGCCTCTGTTTGAGATTAACGCAAAATCAACCAGAATGTTCAAGCAAATTATCGAAAAAAATCTGATCTAAATCCGTTAAGTAGTTCTCTCGTTCACTAGCTAAGCGGAGGTAAGATATGCCCCAAGACTGGCGCATGAGTGAGGAAGGCCCTGCCCCCCTCCCCTTGGCCCACTGCTTCTCTCTCAGTTTCTCACAAATAAATCGGTACTGCAAGTGAAGAACTAGCGTGATGAGAGAAGTCGCAAAATCAACCAGAATGTTCAAGCAAACTATAGAAAAAAACCCTGATCTAAATCTGTTAAGTAGTTATCTCGTGAAAAGCGGACAGACATGCGTTGGATAATATATTGTGACAGATTGGGGGCGCTATCGCTCCCTTGAACCCCTGTCCACGACTCCAGACACCAGGCAAAAGTCCAATAATCAACTTTATTAATTCGCCACAGTGCACAAAGCACCCTCTCCTCCACTATACTCATAAATAACCACAGTAATACAAACAATAAACAATCCTCCAACTCCCAGACATGTTGCCACCCTTCCACCCAGCTCTGCTCGCTGTCTGGGAGCTCCCACAGTCCTTTTATATACCCTGACCCGGAAGTGTTCCCAATCCCCAGTCCATGTGATCCTGTGTCACTTCCGGGTCAGGTAAAATGTTCTTTTCTTCACCCGGAAGCACGTCATTCCACTTGTTCATGTGTGCTTCCGGGGTGTAGGGAAAATATCCGTTGTTCCTCCCTGCAGCGTCTCCTAGTGGCCCCCGCGGTATCCAGCAGGGCTGCATATAAAAACTACAATGTCCATGATGCCCTGCTGGTCTTCGGGGAACCTCCATACTGCAGGGAGGGCTCCACCTGGCAGCTTGGGGGTATTGGCCGGGATAAATGGCCGGCCATTCACCACTATATATATATATATATATATATATATATATATATATATATATATATATATATATATATATACTAGGCTGACCCGCCTTTTAAGGCGACCGACTTTTAAGTTGACCACTTCTTAAGGCAATTCAATATGTAGATCAATTTGATGTTTTATACAAACTGATTAATTTGGTTATATTGCATTTGAGCGGTATTACTTTAATACTCGTAGTTTCTGTTATTTTTGTGATGAAATTTAAACTTTTTTTCTATATTGAGGTCGCCCTTTTGAACCCCCCTGATATTTACTATGCGGTGAGGCATTTGTACTCCATCAACATTAATTATTTCCAGAGACATAATTTTGTCTATTTTTCCAGCACATCGCGCAGAAAAGCAAGGGAACGATGGGAGCATCAGAACTCTGCTCACATCATGTCGCTTCGTACCGCAAGCTGCAAGTAGTAAGTCTGTGATAAGCGGAATACCGCTACACTTTCCACTCACGGGACGGAAGGACAATCCCGACCGCTTTTATATAGTAAGAAAGAAGAAGAAGATATCGCACAGTCTGGAGTAGAAAATCATCTTTTACCTGGAAAAACGAAACTACAAATCCCATCGTGCATTGCAAAATGGACGGAGCGTGTGTGAAACTCCGCACCTGCGTAGCACTCACGGGATGGAAGGACAATCCTGACCACTTTTATATAGAAGGAATATATATATATATATATATATATATATATATATATATATATACAGATTAAGGGGTATTCCACCCAAAAATGTTTTCCTTGTAAAAAAGTTTGTTAGTTTGTAGTGATGGCCGAGAAAAATGTTTCTTCACATGTTTTCACGCAGAAATATTCTGATAGAATTAGTGTCTATGGTGACAAATGCTGCACAATAGTAAACAGTATCAAAAGGCCCATGAAACATAATCACATAATACACATGCTGTTTTACGCTCACAAATGCGCATCAGAAGACCTCCTCACAGGCTCAGTCAAGATTTGTAATAACCCGCTAAGATGAGAGGTGACACTGCTGCTAACATTGTCATCTCCTTCTTTCTCCGCAGCACTGAGAAGCCCCCCAAGTGAGACCATTTGACCCCACCCCTTCCAGTCCAGCTGCCATAAAATCCCAGGCCTCCTGGAAGGAGGTGTCATTACTGGCTCGAGTGACCCACCTGACAGAGCTCCGCTAGCAGCGGCTAAAGCCATCCAGCAATTTATTTACCTGATTTTTCCGACATATGGGACATACGCTGAAGAGAATCTTTTCTGCTATGTTTTAGCTTTGTCCTTAGACAATAAAATGGCTGACCCATTTGATGCCTCAGAATTTCTTCTTGTTTCGGAACTGTCATTCCCACACCTGACCACAGTCTCAAACACATGCATTTTTACTAAACTATTGTTAATTAAATCACTTCCGGAGAAAAACTTTTTTGAACTAAAATAGAAGACACCCTGATGCAAAATAACATCACTGAGCTTTACGTGATATCAACAGTGCAACAGAAAGACGTTTAGAACTAACGATTAAAAGTTAAAGAGAAGAAAGTGAAAACATTAGCAGGATGAGTTCAGTAACACCTCATTTATTGTTTATCCATGTATCTGTTATTTATTTATTCATTACATTTATTTAATGTTTATCATTTATTAAATAAATAATGTTTATTTTAGTATTTATTTATTAAGAATTTATTATTTAAGTAACACCTTATTTATTGGCTATCATTGAGCTTTATGTGATATCAATAGTGCAAAGTTCATAAAGAGACGTTTACAACTAAAGGTTAAAAGTTAACAACAACATTTATTTATATAGCACATTTTCATACAAATAATGTGGCTCAAAGTGCTTTACATGATGAAGAAAGAGAAAAAAGACAAAATAAATAATAATTAAAATAAAGGAACACTAATTAACATAGAATAAAAGTAAGGTCTGATGGCCAGGGAGGACAGAAAAAACAAAAAAAAAATTCCAGTCGGCTGGAGAAAAAAATAAAATCTGCAGGGGTTCTGAGGCCACGAGACCACCCAGCCCCCTCTAGGTATTCTACCTGACATAAATGATCTCAATCAATCCTCATGGTATTCAAGGTTCTCATGGAAGAACTTGATGATGACGGTCATGTGGACTTCTGACCTTTAATCTATCAATGTAGGGACATCACCTCAAGAACCAAATCAACAAACCAATTAGGCTTAGTTACGGGAGACACACTGGAGACCCTAGAGGTCATAGGGAAGGAGAGAACTAAAACAAAACTGAGTGCCATTATGAACAATGCTGCACATCCTCTCTCTGACACACTAACACTGAGGACTTTCAGCCAACAAATTATTCAGCAGAAGTGTGTCGAGAAATGCGACTGGGGATCCTTCATAGCAGCAATGATACACCTGCATAATGCCTCACTGAGACTGGGACATTCAAGTCACAAGTCTTTTCTTTTTTATTATCTTGGTTTTCAGCCATTCTGGTGTGTGTTGAGACCACCGTGTGGGTGTATATCTATTTATTCATCTACCACTTTATTGATTTAAAGAGCTTATGTAAAAATCCAGATTTCCCCCTGGGGACAAATAAAGTTCTGTCTGTCTGTCTATTATATAGTGCCATTCATAT
>JANRMT010062840.1:37249325-37266733 GCA_026402145.1 Polypterus bichir lapradei
TCTGTCTGTCTGTCTATTATATAGTGCCATTCATATCTATCTATCTATCTATCTATCTATCTATCTATCTATCTAAATAATCCTGAAGTACTCCTTCTTTGGACATGAATATACAGGTAAATGTCACAATGTCGGGCAGGACTATAATTCAAGTGCTCGTTCACGTCTGTGCATTCCATTTTTGTTCATGAGAGTATTTTCTGCAAGTGGTTTATTTAACAATAGTAAATGTACATGTGTCTATGACGTTGTGATTCGGCCCCTTGACATGTGGATCATGAGACACCCTAACTTGAGATTTTTTCATTGGCCATTTTGATATCATTTGCTGTTGCCCAGCATTGGCTGCCATAGAACCCCTGTCATATCAGAAACTTTATTATCTTTGTTCTGCATAAAAACAGGTGTGACGATGCGGGTTCGCTCCACGCTCCCATCCGTCTTTATGGGAGCCGTTAAACCCTACACCGTCGGTAATGTTACCGATGAGCTAGGCAGTGAGGCACAACATAGCAAGGGGATGGAGCAAAAGTGCTTTTATTAAAACAATAATCAAAAACAATGTTCAAATTAAATAAAGTGCAGTGCTTCAAAAGACAATAAATAATCCATAAAAACAGAAGTGAAAAGTGGAGGTTAAAATCAAATAGAAAAAAAACAAAAACAATCCTTTAAGACAATAAGGTTAAAACGATGCTGGAAGCAGTCCTTTAAAAACACAAAAGCCCGGTGTCCTCTTTTATCTGGTGGCTCCCCTGCTTCTCCCATACGGGCTTCTCAACAGGGGAGCCGCACTTCTTGCAGCTGACCTTACTACTATCCGGTTGTCTTCCGTTCCCTGGCTCCGTACGGCTACCTCACCGGACCGAGACTTGGATTCCTCAATGGCCAGGTCGCTCATGTTGAGGCTCACCTTCCAAGACTCCACGACTCCCATTGCCTTCCATGGGGAGTCATCCATACTAACGGTCACTCCAGCTCCAAGAAATCGTTCAGCTGGAGAGACCACTTCCTTCTGCCCCTCCTCTAGTGTTGGCCATACACTGCTTGCGAGGGGACTCTCCATTCCAGCTTCCTGCCTGCAAGCGCTTGCTCACTCTCTCTCTCTCTCTCTCTCTCTCTCTCTCTCTCTTTCTCACACCGGCTTTCTCCACCTGCTTCCTGCCTTCTCCTGCAGCCTCCATTTCTTTCTCTTTTCTTTTCTCTTCTTCCCCCTCCCTAGCCGCCTCGCGCTTCTATTTATGTAGAGGACATGGCAACTGTGGCAATCTGCAGCTCCCGGGAACAATTACGAATGTGGACAGTCTCTCACCTGTGCACTTAGGCGAGAAACGCCCACACCACGCATTCCCCGAGAACCACACGTCCGCACTACCACCATGCCCCCTCGCTAAACCGCGAGTGCGGCGATTATTTATTTTAAAAATGGCCCTTTTTAACAGAGCTGTGGACCCGCTATACCACAACAGGACATTGAAATTCTTCTCGGTCATTACTACAAACTACATGTGGTAAGTAACATATCAAGAAAATATTAATTTTGGTTGGAGTTTTCTTTTAAAGTAAATAATTAATAATCTTAAAAGAATTCAGATATATTTTTACATTTAAAGTAAGAGAAGACTGTGATTTTTTTCCCACATCTCTGGCCCTGACTAAACAGGTTTGATAATGGATGGATACCTACCTAACATTTTTGACAGAAAATGCTCAAATACTCAGAATAAATCACTTTCCTTCAAGTAGTGCAAATTAGAAATTTTAAAAGACAAGAATCATAGTGTAATGAGTGTGTCCTTTAAGTTTCTTCCCCCCCAACCCCCATTAAACCAGTGGCACTAAACGTGTGTCTGTTTAACCAGAAGGACATGTGTGGAGCTGCTGGTGATAACGCAGAATCAAAGTTCTGTGCTTGGACATCGGCCTGAATATGTGAAGCTTATCTTACACTGTGGTGGCATCATTGAACAATACAGAGTGGCGTAACTTCAGAGGTGTAGTGTCTGAAATCTAATCAGGGATTTGGCTGATTTTCTCACATACAGGCTGTTTGTTAACAGTGATACATTGAATGACTTCCCTTATTGTTATATGTAGTTTGTAATTTTCTGTGTTAATGTGACCAACATCTTCAAAATATATTAAAATCTAATATTCTGAGAATGAAGTAAAAGCCATTTTGGCAGGTGTTCAGTGGATGGTGTGAAAAACTGATAGCTAGCAATGTTCACTTTCATATTATGAAAAAAAAATGTCACTAAGACCGCATTGGCTCAGTTTAGTCTTAAAAGAGCAAAAATCTAAGACAGCACTGCTTTTCTCTACATTGGAAGGCTGCCTCATCTGTTATGACGAGCTGCCCAACTGGCAATGGCATTCCCGTGCAGAATGGATATCTTGATAGAATGAAAGGGGTTTGAATTTTTAGTATTGTTTTGAAGCAGTTATCTACTATATTTCACAGTTGAAGGGCAGAAACTGTAAGTGAATAGTTTTAATATGTGCACATGGCAAGATAAACCAGGTCATCCACAGTGATCAGATCATTTTTAATAAATCCTGCACTGAAATCCCACAAATCCAGTTGTGATAAAAACGACACAGATACATCAAAAAGGTTTGGGGCACCCACCCATATATTATGCCCTGGCTGCAAAAGGTTGATTTTTAGTTGAGTTGTGTTCAGGTTGAAGTCCAAAACCGAACCGATTTCATTTTGACAAGATGGCAGATTTGAAGGCCATGGCAGGAAGTGATGTCTTTGAGGCCAGAACCGGAAGTGATGTCCTCACGGGTTTGGCGGAAGTGACATCATCCATGGCACCAGGGACGGAAGTGACATCATCAATGGCTCCGGTACTGGAAGTGATGTCATCAATGGTCCCCTACCCTGGGACCGGGCGGCACCTATTGGGACAGTCTGCAGAGGGCGTAGAGAGAGAGTTAGTGCAGCTCGCCACCCCCTGGTCTGGCGTGGTATTACTATTATTTAAGCCCTCTAGCTGCTTTCCATGCGTATGTGTGTGACACCAGTAAAATGCCTTGTTACCCTAGGAAAAAAAATTCCTCACCCTGCCACACATTCAAGCTCCAAAATGTAAATTTTGCATAAATTCAAGGTATGAACATTTCAAGCTTTCTCATTTTTATTCAAGATCAAACCACACTATTGTTAATACATTAAAAGTATGTAATTAAAAACACAGTTGTACATAACAATCAAAAGGCACACACACACAAGGGCAGCACAATAGCACAGTGGTAACTACCTCACAGTAAAAAGAGCAGGGTTCGGTGTGGCTGAAGTGCTCGTTGCTCATTTTCATCCTCTCGTGACTCATTTTGGTGCGCTGCGGTATCAATTTGGTACGTTGCCAGTTCAATTAGATACGTTTATGTATCATTTTGCGACGCATTCGTCTCCAGAAAATATCCAAAAATTATTACTTACGTTATTATGTTGGGCAGAAAAGAAAATTTGGCACAGGTTTTTGGAATTTCAGTTCCGGCCTGATGGTAAACTGAGATATGCCAACAACAGCAATTACAAGAACGATTTAATGATTAGAAACGAGGCCTACATCCATAAAAGTGTAATGGAAAAACTCAAGAGGACAGTTGGAGACAGTGAGCTGTGTGGCCCCCACCTGACAGAGTCAGACGTCAGGAGTTGGAGATAGTAATCGGAGATGAGGATATGTCGTTCACGACTTCCACGATTGGGTCTTTAATTGATGTATACAAGTCCAAAGATCCTGAAGGTCTCAGAGTGCTTTTTGAGATTTGAAATGTCTAGTGCTGCGGTGGGCTGGCGCCCTGTGCTGGCTGGGATTGGCTCCAGCAGACCCCCGTGACCCTGTGTTAGGATATAGCGGGTTGGACAATGACTGACTGACTGACTGAAATGTCTAGTGTTTAGTCTAATTGGCTTGCACTTCAAGATTAAGCCAATTTAAGAACAGTAGCTGTGAGGAATGATTTTGTATGCAGTAGCTTTTTTGTACATTATTTTTGGGGAAATCTTTTTTTTTTAATTTTAAATAAACTGTTAAACGGAAAACAACAAAAAAAAGACCAGAGTTCACATCCCGGATCTTCCCTGTGTGGAGTTTCCTTGTTCTTCCAGTGTCTTTGTGAGTTTCCTCGGGATTCTCCAGCTTCCTCCCACAGTTCAAACACATGCAGGTTAGGTGAATTGGTGTGTGTTTGTGTGTGTGTGTGTGTTTGTCCTGTGATGGACTGGTGCCCAGTCCTGGGTTTGTTTTTGCATTACACACAATGCTAATGTAACGGAGCTTAAGTGGCGTTCCAATAACAGGCATCCAGTGTTATTTATTTATTTTTGAGTGTGAGGGACAAATCCCAGGAGAGTTGTGTTAAGATGAATTGTAATAGGAAACAGAGCCATTGCAAAGCTGGAGGTAGTTAACATCATCTAAACCCCTGTTATGCAAATGCTTTATTCCCGATGGGGAAAAGGGGCACACGCACTTGTGTGAGCGCTCAGTTCTGTAATGGCCGCTGGGAGGTGAGGGTATTTTTTCTTTTGGCTTCTTATAGTGCCTCAATTGTTAATCATAATTACCGTTTCAGTATCTAAATGTAAATATATTTTATATTATATTATATTATGCAGGTGATTAGGCCCTGTAAACATTTTGTATCACAGGTATCTGTTATGTTTAATATTTTCTTCTTCTTCTTCTTCTTCTGGCTGCTCCCGTTAGTGGTTGCCACAGTGGATCATCTTCTTCCATATCTTCCTGCCCTCGTCATCTTGTTCTGTCACACCCATCACCTGCATGCCCTCTCTCACCACATCCATAAATCTTCTCTTAGCTCTTCCTCTTTTCCTCTTGCCTGGCAGCTCTATCCTTAGCATCCTTCTCCCAATATACCTCTCCTCTGCACATGTCCAAACCAACGCAGTCTAGCCTCTCTGACTTTGTCTCCCAGCCGTCCAACTTGAGCTGACCCTCTAATGTCCTCATTTCTAATCCTATCCATCCTCGTCACACCCAATGCAAATCTTAACATCTTTAACTCTGCCACCTCCAGCTCTGTCTCCTGCTTTCTGGTCCGTGCCACCGTCTCCAACACATATAACATAGCTGGTCTCACTACCATCCTGTAGACTTTCCCTTTTACTCTTGCTGATACAATAAAAGAGTTCTGTAATGGTCACTGTGAGGGCATGCAGGTGATGAGACCCTATAAACATTTTGTATTACAGTGAAATAAAAAATTACAGACGTGTTTGAAGAACCCCTTTTTGTGGCCTCTATCTGCACATAAACCACAACACAGAGGACAACCTGACATGGAGGTTAAACTAGTAACCCCCAGTTACCACCAAGACCCTGGTCTGGATTACGCAGGTTAGAAAATGACATGAGACACAGACAAATTATCCATTACATCGCGCAAAAACTCCTAAATACAATAAGAAATATGAACTTTAGTTTTACATACAAAAAATTCAGTAGTTAACAATGTAAGACAAAAAATGGTGGTACTTCAGACTTTTTTCATTACCTGGAGGTGGTACACCCAGACAAAAGGCTGAGAACCCCTGGTATGGACAACGTTAGAATAGTAAAGTTGTTCTTTGTTTAAATGTTTTTCAGACAGCCTCCTGAGTTGAAGGGGAAAAAGTAATAACTAGACATGATGGATTGGAACACAGCACATCTCATTAGCCCTATGGCACTCTAGTTAACCTCTCTACAGTACCTTTAACGTATCTAAAGGGTAGCAGAACATCTGGTGAAATCAAACCATCTACCTTAAATTTGAGAGCTAATGTGTGACGGTATAACTTCAGTGCGGTTTCCATTTAAAAAAAAAAAAAAAAAAACTTTCTAAGTGCTTTTTATATCAAACTAGCTGCATAGTTTTGCTTCATTGCTTCTTGAGAACAATACTTTCCTTTATCCCAGTGATAAATTAAGTGGAACCTTTTTAATGGGAACAGAGGTGTGTGTGATTACTAAGTATCTTTGACAGGGGAATTTTAGATTGGAATGTGAGCTGGCTCAATAGTTTGATAATTAAAGCGACCCTCTGGAGTATTTAGAGTGCCACCTTAGGGGCCAAAGATGTTTGTGAGTTACCATTTTTGTCATCTTGAACGAAAGTCACAAAAAGAGACAAGATGCATTTTGTCCTTTTCAATCAGCAATTGCAGCTGAATGGAAAACAGATCAAGTTTATCAAGGAATCTCTGCAATCTCCTCAAGTGTCCAGGAGTGAATAGTTTGAATGGATTTTATTTAAAAGATAGGAAATTTTACTATGTGGAAGGATTACCGTAATGTTCAGTATGTGTGTATGTATATGTATATGTATATATATATATATATATATATACAGTGGGTACGGAAAGTATTCAGACCCCCTTCAGTTTTTCACTCTTTGTTATATTGCAGCCATTTGCTAAAATCATTTTAATTAATTTTTTCCCTCATTTATGTACACACAGCACTCCATATTGACAGACAAAAAAAAGAATTTTTGAAATTGTTGCAGATTTATTAAAAAAGAAAAACTGAAATATCACATAGTCCTAAGTATTCAGACCCTTTGCTCAGTATTTAGTAGAAGCACCCTTTTGGGCTAATACAGCCATGAGTCTTCTTGGGAAAGATGCAACAAGTTTTTCACACCTTGGATTTGGGGATCCTCTGCCATTCCTCCTTGCAGATCCTCTCCAGTTCTGTCAGGTTGGATGGTAAACGTTGGTGGACAGCCATTTTTAGGTCTCTCCAGAGATGCTCAATTGGGTTTAAGTCAGGGCTCTGGCTGGCCCATTCAAGAACAGTCACAGAGTTGTTGTGAAGCCACTCCTTCGTCATTTTAGCTGTGTGCTTAGGGTCATTGTCTTGTTGGAAGGTAAACCTTCGGCCCAGTCTGAGGTCCTTAGCACTCTGGAGAAGGTTTTTGTCCAGGATATCCCTGTACTTGGCCGCATTCATCTTCCCTTTGATTGCAACCAGTGGTCTTGTCCCTGCAGACACCTGAAGGACTCTGAGATGGTGAGAAATAAGATTCTCTGGTTTGATGAGACCAAGATAGAACTTTTTGGCCTTAATTCTAAGCGGTATGTGTGGAGACAACCAGGCACTGCTCATCACTTGTCCAATACAGTACCCACAGTGAAGCATGGCGGTGGCAGCATCATGCTGTGGGGGTGTTTTTCAGCTGTGTATATATATATATATATATATATATACACGCAAAAAGTACATGACACATGTTTCATCCTAATTGGGACTCATTAGGTTTACGCACCTTTGCTTCCTCTTACGGGGATCGAACCTCAGACATCAGCACCATGATGGCTGGTTTTCTTACTTGACAGGGTGAAACATATATACATTTAATATATACAGGCAGTATACGATGGGCGATTCACCATTCACCCACCACACAGTCACCTCCACTTGCGAACCGCCCCATCAAGCCTCCGTCCTGCATACGAGCGTTAGCTGTGGCCCCGTTGACTATGGACCCAGGGTCACTGCTTGCCGCACACCCAGCCGTCCACTGAAAATGAATGGGGTGCGAGCAACGAAATCGCCCCCTCCAACCACCGCTAGCAGCATCCCCAGGCCGAAGATGACGGAGCAGCAGTTACTGAGGAGCCTGTGTCACGTCCCCTAGACAGATGAAGGAGCAGCTGCGGCCCTGTTCGTAAGTCGTATGTTGGATGTCCGTAACTTGGGGACTACCTGTCAGGCATGGCCAGAATGTTATCTCCCCCGGAATGCTAGATGGCAGCCCCCCTGGTTGCAGCAGTGCTTCGGACTCCCACAGGGGTTCATGGGAGTGGGAGTTTGGTGCTGCCCTGTTGGGATCCGTGGGCGCTGCCAGGGGGTGCTGCAGCTGAGATAGGAGGTGCTGAGCCCTGAAGAGCAGCTCTTCCACCACACCAAGAAGTGCTGCCGTAAGTAGGTCAACGAGCACCATATAAGGCCGTCCGTCAGCAGCAATCCAATAGACACGCTGCCGCTAAATATTTGCGGGTGAGGGACTGTGCTTATGCAAACGAAGATGAGATGGTCAGGGATAAACTAGTGTTTGGCACAAAGTCAGTGAAAGTGCGAGAGAAACTTTTAAGTGCCGGGTCTTAGCTAACATTAAATAAAGCCGTGGACATCGCAAGATCTCATGACATAGCACAAGCACAGCTGAGAACCTTCGATGCATGTACTCCGAGCAGCTCACGTGAACTGACTGTGAACGCAGTACGTAGAGAACAAGGAAGAGCTCCAAAGAGCGCTGAACAAAAAACGCATTACACAATTGAGAAGGCAGCAAAAGAATATGAAGCGAGTGACGCATACAAGCATATTCATAAGTGCAGCTACTGCGGAAACAAAGCACGGTGTAAACCTTAGGTTTAAATTAAGTTCATAGACAGGCTGCCGCTGGCGTTTGTCATGCCTACGACGAATACGATATTCACGAGATACAAGTTTAATGAGAAGACGCAGGGTATAAACGAGACTTTTGATCTCTTTGTAACGGAGTTAAAATTGCTGGTGAAGGACTGTTCTTATGCAAACGAAGATGAGATGGTCAGGGATAGACTAGTGTTTGGCACAAAGTCAACAAAAGTGCGAGAGAAACTTTTAAGTGCCGGGTCTGAGCTAACATTAAATAAAGCCGTGGACATCGCAAGATCCCACGAGATAGCACAAGCACAGCTGAGAAGCTTCGATGCATGTACTCTGAGCTGCTCATGTGAACTGACTTTGCAGGACTGGGAAAGGTAAACCCGTGCATGCAGTGTGTGATGTCTCAGATAAAGAGGAAGATGAGCTGCTTATTGATGCAGTAAGAAAGGAACAACCCTCTGAATCTGAACAAGCCTTTTGAGACATATCAATAGGAAAGCAAGGTGTAAAGCTTAAGTTTAAATTAAGTAGACACGCTGCCACTAAATATTCGCAGGCAAATCCATAACTTAATACAGGGAATGCCTGTTAAACATCTTAGATTCACGAGTACCGATTTGGGTAGTGAACACTTCGATGTTCATATATATTTTAACTATAAACCAATTTTTTTCTTTACTACAGTTCTTCCTATTTAAAACTGAATCACTAAGGATGTATGGTAATTGTTGGAGTTTAGTGCTGCACATTCTCCCTCTTTGTCACCATCTACTGATGATCATTAATCTTCTGATTACTCCTTCCATTGAAAAACTCATTGTTTTTAAACTTTGAACTATTGAAAATGTGAAACCTACAGACATTCTGTCCAAATCAACAGGATAGTTAGCGATTAAATTTCTCTCAACAAAGATCTGAGTCATCAACTCAACTTATTTAAAGATTTTGTATCCCAATTGAAGGCAGTTTTTTTTAAATTATGAATATTCAGCAATGAGAAGCAGAAAATAGACACCCACCATTCCCTGCTTATGTACTGCTCTATTAAGTTATGCAGAGGAAGAGATGGATCAGGAGAAAAACACATAGTCAAGAAACGAAGTGAGTTTCTAATCCAGGGAATTAATTTAAATTTGTGTTTAAGCAAAATCACTAAACCAGGGTCAAAGTTAGATAACAAGATGTGATATATTCCTAAAACAGAGATTCTATGGACAGCACAAGCACAGCGTAGGGTTTGAGATGCATCCACAATTATGGACAGAGAGACAAGTAAGATTCACACTTAAACAGCATTGTGTTAGTGATGTCATGTGAGTGGGGGCGTGGCCTATCTGTATCCTAGTGAAAATGGCTCCGCCCATAGAAAAAAAATGTCATTAACGTAAAGATAAAATAAAACAAGATCTCCAAAAATAAGGTATTTATATAAAATGAAAGTATAATTAGATTCCTTATGCTGCAGTTCAAAACTAAAATAAAAAATTTGAACAAAATAAATATTTATCCATCCCAAAAAATCAGAGGAAAAAAATCTAACCTCATAGCTTATAGACCAAATGCAGAGCCTTACAATTTCCAGTCGTTTCATTATCTTAGGGGACCTTAAGAGACGTGTAGAGCTAGCAGCAGGTGAACTTTCTGTGTAATGATTACATAATAAGTCATAAACCTTATTTTAAAGAAGTATAAATGAGTGATCGTGAAAAGTATAGAGAAAGAATAAATGAAAAAATATTCTGTATGTTTTTTTGTTTGTTTATAAGCTTTCTCCCTCATGTACTGTATATATGAATTTTCATGTAAATATTTTGTTTGTTTCAATCCACAATAGTGACAGCTAAGTTAGGGTGCCATATAGTAGGATTCAATTGGAAAAAAAATGACACTAAAAAGTGCAATGATTTTTAAATAACAAAATCCTCATGGTTTTTGTTTTTCAAGTTAAATTGTGGATAACTTAAATAGATAGTCCAATGCAGATTTTCCTTACAAAAAGACAAAAGCTGTTCTTTCTTTCTTTCTTTCTTTCTTTCTTTCTTTCTTTCTTTCTTTCTTTCTTTCTTTCTTTCTTTCTTTCTAATCCTGCCAACTATACTAAAATGAATATCTATCTATCTATCTATCTATTATATAGTGCCTTTCATATCTATCTATCTATCTATCTATCTATCTATCTATCTATCTATCTATCTATCTATCTATCTATTATATAGTGCCTTTCATATCTATCTATCTATCTATCTATCTATCTATCTATCTATCTATCTATCTATCTATCTATCTATCTATCTATCTATCTATTCTGTATATTTTGTAATATGACTTTAAAGCGGCCCATCCCTACCTCCCGACTACTCTGCAGCTGCTGGCTTTCTTTTAAACCAGATCATTTATTAGAGTCGCGCTACTGAAATTCATTGCAGTCCCAGTTGATTCCCTGGCCTAGTTATGCTCACAGACTGAAGAGAACTCAAATCTCAGTTTCTTAGAAAAGCAGCCTGTTCAGTTTTTTTGTGGTATTTGCTTTGCTATACAATTTTGAAACTAACTTTTATTTTGTGTAGCCACTTTTTTTTTGTGGGTGTTTTCTAACCTGAACAAAGTAGCTTCTATTTAATAATTTGAAACTGCTGTTTGCAGGCTAATTTCCAGATTTTAACAAAGAAAAATATTTTTGTCTTGTTTTTATTATAGCTAATAAAAAGGCAATGTATGCCTGTTTCAGGATTCTTTCTCATTATACAAATATATATGGGTATGCAAATAATTTTCCAAGCACTTATACATTTACTTTGATTTTTTTTTCTCCCTTACTTTATAAGTAGAACAATATAACATTTTTGTAAGTGAAATGCAACTTTAGTTTTAGGAAGAACAAACACTTTCTTCCCATGGGCTCACCACCTATGGGAGGGGCCAAGGAAGTCGGATGCAGTGTGAGTTGGGTGGTAGCCGAAGGCTAGGACCTTGGCTGTCCGATCCTCGGCTGCAGAAGCTGGCTCTTGGGACGTGGAATGTCACCTCTCTGAAGGGGAAGGAGCCTGAGCTAGTGCACAAGGTCGAGAGGTTCCAGCTAAATATAGTCAGGCTCACCTCGACACACAGCTTGGACTCTGGAACCAATCTCCTTGAGAGGGGCTGAACTCTCTACCATTCTGGAGCTGCCCACGGTGAGAGGTGCCGAGCGGGTGTGGGCATACTCATTGCCCCCCGACTTGGAGCCTGTTCATTGGGGTTTACCCTGGTGGATGGGAGGGTAGCCTCCCTCTGCCTTCAGGTGGGGGTAAGGGTCCTGACTGTTGTTTGTGCGTATGCGCCGAACAGCAGTTTGGAGTACCCACCCTTCTGGGGACTCCCTCGTTCTGCTGGGAGACTTCAGTGCTCACATGGGCAATGACATCGAGACCTGGAAGGGTGTGATTGGGAGGAATGGCCCCCCCCAATCTGAACCTGAGCTGTATTTTGTTATTGGACTTCTGTGCTCATCACGGATTGTCCATAACAAACACCATGTTCAAGCATAGAGGTGTTCATATGTGCACTTGGCACCAAGACACCCTAGGCCTCAGTTCGATGATCGACTTTGTGGTCGTGTCGTCGGACTTGCGGCCACATGTCTTGGACACTCGGCTGAAGAGAGGGGCGGAACTGTCAACTGATCATCACCTGGTGGTGAGTAGGCTTCGATGGTGGGGGCGGATGCCAGTCAGGCCTGGTAGGCCCAAACATGTTGTGAGGGTCTGCTGGGAACGTCTGGCAGAGTCCCCTGTCAGAAGTAGCTTCAACTCCCACCTCCGGCCGAACTTCAACCTCGTCCCAAGAGAGGTATGGGACATTGAGTCCAAATGGGCCATATTTCATGTCTCTATTGTTGAGGTGGCTGACCTGAGCTGTGGCCGTAAGGTGTTCGGTGCCTGTTGTGGCGGCAATCCCTGAATCCGTTGATGGACACCGGCAGTGAGGGATGCCGTCAAGCTGAAGAAGGAGTCCCAATGCGAATGCGGCCTTGGTGGTTGCTGAGGCAAAAAACTTGGGTGTGGGAGGAGTTTGGAGAGGCCATGGAGAACGACTTTTGGACGGCTTTGAGGAGATTCTGGTCCATCATCCGGCGTCTCAGGAGGGGGAAGCAATGCAGTGTCAACACTGTATGTGGTGGGGATGGTGCGCTGCTGACCTCGACTCGGGATGTTGTGGGTCAGTGGGGGGAGTACTTCGAAGACCTCCTCAATCCCACTAACATGCCTTCCAATGAGGAAGCAGAGCCTGGGGACTCAGAGATGGGCTCCCCCATCTCTGGGACTGAGGTCACCGAGGTGGTCAAAAAACTCCTTGGTGGCAGGGCCCCGGGGGTGGATGAGATATGCCCAGAGTTCTTCAAGGCTCTGAATGTTGTAGGACTATCTTGGTTGACAATGCCTCTTCAACGTCGTATGGACATAAGGGACAGTGCCTCTGGATTGGCAGACCGGGGTGGTAGTCCCTCTCTTTAAGAAGGGGGGCTGGAGTGTGTGTTCCAACTACAGAGGGATCACACTCCTCAGCCTTCCTGGAAAAGTCTATTCGGGGGTCCTGGAGAGGAGGGTCTGTCAGATAGTCGAACCTCGGGTTCAGGAGGAACAGTGTGGTTTTCGTCCTGGTTGTGGAATAGTGGACCAACTCTACACCCTTTGCAGGGTCCTGGAGGGTGCATGGGAGTTTGCCCAACCAGTCTACATGTGTTTTGTGGACTTGGAAAAGGTGTTCGACCATGTCCCTCGGGGAATCCTGTGGTGGGGGGGTACTCAGAGAGTATGGGGTACCAGACCCCCTGATAAGGGCTGTTCGGTCCCTGTACAACCGGAGTCAGAGCTTGGTCCGCATTGCCGGCAGTAAGTCGAACCCGTTTCCAGTGAGAGTTGGACTCCGCCAGGGCTGCCCTTTGTCACCGATTCTTTTCATAACTTTTATGGACAGAATTTCTAGGCACAGCCAGGGCGTTGAGGGGTTCTGGTTTGGTGGACTCAGGATTGGGTCACTGAATTTTGCAGATGATGTTGTCATGTTTGCTTCATCAGGCCGTGCTCTTCAGCTCTCTCTGGATCAGTTCACAGCTGAGTGTGAAGCAGCTGGGATGGGAATCAGCACCTCCAAATCCGAGACCATGGTCCTCAGCCAGATCCTTGGACCATGGTCCCCATCGAGATCCTGCCCCAAGTGGAGGAGTTCAAGTATCTCGGGGTCTTGCTCACGAGTGATGGAAAAATGGAGCATGAGATCGGCAGGTGGATCGGTGCAGCATCTGCAGTGATGCGGGCTCTGCATCGGTCTGTCATGGTGAAAAAAGAGATGAGCTGTAAGGCAAAGCTCTCAATGTACCAGTTGATCTACGTTCCTACCCTCATCTATGGTCATGAGCTATTGGTAGTGACCAAAAGAATGAGACTGCAAATACAAGTGGCTGAAATGAGTTTCCTCCGCAGGGGGTCTGGGCTTTCCCTTAAAGATAGGGTGAGAAGCTCAGTCATCGGGAGGGTCTCAGAGTAGAGCCGCTGCTCCTCCGCATTGAGAGGAGTCAGATGAGGTGGCTCGGGAATTTGATCTGGATGCCTCATGAACGCCTCCCTGGTGAGGTTTTTCTGGCACGTCTAACCGGGAGGAGACCCCGGGGAAGGCCTAGTACGCGCTAGAGGGACTATATCTCTCGGCTGGCCTGGGAACGCCTCAGGATTAACCCAGAAGAGCTAGAAGAAGTGGCCAGGGAGAGGGAAGTCTAGGTATCTCTGCTTAAGCTACTGACCCCGCGACCCAATCTCGGAAAAGCAGAAGAGGATGGATGGATGGATGGACAAACACTTTAGTTCTGTGTGAAGGTGGAAATGACTCAGGGGTCCTCCAGTTGAAAGTTCTTATAACTGATTGGCAATAAAGCGAAGACGTAAGCGACAGTACCAAACTGTGTACTGGGGTGCTGTTACATCATTTTCATAAGCCCTGAAGATATTCAATGCACACACACACACGCACACACACGTGTGTATTGCAGAGAGGCATACTTGACTGCAGGTGTTTTACTGTTTTGCCATCATGAGTACCTGGGAAACAAGCAAAAGGAAACATATAAAAATACACCACTTAAAGTAGCTATTCTCAAGGTAAGACTGAAACAATAATATAATTAGTACTTGAAGTCACACTGAAGTTCGCTGTTTTAAGATAGATGAGTTTACAAATTCACCAATACTTTCTTTGATGGGCGATTTTGAAGTTTAAAACATTTGTACAGTGCACTGTATTCAAGACATCTCAATAAAAATGTAACTGTCCTGACAAATTTCCTTGAAGAATCAATGGCAAGTTTTAACACATTTGGGAGTCACGTTGTTTAATGTGAACAGAGAAGCAGATAGACAGACAGACAGACATGGCTATCACAGCAGATGCTAATGTTGGATCGATACTAAAATTTGAACACCAGCTTTCGGACCTCAATACCCATACTGGAATGGTTCTGAAGCAAAAGACAGATAACTCCAGAACCTCTCCATCTTACTCCAGCCACCCTGGTGCGCCATACTACACAACACTTCCCTCTGGATAGCCATGAAGTCCTGATCACATCAAAGCAATAAGGGGGGAAAATGGTCTGATCGTGTCATAGCATGTAAAAACGGATGTTCTTCCATAACTGCAATCGCGAGTGCTGAGGCTTGATTCAGAAGAAAGCTGACATGTACGTCCAGTACGGAAAATTCAGAAATACTGATACTACACCGTTTTAAAATTTGAGTTTTCGGTATTTTTCCAGTACCGGTATACCACACAAACCGAGATACAAATGCACCTAAAATTCATTTAATTATCACACACATTAGGAAAATACAACTTGCTTAATTCAGCTAAGAGTCCAATTAAAAAGAGAAGCTGAATGGAGCAAAAACCTGCTGTCACAGGGGGATCCCTAGGACTGAGTTTGAGAACCACTGGCACTATCAGGTATTTACATAACTCAACTTAAATCTTCTTTTAACAACTTTCATGAAAGTCAAAAAGAAAGTTAAAGATTTAAAGATATCATACTGTGCTTTTACCAAAAACATTATCTGACTTTTAACGTTTGGCATTGAATCGGATTGCTGATTTCAGATAACAGGCCCATTATAGTCAAAACATGGATGCTGTAGCACACCTCCCCCTGACAAGCCCCAAATCCCACTGCGTTTACCACTCCAGCCATCCAAAAATAAAATGAAAAGCCTGCAGTGAAACAAGCAAGTTCAAAGTGAGTTTTATTGGCGAACGCGGTAAACAAAGACTTATTTTATTTTCTTTTCTTTTAAGTTATCTTCGGCTGTCCAAGACTGGCTAAATTGTGAGCTGTGCTTTAGGCCTGGCTTGCAAACACATTCTGAGTTACAAACCCTGTGTGTTTAGCAGCGATTAGCACATTCCTGCTGTTATCTTTGCTTCACTTCATATTAAATCACAACTCACTCAGTGGACACGTGTCCTGGGGATGGTGGGCTCATATTAGCCGAGGGTTCTTTGTGTTGGCTGGTAAGAGTTCCAGTTGAGGGCTAAAGTTTACAGAATTGTAAAGTTGTAATTATTACTCTTTGCTGTCAGTAAAATAAATGGATTAGAAAAATAACAATACAATGTTTCAAAGATGCTGTCTTCATTAGTACACTTTTGTGTCATAATCTACTCATGAGCTTAACGAGCCCTCTTGAATAAATACAAATTTTTGTTACCGTCTTCAGCATTCAGGCTGCTATGTGATGCAGCTAGAGGTAGCTATTAAAAGTAAAACCAGCAGGTGGCAACGTGAGTCATAGATAAATCAAAGCGTTTCATTCCGGCATTATATCTATAAAAGTGTAGGCTCAAAACTGCTCTCATTAGCTGTGTTTTAAAGGCACTGCTAAACTTACAGTATATCTGACCTCAAATTGTATGGCTATCCCTCATTCTGCACTCTACCTAAGCAAACATGGCCACTCCTTATATCTCCTTAATAATGTAAGGAAATTGTCACACCAGCACACTTAAGAAACCTTTCAGTAGCATGTCTGCATTTTTATATCTCGGGGTGAGAAAACTATCATCGTTAAGATAGACATTAACATGGAGCAGGGATGTGAATGATGGTCCGTCCCTCATGAGTAGTGTTAATCTTGAAATCTGTGACACTTTTCTTTTTCTGTTATCCATTCCCAAATCAGACACCTACAGTATCTGCTAGTTGTAGTGTGCTGCTCCTGTTCTATCCGTCACAATCAGTGTATGCCTACAGTATGGTGCAGACGTTTTCTTCCAGATGCTTGTCTTTCCTGCACTACAGCAGCATTTGTCTTCTCTTGTCAGATGTCTGCAGCACACATTAGTTTTAAGATGGCACAGGTATGCAGTGCTTCTTGCTGTTGCCCTCACACCTTCAGGAGAACGGGTTTGAACGGCGTTCTAATCACGGTGGGGTTTTTACGTCCTCCCACTGTGTTTTTTTGTGGTTTTTTTTTTCTCTCTGAGCACTTGTTTTCTGCTCACATTCCCAAGACCTTTAAGGTGTTTTCTCTCCTACTCTTTTTGAAATGTTTTTTTTGTTTTTCTTCAAACTCTGGTGTGATTTTCCTGAATGTCCAGTTTGTTTAGGTAGATGTGAACTTGCCAGTTGCACTCTAGTGTGAATCAAAACAACTGTACCCAAGATCCTTGGAAACAGTGGGCTCTGTGTGGTACCAATCAAACTTTGGAGTGGCTCAAGTGAGATACGAATGTGGTCTGACACAGGGCTGATCTAACTATTCAAAATACCGTGCATTATGAGTGAAATTGTGCATGCTCTGGTTGTACATGCACTTTTTTTGGAACTGCTTTAAAATCATCTTTTGTAGGGAAACTCATAACATATGCATTTTGGAGCCATCAGGGAAGACAAGTAGAACTGCTAGTTCATCTGTAGTCATTATAACTATGCCAGTTACTATCTATCTATCTATCTATCTATCTATCTATCTATCTATCTATCTA
>JANRMT010062840.1:37267381-37277898 GCA_026402145.1 Polypterus bichir lapradei
ATCTATCTATCTATCTATCTATCTATCTATCTATCTATCTATCTATCGAAATTTTTCCGTGTAGAACCAATCCAAACTAACTGGAAATTAAAACAAAGTAACAAGTCATGCCCTGATTTAGAACAAAGCAAGTGGACTAGGAGTGTGAAGACTCCCTTAGATTAGGCCGAGCTGGCATCTTAGAATTAGCCCGCTGTAAATATGAGTGTGAACTTGATGGTGTTTAGCAACTGACCGACCCTCCACCTAGAAGACATCGAAGATATGTGCCTGTTGTTGGCGGGGTCAGCTCGGGATGCAGTACACATCAACTATGAAAAACCCTAGTATGTCGCATCTTTCAAGTTTCTGGCAAATTGAGAAAATATCACCCCTATAATTAATAATAATCTCTAGATTTCATGTTTCCTCAGCTTCATGTACACAATATTGCTTTTTTCACAAATCAACAACACCCGCCATTTAAATCACATGATCGTAATACAACATTTTCATTGGTAGGCGGCCTTTCCTCATTGGTCAGTAGAGTTGTTAGATTTTTGTCTTGCAGTATGTAAAATACTGTGCACATACTAGCTTCTTCCATAATGCTATGACCGAAATGAAGACATATTTGGCCATCACCACTACTAACATCAGGAAAGTCCTAGTAACTCCAGAAACAAAAAGAAATCAATTTTAAAAAAACATTGGCAGTTATTAGGTTTTCCCTTGTATGTGAGAGTACAGGAAATGACTGAGTGGATAGATATTTTTATGTACTTTTGGGCAAGGATGTGACCAGGAAAGATGAATAAATCATCTCAGCTAACCACTACCAGTCCATTCAAATCAGGGCTTCCAGTCACAGGGTCTTTCCCAATACATTTTATTTTATTTTTTTAGTTAATTGCACTTTGTAAGAGACGTGAATTCTACATCCTTGTACGTGTTACACCTGTTGTTTTATTTGCTTCTCTATAAGGGTCCTGATTTTATAATGTACAGCCAAACCTCACAAATTCAATACACAGAACATAAGAAAATGAAGGAAAGGAAAGCAAAAATCAAAATCAGTGCTGCAACACGCTTTTTCTTTACTTTTCAGAGAGGCTCCTCAGATTTGCAATCTTATCTGAGTCACTGAAATATGCAGTAGCAAAGGAAAGAAGCAGGTGCATGCCTGAAAACCAGGCCCCCAAAGTCTTCTTCAATCATCTCCACAACAGCTTTGCCTTATACTGTCGCTCTGTCTCATACATGTTGGTGTGCAGTGGCAGAGTGAGAAAGAGTGAGAAGCACACTTCATGGACCTTCATTTGGTTCCTCTAATTCTGGCATGGAGTAGTGCAAGAAAAAGAGAAATGTATGCCAGCTGTACTCTGGTTCTTTCACTTGATAGCAAGAGTGAGACACACACCTGCTGTACGCTTGCTCTCAAACTTGCTGCCCTTAACAATGGCACGATTCCTTCCCATAGCCCCCCCGTTGTGTCCCACCCATCACAGCAGGTTCTATCAGTCTGTCTTACTCATTGCTTGTACCTTCTCATTTGCAGTTCTTGCCTGACCAGCTGTGATTTTTGTGAAAAACCTATTGTTTTGAAATTAAAATTGGGGCTGTGTCTGTTTCTTCATGTATGAAGCATTAGTCACTAACAAAATAATATCATTGGGCATGATATATTTAAAACTGTAAATGTACTGTACATTTATATTTGAAACTATTGATGCTACAGTGCCTTAGGGAAGTAGTCGAACACCTTGTATCCAGCAGGGGGTGCTGACTCCCCCAAAGATGTCTCCTTTCTTGATGCAGAATGGACTAGAGCCAATACGCATCCCTTTTGTAACCATGGTGGAAATAATCAGATGAAAAAATATGGTACAAAAACATACAAAAAGAATATAATGCATATTTCATTTATACATACATATCCAGGCTGGAGAGAAGCCAATGAAATGTACACTCAGTCTTCAGTGGGGGATGATGAAAGCTAAACGAATCGGTCCACCAAGGTGGAGAGCAGCATTTGATGGGCTTCTGGCTTCATGATAAACATTCCCATATTTACATAATTTTCAGATATGGGCAACTTCCAACAGAGCCGTCCATGTTATATTCGGACAATGGCCAAATAACACATTCTCCTGCCCTCATGGGCTTCTACAGACAGTAGCCATTGGTCATTCTGGCCATATACTGATTTAGCAAATGTCAGCATTTTAAAATGGCTTGCCTGGATTGTCTTTTCACATGTTTCTGTCCATCTCCCTACCCAGTCTCACCCTTTTCAACTTTGGAATAAAGGGCTAATCTTTTATAAAACAAATGTGTTTGTAATAAACCTCACAGATCACAGCGACACATTTAAAACCTTTGCCTACACCCCTTCACTCATTCATATTTTGTTATGTTGCAGCCTTATGCTATAACCATTTAAATTAATTTTGTCCTTCATCAAATAGCACTCGATACCCCAGAATGACAAATCAAAAACAGGATTTTAGGAATTTCTGCAAATTTAATAAAATAAGAAAAAAACTTGAATTCTCACATTGACACAAGTTTTCGGACCCTTTGCTATGACTCTTGAAATTTGGCTCAGCTTCATCCCATTCTGTTGATCATCGTTGAGATCTTTCTGCAGCTTGTTTGGAGTCCACCTGTCAAAGGACTAGGAAAAGCGCAGAGCTGTCTAAAGAAGGTCCCACAGTTGAACAAAACCCAAGCCAAGACATCAAATGAATTGCCAGCAGACCTTACAGGCAGTATTGTGTCGAGGCATGGACCTGGGGAAGACTACAAAAAACTTTTTGCAACATTGAAGGTCCTCAAAAGCACAGTTGCTTTCATAATTCTTAATTGGAAGAAGTCTGGAACAACCACGACTCTCCCCAGAGACTCTCTCCCAATCAGGGGAGAAAGGGCCTTGGTAGAAGATGTGACCAAGAAGCTGGTGGTCACTCTGGCCGGGCTCCAGAAAACCTTTGTGGAGATGGCAAAAACTTCCAGAAGGACAAACACCACTGCAACACTCCACCAATCTGGGCTTTATGGCAGAGTGGCCAGACAACACATGAAAGCCCATTTGGAATTTGTAAAAGTTATCTAAAGGACTCTCAGACTGTGTGGAACGAGATTCTGTGGTCTGGTGAAACCAAGAATAAACTGTTTGGCCTCAGTTCTACACGTTAAACCTGTAGTAAGCTAGGCACCGCTCATAACCTGCATATGGTGGTGGTAGCATCAGGGACTGGGAGACTAGTCAGGGTGGAAGGAAAGCTGAACAGAGCAAAGTACAGAGATATCCTTAATGAAAACCAGCTCCAGAGTACTCTGCACGTCAGAGTGGACTTTTCAAGCAGGAAGCAAAAAAAATTCTGAAAGGATTTCTAATCTGTGGGAAAAAATTATTCTGTCCCAGTTGGAAAAATCAGTGGCAGGCATGCCAAGAATAAATAAAAAAAAGTTAAAAGGCTATTTTGCTAAATATAAAAACTGATCAGGCCACGTTGGCAGCCTCTTAACTGACTTTCCTCAACGAGCAATGCAGTCCCCCCCACCTTGTGCTCTTAAACAGTATGCCTGCCAGACCTAAATCTTAAAAAAGAGAAGATGGCCCCATTTGTCTTGTCTCGCTTCTGACACTCCAAGGCTGTTTTTTTTTAACTCCACAGAGTTAGGCAGTTACTTGGTTTAAATGATATTCTTTTGTTTTGCTTACAAATGTATAAATCTTGGATTTTGGATCATGGCAAATCAATTTCTGTGACTAATTTTCTTATTTTACATAATGCTAATGATATTAGTATGTTACCCATAATCTTTGCATTGTTTTCATGCCACCATTCTGTGTCACTGCTTGGATAACTCGGCACTGCCATTCTGTGTGTTTTTACATGGCTGCGGTCGTATTGTTTATGGCAGAATTTTCTGGAAACTGTCTGGCTGTTTAACTACGACATCCTGACATTACTTATTATATGCCTACAGCTGGTACAAAATGGCGCTGCTCAATTTTTAACTGGCACAAGCAAGCATGAGCATGTTACCCCAATTTTGGCTTCCCTTCACTGGCTTCCAGTTTGTTTTCGAATCCATTTTAAGATCCTTGTATTTGTTTTTAAATCCTTTAATGGTTGTGCCTCATTTTATTTGTCGGAACTGCTGCACCCTTATGTACTGTCTCGGTCTCTCAGGTCAGCAGACCAGATGCTTTTACTTGTTCCTAAGGCACGATGCAAACTCTGAAGTGATCGGGCTTTTTCAGCTGCAGCTCCAAAACTCTGGAACGATTTGCCGTTGTACGTTAGGCAGGCTCCTTCACTTGATGTCTTTAAATCTTATTCAAAAACACACTTTTACTCCCTGGCTTTTAACACAGTATGACATGTTGACTATCTTTGTACTTTTTTTATTATGAATCTCTTCAGCTCTTATGTGTTTATGTGTTTCTGTTTCTTTTACTCTTTGGTTATTGTTGTGTCTGATATGTTGAGTTTTTATTGTACAGCACTTTGGTCAGCCTTGATGTCATTTTTAAAGTGCTTTATAAATAAATAAATAAATACGTAACTGTAACAGCCCATTTGAATTATAAAATTAGGTCATATGTAACATGAGAGCCACGCCCGCCAACTCTAACAGAGCCATACGCACTGCTTGCTCATGTGCCCTCCTCCCCCAACACGTCACCAAACACATCCTCAGTCGCTTTGGTCTGTGCTACAGTCCACATGCAGCTGTGAGCCACGTTGACTGTTCATTTGCTTACCATGGCCACCGCCTCAAATGTATCTCATGAAAACAACACTTCTTTCAATGTTATACAATGTTATGTCAGTCGGATATTTCTGGAAAAATGTCATCGACGAAACTGTTGCTCTCGAACTTCGCAACATGGCTGTAACCTTTGTTTGCCAACATTGGGATAACTTCGCCGACGTGCTGTCCGTTGTTCTTAGTCACGGACGCATAGTCATACAGTCTGCTCAACAAAACGCTGACTACATGAATACTTCCCTTATTCCCCGGATTTCCCTGACCCCATCAGATTCAAATTTGCCTTTTACTTTTACACGCAGACAATTTCCTGTTAGATTGGCGTTTGCAATGACAATCAATAAGGCACAGGGCCAAACTTTCAAAAAGATATGCCTGTATCTGCCAAAACCTGTTTTCAGAACTCTCTCCAGAGTTCCATCTTTTCATTTACTCACTGTCGTATCCTCAAACCCTCCCCATTTGGACAACTGTGTCTTTCAGGAAGTGTTCACACATCAATAAATAATTAGGCAGCGTATGCATTGCCGCGGGTTGGCTAGTTTAACTTTATTTTTTGTTCTCAGATAACAGTTTCCATATAAGAAATCTTATTGAATCAGACATCTACTCAAGACTTTTATTTATTTTCTTTTTGGGACTTTAGAATGGTACTTAATGGTAGAGGGGTGTTACTAGAGTGTACCATTTATCTGTATGCTCATTGGTGTAACTGCAAGGCTGTCTAGTGGTTAAATGTAACTGAGCCTACATGACAGAAGGAGCTGTTCTCTTAGGACTAACCAGTCGTGCTATAGAGAACCCTGCTGTTTACATGGTGTGTCTTCACTGGCCAGCTTGTGAAAGGGATATCCAATTCATTTGTAACAATGACTCAAAACTCTTTTGAGGTCCCAACTCTCTGTGGTCATAAAAGATCCCAGGGCAAATGGGATAAACCGGTCAAATCTAGGTGTGCAAAACTTGTGGAAACTTACCCAAGAATATATAAGCTGTAATTAATGCTAAAGTGGCTTGTACAAAGTACTGAATTAAGAGTCCAAATATATAGCTTTTGATCTTTAATAAATTTGCTTTCTGTAAACATGTTTTCACTAGGTCATTATGGATTACTGAGTGTAAATTAACGGGCAAAATGTTTTCATTTAAAATTAATTCAACAACACAATGGACAGAAAGTGTAGGAAACTAAACGGTATCGTGAACGGGTCTAAAGCAGTGCAGACATTGATAGAAAGGTTAAGTATTTCTCTCAATGTCTTCCCAAGAGTGACTGCCTTTAACTCTGCGTATGTGTAACCATCTTGACGTCACCACGAACAGGCGCTGAATGGCAATATTCACATTTGAAGGGTGTCATTCAAATACCAGCATGGCCAGATGGATATCTGGACATGGGAGGTAAAGCGGCTCCATCCAAATTAGGATGTCAGAGACAGACCATTCAGTTTATCTGCTGCCAGATCTGTCTGCTAAGCCATTGCTCACAGCTGACTGGATTTAGTTTGAGGCATGTTAAAGAGGTTGCTCTTGCAGTAAATTACTTTTTCAGGGTTTTATTTTTACTTCAGCTATATTCTTAAAGCCTACTTTGGCGTGGCAGAAAAAAAAAAATAGTAAATGCTTGGGTCATCCTTTTCTACCAGCACAAAACATGTTTAGCTACTTGTACAAATTAAAATGAACTATGAAATTATAAAATCATTTCTCTCATTACTCAAAAAATGAACTATTAGGGATTTTCCGCTTTATGTACCTACTTGAAGTTACTTTAACTTAAAATAATGATGTTTTCTGGTATTACTTACCCGTTTCTAGTTACATTAACTTAAATCTATTAGCTGTCACACTAACACAATTTATGTTAAAACAACACAATCAGATTATCTTATTTCAACAGAAACATTACCCGTCTCAGGGACTGTTGTCAGTAATGTCAATGTCAGTTTATTTATAGAGCACATTTAAAACAACATCATTAATGCCGTAGCCAAAGTGCTTTACATTAAAGCATAAATAAATAGAAATGAATAAAATAAAGTACAATAAAATGAAATACAGCCAGCGGTGTGTTAAAGAAAAGATTAAGATGTCGACTAAGAATAAGGCATTACTCACTAATTTTATGGTGATCTTACTCTCAATTAATACTTTTCTAATCCTCTAAACATGGTATTCCACCTTTCCCTATGCACAGTTAAATTAAGTTGATTTAATTTAAAATTGTTAAGTTGTATGTTCATGACTATCCCATATTTGCATAAAGTGTGATATTTTGCATAGAAAACTGCCCCATTGGTTGACAACACATTCTGAGCGGTCCTCACACCTTTGTATACCTGGGAAGAAAGTTGACGACTTAGTACATTGATTTCCTTCTAAATGCGGCGGGTTTTATTGAGATGTGGAAGCCAATTTATGAGACTTTTTTTAAAATATGTCACCCACCCTACATCAGAAAAGCATTTTTTACTTTGTTTCCAAAACAGCAATTTAATTAATGTTAAGACTGCATGAAAAAATGCAATCAACCAAAATATAACTTGATTACCTTATGTGGTAATAACTGAATGACTACACACTTAATAAATTTAACAGTGCTGATATAGTTTGAATATTTATTACACAAGATATAATTCATTAGAATTGCTGTCTACAGCTAAGTAAAGACAAAATGCCGTGATGTATCTATTATGTAAGGCCATTTAGTTCATGCATTAAATCCAGTAAAATAAAGCAATGTTGAGATTGTGTTAGTTACTTTAGTTTAGTTTCTTGAACATAAGGAGATGTATTTAATCTAACTTGATCTTATTGTGTTGATTGAGTGTAACTCTTTTAAAGGAGAAAATACTAAATACGTTTATTTAAAATTTAACTCAGTTTTTGACATAACATGGTTAATTAAAGGCATTGTTAAAAATTAAAGTATACTCCATCCATAATCTACTTCTCCTTTCCCCATTTTTAATTTATATATAATAATTAGTGTTAGTAAATCAATGGCCATCATAAAACTTTATTTCTCACCTGAACCGGCCCCCTCCTCACCAGTGAACGGCAGCCATCATCTAATAGATGTTTTGAGTGGGGTTGTCATTCATAATGGCAGTGTTGTCATGTTGGAGGGGAGGAGGCTCACCTTCACGTTCCTCTGTCTTACACTGATGCTACGGAGAAGGGTGCCGGTCATTTCTGTGCGAGCGAGAGTACAGGTGGGCTGCATATGCAGTGCTTGTGCGACCACATTGTGGGGTAGGCTCATGAGGAACAAGGAGGATAGAGGTACATTTCAGGAGTTTCTCCACAGATTTCTTTGTTTCCTTTTCTTTCTTCTGTTTGTCTCACCCAGTCTGATAACTAGGTTTCATTCTGTTTGACTTTAGGTTTCAACGTTCGGTTCATGTGGCTGCTTCCTGAGTTTCTTTGAATTCCTTGCGCCTTAACCTGCAATTGCTTCATGATGTTAATCCTGGGTATGACGTTAATCTGTAAGTGGGTCCTCCTACTTACAGGGAAAACATGGGTGTTGGTGGCAGGATTGGCATACCAGCCACCGTAAAAAAAACCTGCCCCTGTTCCAGTGTGGTGCTGAGGTGTCCCAGTTCAGGTGGTTTGGCGTGTGGTGGGTGCAGCAAGGTGCTATCAGCGTCTGCTCCCACCTTTGTGGCTATTCTAACTGGCTGCCTGCTACACGGAGTCTAGGGAGGGTGGAACAGTCCATTTTTCCCCACAAACAAGGGGGAAGGTGCATTCAAACAAGTGTTAAAACATGCACTTTCATTTAATTTTGTATCAATAAATCCAGAAAATATAAATAATACTCACCAGTTGATGTGTAACTTTCATTGGCAATTTTTGACTTTTTAGTGCGGGGCCCTAAGTTTGATGTTTCAGACAGGGTTACCCCCGGTTAGGGTCCAAAGTCTTGTTTCATGTCTTTTTTGTTCATTTGTATGCCATTGACTTATGTTAATGTTGCTTTTGTTCACTATAGTATATGCATTAAACCTTCTTTTTGATCTTGCCTTAGTTATGTCTCTTCCACAGTATCTGATGGGCCATTTTGAATGTGCCTGAAAATGGTGAGATTTCTTTGTGCTTTGTTTGTGATTTTATACATTCTTTGGACTTTCTGCTCTGCTCCTTTTGGTCACATTTCTGGATTTCTGTATTGGGACCTTGTTTGCCTGAATTACATTTTGTTTTAGGCAACTCCATTTTGCCTTTTGTGCTTGACGGAGCTTCATTCTTGATAGAAGTATTTTTGCAGAAATAAACATCTTTATTTTTTTTAAAGATTCTGTGTTGCCTTCATATCCCCCCAGAGTTTGATGGTTTACCCCTCTCTAGTGAGCATTTTTGGAAGTAATTTTGGAACTTACTGGGATTAATTTGCTTTGGGAGTCCTAGCTCATGACACAAAGTGGCTTCTTATATCAATTACATGTTATAAGTGCAATTCAGAAAGCAGTGAAAGAAATCCTAAAACCCTGGTCTGAAATGAGAAAAAAAAATCTTGTAGCTGCAAAGTTTCTTTCACCTGAAATCAGTGAAAATGAGTATTAATACATTTTAGAAAGAACAACAGAATAACGCGCTAAATGAGTTTTGTCAAATCTAATGACACAAAACCTCGAACCCCATTCCAGCATTCCTAAAATCATCATTACATAAAGAAAAGTTAAAGTGTAATTTGTACAAGTTTAAAAGACGTGATTTGGTGACATTTGAAACCACCCAACATGAATCTTATTGTTCTGAGTTAATAATTAAAGCCTATTTATTCAGCCTTAAATTAAAAGCAGTGCACCTGTCTTAATTAGCAGTACAAAGAATATACTGTAGGTAAGAAAGAAATGCTCCTTACGAGATAAATATTGATGTTTTAAACTTAATGGGTGCTTCCAACAATCTGCTGCTGTTGTTTTATTTATGCTGATAGATAATTATTATTTTCTGGTTAAGTAGTGCTTTTAAACAGTTTGCCCTTTTCTATTTTTTTTATCTATGCTGTACTTCATATGACTTAATTTTTGTTCACATTGTGAAAACAATTCACACACTTCTGGCTTGCTAGACTGAAGTTCACTTGATATCACCACAGTACTCCATGATGACTGAAGGCACTCTGTGGGTGACCGGACATTGCACCCTGGCGCAGGCTTCCTGGGTCCCATGTTTAGTTCTGATTTATACATTTACATGTTTAAAACTTGAACGTTTAGACTACATGTCTTAGATTATTGTTCCACTGTCCACAGATACAGTATGAACACCACCTGTGTTACATTGACAAGCCCATAAATCACCTTCATAATGAATGAAAGAAAGGGCAGCTGCCTTGTACACTGAACAAGCACTTCGTAAGAGTCACAGTTTAAGGTGCTATCACTATGGATGTCTTGGCTGCACACGACAAGCTGAGCTTTTTGTCACAGTGTTGTTGAGTTACTGAAACTCTGCTTGAAGCGTATAAAAAGGCAGTTGTTGTCAAACACAGCAGAGTTCAGAATGTGAATCTTAAACCTGCTGGAAACTGCGTGGCAGTTATGGCTGAGCATGCTGCTGTCATCACCAATGATGTCCAAAATGGTTGTGAATATTTGTTTGTTTTGTTTATTTATTTACTTATCTATTTATGTATTTATTTATTTAAAGAGCCTTTGTAAATAGCCAATTTTTCCTCTGGGGACAAATAAAGTACTATCTATCTATCTATCTATCTATCTATCTATCTATCTATCTATCTA
>JANRMT010062840.1:37278526-37338166 GCA_026402145.1 Polypterus bichir lapradei
TCTGTCTGTCTGTCTGTCTGTCTTGAAGGAATTTTAATTAGTCCTTAATAATAAGAAATGCTAATACAACTACTTTCATAGTGAGCATTGAAATTTACATTCTGAAATTATTTGAGAAAATGTCTAGAATATTAAGGAGGTGCATATGAAATGTTTTATGTCATACCCAGTTGCATTTGGTTGAAAAGACAGTGTTGAAATATTTTATTTTATGTATTTTATTGATCCCAAAAGGACTTAAAAGTTGCTAACTTGTTGCTGTACCTCATAGGTTCTTTGTTTTATCTTTTGTTCTTAATTGGCATCAGCTTCATAATGTATTACCGATTTCTTGTAATAAAACTATCTAATCCTCTTTATCCCGTCTAGATTGTTGTGTAGTTCACCTGTATCTTAAGCTGGGCCTCAACTGCTGCATTATGGCCAATTTGAAAAGTGTACTTGGAAATTTTTGTGTGTACTTAAACTACAGTGCCTAGAGAAAGTATATACCGCCTTAGAAGTTTTCACATTTTATTCTCATCCCAAACTAGGTTTAATTTGTTTTTTTTGATAATGATCAACAGAAAAATGACTCTTTAATGTTAAAGTGAAGACAGATCTCTGCAAAGTGCAGTAAAGTATTTGCAGATATAAAACATAAAGTAATCGATCCCATAAGTATTCACACCCTTTAAGTCAATATTGAGTAGATGCTCCTTTTGGCAAGCATGAAAGTCTTGAGTTTATGTGGTCTGGATGCTGTCGTTTTTTGACATTTTTCTTTGCAAATCTTTGCAAAACTGCTCAAGCTGTGTCAGAAGTAAAGGAAGATCACAAGTGAACAGCCTTTCTTAAGCCCAGCCACAAGTTCTCAATTGGATTGATGTCTGGACTCTGACTCGGCCACCCCAGGACATTCATACTGTTGTCTGAAGTCACTCTTGTGTTGCTTTAGCTTTATGCTTGGGGTTGTCGTCTTGATGGAAATCAAGTCTTCTCCCAAGGTGCAGGTTTCTTGTGGAGTGTATCAGGTTTCCCTCCAGGATTTTCCAGTATTTTGCCTCGTTCATTTTCTCCTCTACTCTCACAAACCTTCCAGGACTTGCTGTGGAGAAGCATTCCCAAATATTGATGCTGCTACCACCGTGCTGCACTCAGGTTTTGCTTTTTTTTCAATTCTTAATGACTGATTTCACTGGACTCCAAAGGATATTCAGTGACTTGACTATTTTCTTGTTTCCATCCCCTGACTTGTGCTTTTCAGTCGACTTTCTTGGAGTATCCTGTTGTCTTCACCGTGTAGGTGAGGCCACCATACTGACTCGTTACAAGTTGGGCCTTCCAGATAAGGGGCATTTAGACGACAGCCATCTGAATTCCCAGACAGGTGATATCCACTGAACTAATTCTGAGACTTCTGAAACCACCTGGCTGCGCCAGTGATGCTCTAGAGGTATCATTTTAAAAGGGGTGACTCCTTATGTGATTGGTTATTTTGTGTTTTCCCAGCCGTGACCCTGTGTTATTGTGTTAGTAAATAGCGGGTTGGAAAATGACTGACTGACTGACTGACATTTGTAATTAATTTTAAACCACTTTCCAGAGATCTGTTTTCCCGTTTGACATTAAAGACTCTTTTTTTGTTGATCAATGTCAAAAAAGCGAAATTAAATCCACTGTAATTCAGTGTTGTATAAAAAGAAAATGTATAAACTTCCAAGGGCTGAATACTTTTTCTAGGCACTGTTCATCTTGTATACCAAATCAGTATATCCCATCTATTCTGTAATAAATTATGTAAAATCATGTGTTGCAAAACTTTCTTGTTAACCTTTTTGGGTTGTAGCGTAACATTATTTTTATTTTTCTGTCTACTATTCAAGTTTATTTATTAGCTGTAATTACAATCGAACATCTTGTGACATGTGAGTCCCTGTCTTGCACCCCAAAACACGAGGCTGAGTCTCAGCACTTTAGCAAAGCCAGCTTTTATTCAGCTTGTAACAGGAATAGCGCAGTTATTTATTGTAGCGGGATCTACCGCTCTCCTATACACAGACAGAGCAGTCAGGCAGGGTCGTGGCCAGGTAATCCTGTTCCCTGCATTTATAATGTTCCTTGCATCACCCATCGACGACAAGCACTTAGAGCGCAACTGCGATCGACTCGGATCTGCTTTAGTTCCAAGCCAATGTAGCGTTGGGAGCCCGCTGATAAACTGTCTTCCACAGACGTGGCGATCGCCGCTGTTCGGTGTGTCGTCCCATTGGGGGGAGTCCCAAACAAGTTTAAAAACATTGCAATCTTTTTTAGCTTAAGTCATTGAAATTAAACAAAGAAAAGACTACACTTACACATTTGAATGTCAGCCGAGCTCAGTTTTTGACAGAGTCAGACAGATCATTGAAAAATAATTGTCTTCTGACAAAACTTGCCTTATGACTTACTGAGTGTATCAAATATTCAGATTCAGGGAGACACCTAGAGTCTTCTTGAGCTAGATAAATATTTTTATTAGATACGTATCCTGATATAACAGCAGGTTCATATCACATTTGCTCGCACAACAGCCTGAATTCATTTAGAGTATAAACTCAACAAGATGTCAGATGGGATGACGTATTAGGACTTTAACCTTTCCTCTACTTACTGAAAATTAGGTAATGGTAGGTCTGTACTCCATATGGCTTCTTCCATCTTATCCCACAGATGCTTGCATGGATTGAGATCTGGTGACTGATGAGGCAAATACATTAAGCCATTCCAAGAATTGTCTGTGCTGATCGCTTGAAGCCTTACCCTCTTGACACAACTATCCATAATCGGCACACTGCTGCCTAATCGACAACAACAATAATTTATTTCTTTTATTTCCTAAAATCACACAAAGGAATGCCTCAATTGGCTTAAACAGACCTTGTTTTTTGACAGCCCCCCCCCCTCCCCCAGCCTTGACTTCCTTAGGAAGACAAGAACTGAAAACAAAAGCACTTCTGACAAAAGAAATGGAAGAGATTTTAGGAAAAGCGATTCAAAGGGAGACCAGCTTCTAGATAGGTTGGACATGCAATGGGTGTCAAAAATGGGGTCAATACAACACAAAACAGAATACAAGTGATCCTCATCACAGAGCTAGATGTCCAATCTATCACTGCCACCTCAAAAATACAATACAGTGGTAAAAACTGCTTTGTTCTTATGTAGCACTCCTCACTCACTTCTCAGTGCATAGCACTGCCACGACTCTCAAGGCAAAATACAAGAATAAATAGAGAACTTTTGACTATATAGTGATGGCATTCTGATGTATCTCTTTAAATACTGTTGAGACTTAAATCAAGGATCAATATGCCTTCTTATTGGTTGACATCTTTTTAAGTGGATTAGACAGACATTATTATTTTACAGGCCACTGCTTTTGTTTTTTAATGTGGCCTGCTTGCTTTTTACTTGCCTTGTTTTCTATGAACCAAGGACGCTGTGTTTTTTTTTTTTTTAGAGTAGACAAGCTTTTCTTTTGGGACATGGTGACTTTTGTCAGTCTGACTGACTAAAGATCAAACAAGTTTCTGCAAATACTCAAGGCCCTTAAACTTAAAGAAAACTAAGTAAACTTGCATGCTAGCACAAAAACACTTTAAACATATAAACATGTTTGAAATGGCATTTGATTTTATATTTTAAGGCTTATGAATATTCTAGATGATCAAGTTGAAAGCAAGCTGCATTGTGTTAGCTGAGATTGAGCTATACAGGAGTTTAAGAGTTGATTATCAAAACAGCCATTTGCATTCAGCTCCATGCAGCTCAGCTCTTAGCAGCACAGCTGCCTATGATTTTAGTCTTACTGGATGATGGTACAACAAGCAATTATTAATTGAACAGTTCCGTTTCTTGTATGTGGATCGCCCTGGTCCCAACTTAATGATGCGAACTGGTCAATTAAAAGACATCCACTTTTTATTAGCTCAAGATTAGGAACGTGAGAATGTGAGAAATGTAAAACATGATCAGATGATGGCCATCTCCAGGCCCAGAGGCAAGCACGACCTTCGAGTCCTAATGATTGTTATGAAAAGATTGATGATTATTAGGGGAAAGGAGTTTATAAGGCAAGCTAATTGTTACGAAAACAGGTACAGCATGAGGTTATTATTACGACGATAGCATGTAAAGTGAATGACGAGAAATATGTACGAAATGAAGATGTTCTGTGATTAGAACTAAAATAAAAACAAACCGCGGCCAAACCACCGGGCTCACTTCATGAATCGAGACAGCTTTATGTGCTCTGCAGTTGTTTCCTATGCTATGCAATAAAGTCTAAATTCTGACTGCCTTTCTGAACACTCTGCTCGTTTTTTTTTTCGCTGACGATTTCTGAACAACAATACCACCATGGAATTCAGGCATTAGCTGATTGACAATAACCTGTTGCACTATACAAGTCTCATTTGGTCCATTTCATTAATGGACCCCTTTGACCTGATGTTTGACATGTGATAGCTGTTTCTCGATGCACTAGTGACAACATTGTAAACCCACACAAAAAACCCACAACGCATTCTGTTTGTGATTCACTCATGTTGGGCCATCTGCTGCCCACTACCACACCCCTCCAAGCCACTTGTATCATTAGTCTTGGCCAGTCTACCCTTCTATCCACGTACCTGCTTTAAATAGCATGGTCTGTTCACATGGCGCCGGCCCTGAATGAGCAGGTGGTTATGTGGGAAGTGCAAGTTTACCTCATAAGTTGGCCACTTGGTATTTTGCTGAAATGCTAAAGGTTTTGTAGCTCTCCCAATGATCTCTTTCACTGATTTCTTAAATATTTAGGCACACAATTAAAAACATAACATTAGGATGAGTTCTGTAATTCATTTAGCAACTAAAGGTTTCTATTTGGCATTACTGCCCATGCTACCCTCAATCTCTTCAGATAACCCTCTCAAGATAGTCTTGTTCAAGTGTTATCCATGCACTTTATTCCTTATCTTTAGGTAGTGAGTTTATTATTTCCATAATTTGGAATGCAGGAATTTGCAGTGTCTTTAGCACTTGGATTGCACAAGACATTAAACTTGAGTCACCCAGAGTGTACTTGTTGGTTTTGCAGATAAAATTCCATTGCATTGGTTTGTTTCCATTATCCTAGGCTTTGCTTTTCAATTTTTCTCATTTTTGCCAAATGTATGGAAAATATTCCATTATATGAAATCATCTGTTTTAAAAAATATGTAAGTTGCTATAGACAAGTGAAAAATCCTTCCCCAAGTTACTTGTGTTACAAAGCCATTCAAAGCCTCGCTTGCTTTGTGTTTATTTTGATTGCCTCTCTTGTCATTCCTTAATGGAGTTAAGCGGCTCAGAAAAATAAAAATAAAAAAAAACCCAAACAAATCCAGGAACTGGCTAGCAGTGGCCAGATTCATTGATGCAGTTGCACATTGCAATTTTGCTTTAGCTGGTCTTGATGGAACAGAAATTCTGATGGGTCAGAAGAAATTTCATCTAGCACACCCCATTAATCATGATGGATTGTTTTTGAACCTGGTAAAATGTGTGTAGGGAGTGCAGTGCTGCCCTAAGCCCCACTGCTTGAGGGATCGATTCCTTTCCCTGAGCGTCTTTTCCTTCCTTTCTTCAGTCTCATTGCAGCACATTAATCTGCCGCTGCTAAAGCACACCACGCAGTTTTACAGCTGAGACGCAGGCTCAGATAACTTATACAATGAAGTGATAGGGTCTTCTCTCTCTTTTTTGTAGGTGTTATCTCAATCAGGGGTCTTTTCTGTTTTTCCTGCCTAGAAAACCATTTCCAAGTCTAGACTTCAGAACATCATAATTGTTATGGTTAAGCCAGGGTTCCTCCCCGAGTTATGTTTCATTTTCTTTTTTCTGTCTCCTGTGTTATTTAATTGCTATTACTTTTTTAATTTGTTATAATATTGTTCTGTTCATTCACTTGTTTATGTATTATTTATTGCTTTTATTCTGTTTTGATTATTGTTTAATATCTATGTGTGTGTCTTGCTGTTCTCCTATGTACCGTGTATTTTGTGGGTGGTTCCTCAAGAGGCAGGGCCACTTGTACATCTCTGTTGAAGGACCGCCCCCAGTCCTATAAAGGCTTCTGGGAAATGCAGTCCCTCACAGTTATTTGAATGTGCTCTGTGCTTAAAGCTAGTAAAAATAAATAAATAGATTTAAAAATGAGTAAAAGAGAGGAGAGAATCTGCTTCCTCAATTTAAATGCTTATTCTAAAATGCTATTGATCGGATCCTGCCAGGTTTTGAAAAAGTTTTGTACAGATCCGAATTTGATTTTTTCCAGTTTCAAATAGTATATAACATCAGTTACCCACTGACTTAGAATAAGAGAGTTAGGATTCTTCCAGTTGAGCAAGATAAGCCTACGTGCCAGTAGTGCAGTAAAGGCCATTACAGTTTGTTTGTCCTTCTCCACTTTAAGCCCATCTGGGAGCCCACCAAACACAGAGGATGTTAGAGGATTAGAAGGGATTGTGACACCAAGGCTGTCTGAAAGGCATTTAAAGATTTTGGTCCAAAATGATGTTAATTTGGTACATGCCCTAAACATGTGACCCAGCGAGGCCAGAAGTTGATTGCAGCATTCGCAGGTTGGGTCTTGCCGTGGAAACATTTTGGACAATTTTAAACGAGAGAGATGCATGTTTTCTTTGGTTTTGATCTCTGGTTTTTTGACTTATGTTGCCCCACTCTTGTGGATTTTGTTTCTGGACTTGTCTGCTTTAGGCCTTAGGCAACTCCTTTTGCCTCCTTTTTTGTTCTTTTGGAATACTTTGGTTTTTTTTTTTACATTCTACCTACAATACACTTCTTTGGGGATGTGATAGGACAGCCAAAGTACCCAGAGAAAAACCCATGCAAACACAGGGACAACATGCAGACTTTACCCAGACATCAGAACACAAGAAATCTGACAAAAGAGAGGAGATAATTCAGTCCATCAAGCTCGTTTTGTTTAGCTAATAACTAAGATGCCCCAACATCTCATCCAGATACCTCTGAAAGTTTGTCAAGGCTTCTGCTTCATCTACTTGTAGTTTGTTCCAGATTCCCACAACTCTTTGCTTAATGAATTGCTTCCAGCCTTCACTTGTAAAATCACTAAATTTTCCATCGGTGTCATCAAGTATGTGATTCTCCTTAAACTGAAAGGTTTCTGTTGCATCTACTTTATCAACTCCTTTGAGTATTTTGAAGATCTGGAGTAGGTCCCCACACAGTCTCCTCTGCTTGAGGTAAAACAAATTTAATTCTCTGAGTCTGTCAGACAATGACATGTCCTTAAGTCCTGGAATGCTCCTGGTTGTTCACCTCTGCACATCTTCAAGTGCTGCTATGTCTTTTTTGTAGCGTGATGACCAGAATTGCACACAATACTCCATGTGTAGTTTCACTAGTATGTTATAAAGTCTGAGTATTCTGTCTCTTGATTTATATTCAGTAGTGTTTATGATATACCCTAACTTTTTTTTTGCCTTTTTAACTGATTTTGTGCATTGCTTAGACTATAAAAATCTGTCAACTTTAGGCAGGCAAAACAACTTAGCAGGTGGGTAGTGGCACCAAGTGCCACATTTGAGTACTGAGAAAAGAAACAGAATAGGTAAGGGTTAGTAACAAATTATAACTATCATATTACTTATGGTTTAGTGCTAATGACTAACAACAGAGATGCAGTCTGTATAGTTAATCAGCAGCTCTAGTCAGGGTGTGCTAAACTGAAGTAGTGAGTCTTCAGCTGGGATTTGAAAGCTGAGACCGAAGGGGCATCTCTTATAGTAGCAGGCAGACCACTCCACAGTTTAGGGGCCTTGTAACTAAAAGCTCGACCTCCCACTGTTATTTAATTAATCCTTGGAATCATAAACAGACAGGCATCTTGAGATCTGAATGTACATTCTGGTTTGTAAATCATGATAAGTTCAGACAAGTAAGCCGGATCTTGGCCATTTAAGGATTTATATGTTAAAAGGAGGATTTTGAAATCTGCCCTAAACTTAATTGGTAGCCAGTGTAAGGATTTAAGAACTGGAGTTATGTGTTTGTATTTTCTTGTTCTTGTAATAATTCTTGCAGCAGCTTTTTGGATTAACTGGAGGCTATATAAAGAACATTTTGAACATCCAGTGAACACCGAATTGTAGTAGTCAATCCTACTAGAAATACATGCATGAATTCATTTCTCAGAATCCTGCTTATTTAGAAAACACCTTAATTTCCCAACATTTTTAAGATGGAAGAAAATGATTTAGACAACTTTGTAATGTGCGCTTCAAAAGACATGATAGACACAATAGAGACAAACATAACTCCTAGATTGCGGGCTAATTCAGTAAAATTAATGGTGATTCCAACTGAGTTAAATGACAAAATATTGTTGTGATCAGTGTCATTCCCTCCAATAATTAACATCTCTGTTTTATCAGTGTTTGCAAGTTGTTCTGATGCATCCACTCCTTTAATTCACTAACACAACTAATTAAAGACAACATCAGAGAAAATTTATTTGGTCTTAAAGAAAGATATAACTGGGTGTCATCTGCATACAAGTGAAAATTAACATGATGTTTTCTAATGCTAGCATCTAATTGAAGCATGTAAACTGAAAACAGTAAAGGTCCCAGTACTGAGCCCTGTGGGACACCATATCTCAGTTCTGTGTATAATGATGGAGTCCTGTCAGCACATTTCTGTACGTACTGGAATCGACTTGATAAATAAGAACTAAACCAGGCAAGGACAGTGCCTGTAAGCCCAATGTCATTTTCTAGCCTGTGCAGTAAAATAGAATGGTCAATGGTTTCAAATGCTGCACTTAAGTCTAGCAACATAATTACAGTGGAGTTTCCCTCATCCGAGGATATCAGAATATCATTTACAACATGCGTGTTAGTGCCGTTTCTGTACTGTGACCAGTGTATAAACCAGATTGGAATTTCTCAAATAAATTGTGATGCATTAGGTGTGACTGAAGCTAATTGGCGACTACTTTTTCAAGTGTTTTAGAGAGAAAGGGTAAATTTGAAATGGAGCTGTAGTTATTAAGAATGTGTGGGTCTAAGTCTGACTTTTTAAGTAATGGTTTGATGACTGACACTTTTAGTGCATCAGGCACTGTGGCATGTAATAATGAACCATTGATAATGTTAAGAAAAGGCACTGCAAGAACATCCATTGTACTTTTTACTAGTTTTGTTGGCACTGGGTTTTATGGACACGTAGTAGGTTTCATTTTAGAAATTAAAGCCAAGACTTCCTGCTCAGTTACAGGATTAAAATTATTAAAGTGTTGAATTCAATGTGAGACAGGGTCTGCCAAGCTAGTATGTGGTTTGCATTGTGATGCTGTGATCTTATATTTTTAGTTTTCTCATTAAAGAAGTTCATAAAGTCGGTACTGCTACTATCTGTTGGTATTTTGCACTGTAGATCTAAATTCACTTTTGTAAATTTAACCACTGTTCTAAACAGTACCTGAGGATTTTTATTATTGCTATCCATTATTTTAGAATAGTAGTTTGAGCGAGCTTTAAAGTGAGCTTTTTTATATTTTTAATTTAAAAGACATGTAGCTTTGTTGTTCTCCATCTGCGCTCCAATTTTTGACATTCTAATTTAAGAGCTGTGTTTTCATTAAACCAGGGAGAGTTTCTATGTGCTTTGATCACTTTTGTTTTAAGGGGAGCCACTGCGTCCAGAGCATCTCTTAAGGTCATATTATAATGTGATGTTAGCTGATCTAAATTGTTTTCCATATTTACATTTGATGTTAACTGATCTAAATGGCTTTCCACAATTATACTCGACTTACTCAAAGTATCTATAAATTATGAAGCAGAATTACAGTCTAGATGTCGCACTGTCTTTGTTTTAAACTGTGAGTGTATTGGTAAAGGCAGGACTAAATCAAATATAATTAAGTAGTGATAGGAAATAATTTAATGGAGTAATATTTAAATTATCCATCCATCCATCCATTATCCAATCCGCTATATCCTAACTACAGGTTCACAGGGGTCCGCTGGAGCCAATCCCAGCCAACACAGGGTGCAAGGCAGGAAACAAACCCTGGGCAGGGCGCCAGCCCACCACAGGGCGCGCACACACACACATACGCACACCCACACACCAAGCACACACTAGAGACAATTTAGAATCACCAACGCACCTAACCTTCATGTCTTTGGACTGTGGGAGAAAACCGGAGTACCTGGAGGAAACCCAAGCAGACACGAGGAGAACATGCAAACTCCACGCAGAGAGGACCAATATTTAAATTATGAATTTCAAATTTATAAGTTATAATTAAATCTAATGTGTGGTTATGATTATGAGTTGGACCTTTGACAATCTGACAAACTCTTACTGAATTTAAAACATTTGCTAAAAGTGTCAGTTTCCACATCAATGTGTACATTAAAATCCCCCTTCAATATTACATGATCATAATTTATAGCCAAATCAGATACTGTAAAAGGTTGCCAAATTCAGTCATGAACAATGAATACGGCTCTGGTGGTCTGTAGACTAGCACTATAATTGTGTTGTAATCTGTTTTAATATTTAAAATGAATGCCTCAAAGGATGTGAAGTCGCCTAAATTTTTAGAAGTGATTTGCATTTTGTTACAATGAATTATTCCAAGGCCTCCTCCTCAACCAGGATAACTAGATTTATGAAGGGATGTGTATCCATCTGGGTGGCACGGTGGTGCAGTGGTAACGCTGCTGCCTCGCAGTAAGGAGACCTGGGTTCGCTTCCCGGGTCCTCCCTGCGTGGAGTTTGCATGTTCTCCCCGTGTCTGCATGGGTTTCCTCCCACAGTCCAAAGACATGCAGGTTAGGTGCATTGGCGATCCTAAATTGTCCCTAGTGTATGCTGGGTGTTTGTGCCCTGCAGTGGGCTGGGATTGGCTCCAGCAGACTCCCGTGACCCTGTGTTAGGTTATAGCAGGTTGGATAATGGATCAATGGATGGGTATCCATCTGGTGACGCCTCAGCTAGGGGAACAGTGTCAGTTTTACTAAGCCAGGTTTCAGTGAGAAGACACGGATCAGATTTTGTCCATCCATCCATTATCCAACCTGCTATATCCTAACTACAGGGTCACGGGGGTCTGCTGGAGCCAGTTCCAGCCAACACAGGGTGCAAGGCAGGAAACAAACCCTGGGCAGGGCGCCAGCCCACTGCAGGGATCAGATTTTGTACTTGATATAATGTCATTTACCAAAACAGCTTTACTTCCAAGTGAGTGAATGTTCAATAAGCAGCATTTAAAACTGCATGCTTCTTTCTGAGCTGGTGATATATTTTTTGTTTTAATGTGAACTAAGTTTCTATTATAGGTGGCCCTGGTGGAGGGTCTGGTTTTATCTCTTGGTTTAATTATATACCTTATTTTTTGATTATCAAGTAATTTGAGTCTGGTGAGAAAATAAAAAATAAAAAAAACACCAGATAAGCCGGAGGAGAAAAAAAAAAACATCTGTAAGGGTTCCAAGGCCAAAAGAGCACCCAGCCCCCCAAGGCATTTTACCTAACATAAGTGTTCACAAGTTGTTGCTTATTGATTTTTAGGCCTCATCTCAGAGGATTTGATGCACTGGGTCTCATGGGAAGTTATGGTGCCCGCTTTTATTCAAACATCACAGGCAGCTGCACAGAACTTTGATCAGGTGGCGGTGATGCAAAATGCCACTGCAGAAGAACAATAAAAGAAAACAGAGAAAAGTAATGGCACAAAATCATTTTTGATGCTTTAAATTTACAAATGTCATGGGAAAAGACAATTTCCCATTGAGGATTAATATAGTATACCAAAACATACTTCCTGCATTCAATCACTAATAGCCAATTTAGATTCATTTGTGCTAACAAAACCCTGTAGGTATAAAAGGTCCATACAAAACATGACTACATCTTGTAATAAAATTAATAAGAACATCATAACACTTCTTTGGCTTCCCACAACCAGTTCTGGAAAAGCAGTATGGATGAATGAATGCTAATAATGAAGGATCTCCTCTACAGGCAAATAAAACTTCTAAGGTTTTTTTTTTTCTTTTTGTACAAATTCAGTTTTATATCACTTGAAAAAGCAACACACGTTGCTGATGATTTACCCCTTCCTCCACAGTGAAACAAAATATTTATACATTCTGATTACTGTTTAAAAAGATATCAATTTCTCCACTTGCTTCCGTAGAAATATGTGTATTTGTGAGTTAGACAGGGTCTTGTTCTGTCCCTGCTGATTAACTGTCCATTAACCTGTTATCCACAAGGATTTTGATGGCTTCTTATCTGCCATCTTCATAGTTGCCTTCCATGAGTTATTCACAAGACATCACACACAGCAGGGTCAAGTTTATCTCAGCTCTGTGTATTTAGCCGCTCAAAGTGTACCAAAAGTACAAACAAGACCATGAAATGCTTGTCAGCCTCCCCTCTAAAAACAACAGAGCATTCCTCAGTTGAACAGACACAATCATGGGCTCCCCTGTGCGTTGCCCTGGCCCGTCTGTGTCAGGCGCTAATATCTGAATTGTGCTCCCCGAGGAGTCTACCGACTGGCCAAGACAGAGGGTTTGGCAAATCCTGATTTGTCTTAATTCACTGATCATGTCTCGGTGACTCTTGGAGATGGCAGTGGTCTCCAGAGAAGAAGAGAATAAGCAATGGAAGGTGACAAGATGAGGCCTGCATTTCATGATCACGATGCTGTCGTTAACTGAATGTAAGATGACATTGTACATTGGGAGATTTCGATGGTTTAATAAGCTCTATATGATTCAGCTTTTATTTCTTTTTGCTTAAATGTTGGCTGGCAGCATACTCGTATTGCCAGTCGAATGACTAACACTTTTCCCCGTTTCTCTTTTTCAGAAGCTGTTGGTGAATCACGGATAAAAATGGCCACACACCAGAACTTCAGGAAGGGGTCCAGTTTTGTTGGTGCAGGTTTAATTGGTTTGGAAGAGCCTCTACAAGAGAATAAAGTACAACACTCTGTCAGCATTTCAGAGCTGGCATCTTTCATTTTCTCTCTTTATTACTTTAATTTCACTTTGGTCTGTACCTTCATTCTTCTGACATTAAAGTAACTACTGAGTAAGAAAATAAAAAAAATGCCAAATGATACTTAAAGAAAAGCTGATCTTTTTAATATTGTTTTAGTGCAATGAGTAGAGTTTATGAAATGAGTGTGGGACATGACGACGCTGAAGTGAACAAAAACTTTTCTCTTAATAGTGAGTTCTCAGATTCAATCTGGCCTAACGTGGTAGAAACCCTTAGTGGAAGCCCTTTGACCACACTTTGTTATTTCATTTGAGCTTCTGCTTTGCAATAAGATAAGCTTATGAGTCCGGTGCAGAGCTACACTGGGCATTTATATAAATAGTAAGCAGGACTTTTCTGACGACACACCAGCGCTGGACAACAAGGCCCAGAGCAGACAGGACTTCCTAAGGAGACTCAGGCCTTGTGATGTGTGCAGCAAGCTGATGGAAATACAGTGGTGCCTTGGTTTGTGAGCATAATTCATTCTGGAAATGTGCTTGTAATCCAAAGCAGTCGTATATCAAAGTGAATTTCTCTATAAGAAATAATAATTAATAATTAATAATAATTCTTTGCATTTATATAGCGCTTTTCTCATTACTCAAAGCGCTCAGCAATTGCAGGTTAAAGGCCTTGCTCAAGAGCCCAACAGAGCAGAGTCCCTATTGGCATTTACGATATTCGAACCGGCAACCTTCCGATTGCCAGTGCATATCCCTATCCCTAAATAATGGAAACTCAAATGATTTGTTCCACAAACCAAAAATATTCATATAAAAATGATTAATACAAAATATAAAGTAAAAATACATAAAACAAATTAACCTGCATTTTACCTTTGAAAGGAATCATGGGTGGTGTGAGAGAGATGAGAGAGAGGAGAGGAGGAGGAGGGTTATTGTGTAGGACGACTTTCACACTTCCTAACGGAATCACTGCTATCTGTTGGCTCACTGGAATCTTTTTCTTTTTTTGCAACTTTAACAAGTGTAAAAAAAATTGCACGATAACACAGTTAAAGGGTTGGGGAACCGTCCCCATTTACTATAGATTCAGGAATTGGTCTGGCATGTTTGTTACAGGCAACTGTGAAAACATAGAAACAAGACAGTCTTTAGGTGGAAAGATGGCATATTTATGGAGGAGGGGACGGTGAAAAGGATGTCGGGAACAGTAGGGAATCCTGGGAAGGTTGTGATGTCATCGGGAAGGGTCGAGACGTGACTAAGGAATACGGAAGTGGCGCGTCCGTCCAGGCGAGCAACTGGCGATGCTGTTACAGTGTCGGACTCTTTTGTGGCCCGTCCTTCCTATGAGAGAACAGTGAGATGGGTTAGTGCACTGGCCTTCTCCTCCGTCTTGCAGCTTCACATGGCGCATCGGGTCCTTTGGTTGTCCCCTAATCGCACGTGTGTGACACAAGAAACCTCCAATGACAGTTGCTTTTGCCTCCTTTTGAGGATTTCGTGTATATGCGACATTGCATTGTCGTTAAACAGGATCATCGCTCGCACACAAAATAAAAAAATGCTTTACGAACACACAAGTGATCACAATGCTATAGTAAACAGTATACACTTGTACGGATGTTGACTATATGAGCAAGTCATGCCAACTGAGAGCATGGGAGACAATTACCCACAATCCTGCAGCGAGAGAGAAGAACTATCGGCTCAGTTGTGATCACGTGATGCTAGGCAGACAAAGCGTATACGTACTATTCGTATTGCAAGACCACCCTTGTTTAACAAGTTAAAATTTAGTAAACATTTTTGCTCGTCTTGCAAAACACTTGCAATCCAAGGTTTTACTGTATTGTATCAGTCCATGGTAGTCAGTGTCGAGTTCTAAGCTGCAGTCTCCTGGGGAAGCAACTTGAGCTCAAACGAAGCACAATGTCTGGACAAGCTTAGCAGGAAAATCTGCTCCATCCCAAGGTGAACACTGTGTGTTCTGGAAACTGTTGTGGAAAAGAGGATACAGTATAGGCAAAATTGGATGCTGTCATGATAAATCCCCTTCTTCCCCTCCAGGAGGTGCTCTCTTTAAGCACTTTCAGCCACAGGTTCATTCCACCATGATGTGTTAAGATGCACGTCTGGGGGTCTTTTCAGCCCACTGCTATCAGGTAATTCAGTGCTTCGTCCCGAAGATCCTAAATAAATGGTGGTACTCTTTAAATTCATTTTGAAATTTTTGAACAATTTACATTATTTATTTATTGAACATTAGAACAATTTATATGAGAACAGGCCATTCAGTCCAACAAAGCTCACCAGTTGTTTTTAAATAACACCAAATCAAGTTTTGAAAGTCCCTAAAGTCCTAGGTAAGTCCTAAGTACCACACTACTTAGTAGCTTATTCCAAGTGTCTATCGTTCATTGTGTAAAGAAAACTTCCTAATGTTTGTGTGAAACTTACCCTTAACAAGTTTCCAACTGTGTCCCCGTGTTCTTGATGAACTCATGTTAAAGTCACAGTCTCGATCCACTATTCTAATTCCCTTCATAACTTTAAACACTTCAATCATGTCACCTCTTAATCTTCTTTTGCTTAAACTGTAAAGGCTCAGCTCTTTTAATCTTTCCTCATAACTCAGCCCCTGTAGCCCTGGAATCAGCCTTGTCAGTCTTCTCTGGACCTTTTCTAGTGCTGCCATGTCCTTTTTTTAGCCTGGAGACCAAAACTGCACTCCAGATGAGGCCTCACCAGTGCTTTATGAAGCTTGAGCAGAACATCTTTGGACTTGGACTCCACACATTAAGGCGCTATATACCCTGACATTCTGTTAGCCTTCTTAATGGCTTCTGAACACTGCCTGGAAGTTGACAGTGTTGAGTCCATTATGACTCCTAAATCCTTCTCAGGTGTAGTTTTGATTTTCAGACCTCCTATTATAAATTCAAACCTAACATTTTTACTTTCTGATGTAATTCTTTGCATTTACTGATATTAAATTTCATCTGCCACAAATCTGCCCTGGTTGGTATGATGTCCAAGTACCTCTGTAACAATTCAGTAGATTCTCAATTATCTGCTAATCCACCTACAGTAGCTTGGTGTCATCTGCCAACTTAACCAGCTTGTTATTTATATTCCTATCCAAATCATTTATACTTATACAAGCTGTGTGAGCAGTCCTAAAAACTATTGAAATCACCAGAAAAAAAATGAAATGTCAAGATGTCAGGTAATTGAAAGTTTCTTCGGAGGTTTCGTTTTGCTGGCGTGCTCACCTTGCTTGTGTATTAGCCACTAAGCGAGTGAGTCTTTCTTCTGAGGTTTCATTTTGCCGACGTGCTGGCCTCGTCTGTGTATCCTCGGAGGTGAAGCCCTTACCCCGACTCCACCTCTCACTTCCGGGCCGGACAGACAGACACACACTTCCACAGGTCGACATTTATATATAAGACTAGCAAAATACCTGCGCTTCGCAGCGGTGAAGTACTGCATTAACATTTTTATTAAGAAGAAAATTAAACATTTTTAAACTGAGGGAAAATATACCAATAATTATTTGTTAAGGATCTCTTTGTATACCACATTGTGAGTTCGGCCCTCCGGTTATAATTTGACCAAGCTGTGCGCTGAGCTTACTCTTGAGCATGCAACGTACAGTTGGCCATGTGAACAGTAATCTTGTCTCAAATCTCACAGCTTGGATTGCTGCTGTCATAATCGGTTTGAGTTTCATGGTTTATTTCAATTACTACAGTATTTGTAGGACTTGTGTTGAAGTGACATTCGGCATCTGTCAAGCAGTGTAAGCATACAACCGGTATCATCGATAACTTCACATCCAGCTTTTGAGAGTTTAAACATTCATAAACATCAAAGTGTCCACTACTGAAATTGTCACCTGTGAATCTAAGATGTTTAAGAGGCATTGGCGGTTGTTCAAAGGTGTACATATTTGGCCATTTCGGTACACTTGAAAGCGACAACCGAACAGTTCAGCGGTAGCCATCAACTCACATGCAGAACCATAGGTGAAGGGCTTAAGTATTTCACTCTTCTAGTGCTCCTGTGTAGTATAATTATCTCCTGTACCGTCATCAGTCCACACCTTGAACCTGTCCCAGTCATTCAATACATAAGACACAATGTTCTTCCGGATATCAAGAGTGAGCCTGATATGGCCGTGCAATATGTAACAAAGAGAATGGAAAAGGTAGGTGCCATCTCCGGGCATGGAAACCACTTGGTAAGTGACAGTTCTTTGATCGATGGTGATCACCTCGATAGATATGGTAATTGGGGTACGGTTGGAACGATAAAGGAAATGGGTACCTGAACAATGTAAAGTAAGTCTAAAATACCTACACAATAACTATAATTGTAATAAATGAACAATAAAACAGCGGAGAAGCCGTGGATTAAATAAAAAGGCTGTAGTTATCAGTAGGGAGATGCGAATCCCGTGGCGAAGCAAGTTAGGGAATGTAGAGACCGGAGCGACGGACGGCCTTATATAGGCAGGCAGCCAACAACGTGGGAGGCGTTGGGATGGGGGACCCAATGCCGCCTCACACGGTGACCGAGCTGCAGGCTATGGACGTATATATGTACATAAGTAGGATTCAGTTAGCTTTGGGAACCCGCGTACCAAATTTCTTGAAGATGGGCCCATAAGTAACAAAGACCGTTGGAAAGTTCAATATGGTGGCCGACAGTGGCGTCATACCATTGAAATAAGTACGTACATCGGTTTCGGTTAGCGCAGGGAAGCCGCCTACCAAATTTTGTGAAGATGGGGCCATAAATAAGAAAGTTCAACATGGCAGACGTTGTCGACCGTTATGACCGTTACACGTAGAATTTCGAAATCAAACCTGCTTAACTTTTGTAAGTAAGCTGTAAGGAATGAGCCTGCCAAATTTCAGCCTTCTACCTACACGGGAAGTTGCAGAATTAGTGACGTTGGGAAGTTCAATATGGCGGCCGACAGTGGCGTCATACCACTGAAATAAGTACGTACATCGGTTTCAGTTAGCTCAGGGAAGCCACCTACCAAATTTCATGAAGATGGGGCCATAAATAAGAAAGTTCAACATGGCGGACGTTGTCGACCGTTTTGACCATTATGTGTCGAATTTCGAAATGAAACCTGCTTAACTTTTGTAAGTAAGCTGTAAGGAATAAGCCTGCCAAATTTCAGCCTTCTACCTACACGGGAAGTTGGAGAATTAGTGAAGAGTGAGTGAGTGAGTCAGTGAGGGCTTTGCCTTTTATTAGTATAGATAAAAACAGCAGCGGCCCTAGCGCTGACCCCTGCTGGACACCACTCTTAACATCGGCCTGTTCTGATTTGGTCCCTAAAACCATCACCCTCTGCTTCCTGTGTCTGAGCCAATTCTGCACCTATCTACAAACATCACCCTGAACTCCTACCTCTTTTAGTTTGATGCCCAACCTCTCATGTGGCACCTTATCAAATGCTTTCTGAAAGTCTAGATAAATTGATTGATTGATTGATTGACAGTATTATTTGTCCTATTAGTCTGTACCCTTGTTTTTTATGCTTCTGCTGCTGTATGCATCTAATTAATCTAATGTAATCCAAACATTGCCATTTCCACAGAAAGTATTTATAAAAAAATGTATCCTCTATAAAAGAATCTTTTTCATTCTTATTTAAAAACAATGAATCTATGTCACTTGCATCTATTTCAACTTAATGTGTGACTTTCCAGATTTATTAACTTTTCTAAATTATGTACCAAAACATCTTGCAGTCAAGCCTATCCAACCCACAGCAGAGGGTGAGTACAAACTACTCTCCCTGCCTTATGACAGTTTTGTGACAATAAAATAAACTAACAAAGTATTAAAGTCTATCCATCCATTTCTGAAACCATACACTCCAATAAAAAGTGGTAGGAGATCAGAACTGTTACTAAAAGCATCATGGCAATTCATCCCAGGGTACACTCACACACACTGCCATTAAGAGCCACCAGTTAACCAAACACACACTCATTATTGGTGAGGTGTTAACAAAACCAGACCAAGAGAACACACAAACTCCACAGAGATAGTGGACAAGGTGGGATTTGAACAGCAGTGCTAACCACTTTGCTTTCCAGCTAACCCCTAATAATCGATCCGACCATCCATTATTCAACCCGCTATATCCTAAATACAGGGTTATGGGGGTCTGCTGGAGCCAATCCCAGCCAACACAGGGCACAAGGCAGGAAATAAACCCCGGGCAGGGCGCCAGCCCACCGCAGGGCGTGCACATGCGCACACACACACACACACACACACACACTCCCACACATCAAGCACACACTAGGGACAATTTAGGATCACTAATGCACCTAACCTGCATGTCTTAGGACTGTGGGAGCACCAGGAGGAAACCCATGCAGACACAGGAAGAACATGCAAACTCCATGCAGGGAGGACCTGCTGCGCCACCATACCGCCCACCCCTAATAATCCATCCATCCATCCATTATCCAACCCGCTACATTCTAACTACAAGGTCATGGGGGTCTGCTGGAGCCAATCCCAGCCAACACAGGGTGCAAAGCAGGAAACAAACCCCGAGCAGGGCGCACACACACACACACTCTCACACACCAAGCACACACTAGGGACAATTTAGGATCGCTAATGCACCTAACCTGCATGTCTTAGGACTGTGGGAGCACCAGGAGGAAACCCATGCAGACACGGGGAGAACATGCAAACTCCACGCAGGGAGGACCCGCTGCGCCACCATGCCGCCCACCCCTAATAATGAAATTTGAAATTTAAAATAAAGCATTTCTTTTATCAGATCATGTAACCGTGATCAACCTTTTAAGTTTTAATGGATTTGTGGTTTAGTTATGCTTGATAGCCGAGACTTAATTGACCGTCTGAAGTGTGATAATTACTGTATATAACAGAGTGAGTCTGTAAGGTGGACACAGCTAACCCTCCCAGAGCCTTTTGATTTCTTTTTCCCTGATAGATTCTTTAAAATATGGCCTTTTTTGGGCATTCAGTTCCATTCTCAGCACAAATAACGTGTAGCATTTTCTGTAATTTGCTACATTAATCAAGACTGGCATACAAGTTCTCGCTTTACAACACAAATGATTAAACACTCTAATTATTCATAATGCATTTTTTAGATGCAAAGCAAGGTTCCCTCCGTCCTCTTCTCTCATTGAAAACGTGCAGCTTTTTTCTTTTTTTAATAGTCATCAACTGAGGGTATATCTGTTGGAATGCTGAATATATTAATTAACTATCTCCATGTTAAAAGCAATCATTGTCCTGAGAAATTAATAAATGAAGATTTAGAAAATGAAAACACTGCAGTTAGTTACCTAATTCTTGATTATAAGAGTGGCTAGGGCACTCTTTATTTTTATTTTCATAATTTTGCCACTTTACCGGCTGTCATTCATGCTGATTTTACTCCACTGTTTCTTGGGTGCCGTACGGTGCGGAATGGCATGTACTTAAATAGCTTGTTAAGCAGTTGTGTTTAGTGAAGACTAAGTGATATCATGTCATTAAACAGGCTCTGAAAGAACATGTCTGACCAGAAAAACTTGCTGATCATGGTGCTGGAGAGTGATAATGTGTTGCCTGTTGTGAAACTTTACTCTCATTGTGGTGATGTCCACCCTCTTGGGCCATCCGTCTCAGCCTGGTAACTCTGTAGGAAATAAGACGGTGGCAGTGTCCACTACATGGTGTCCCATGTTTACTGTATTACATTAGTCAGTCGATATATAAAGAAAACATAGAGATGTAAAAAAACAAAATGGTATTTATTAAAACAGAATAATACCAGTAGAAGAAAAAATAATTAAAAATAAAAAGATAGTAAAGTCTAGATACATATATATTCCTAAAAAGCTTACTGAAAATTAGCAGCAACGTCAAAAGAGGATATTGACCCTGGCGGCTTTTAGATGTAACAGTCAGGCTGATGAATGGCTTGTGTTTTCCAATGTCCAGTTGAAATGGTGTCACTTAATTTGACATATCTTCTGTCTCTGACGTCGCTCCCTGGTCTCTCGGATGCACCATAATTTATATTAAAAATTCACGTGGGCTTCTGGACCTCGTGATGTTACACACAAAGGACTGGTTAGCCATCCTGGTTTTGGATTTCTCTATCTAAACGCTTTGATCCTCATACTTTTTCTGTGCAATTTCTTACGCTCTCTCCAAGTTTCTTACTATTAAGTTGCAAATTGTTTGATCATTTTAAACTAAGAGGACCATTAATTATTTAGATAACAATAAAGAACGAATGTCCAGATGTAGTTAGATGAACAAGATAGAAAGAAGTCACAAATGTGAATTGAATTATGAATTGCCTTTAAATGTCCTTTATAGTTCATTACAGTACATTTGAAGAAAAAACTTGTAATTGATGCAGATTGTAGCTTGTAATTTTTTTAACACATTAACTGCTGGACCATTTATTACCAGGACTCTGCAGCATAGGTCCATGGAGGACCACCAAATCAACAAGGACAGGATCAGTTATAGGACACAATCTGGACCCCTAGAAGTCGTAGGAAAGGAGGAAACTAAAACCATTGTGCCTTTATGAACAATGCTGCACATCCTCTTGCTGACACACTACCACTGAAGACTTTCAGACAACTAATTATTCAGCAGAAGTGTGTCAAGAAACACAACAGGGGGTTCCTTTAAGCCAACAGCAATATATCCGTATAATGCCTCCCTGGGACAGGGACTGGGACAGCCTTGCTTTACAGTGATTCCAGAGTGTGCAATTTATTTGTTTCTTTCTGTATTCATTTAAAGAGCTTCTGGAAAAAGCCAAAATTTCCCCATGGGGACAAATAAAGTTCTAACTATTGTGGTGGAAGTCTGGGGCTCTTGGCCAGCCGGGACGCCTGGAGGATGAAAGGACCGGGAGAGAGGCAGTACGTCCCCTGGGACATGAGAGGGTGCTCGGACAATTCCAGAGCCATGGACTGCAGCACTTCTGTCACACCAGGAAGTGCTGCAGGAAGATCATCAAGGAGAACCTGGAGAACATCCGGGGACAATATAAAATGGGCCGATCACTCCATTCTGAGAGCCGGCGTCAGGAGGTGGAGGACAGAGCTTGCGAAGGGAGGAGTAGAGATGGCAGAAGAGAGAAAAGGAGAAAGAAAGAAATGAAAAAAACGAAGGGACTAAGTTATTGTTGGTGATTTGAGCACTCTGTGCTTTATCAAGTGTGCTTCTTGTGTCTGGCACGTACCTTATCTGTCTGTCTGTCTGTCTGTCTGTCAACGGTAACTCTGTCTGAAATATAAAGAAGCCATTAACCACTTTATTTTGACCAACAAATTGTCTAAAAGTCTCAGTTTAAATGAGAGTCCTTGAAGGATGGCACCACGTAGAGTGCAGGCTTAGATGGACATGTGCCACAAATACAACATGTTCTTTGCACAGTCTGCACTTATTGCTCACAACACAGTTTGTGTTCAGTAGGTGGCAGAATGTTATTGTACTGCTGTACGGTGTCACAAAACGAGACAAAGACAGATAAAGGTTTGGGGCAGCCACCCATATAATTTGGTATCCTGGCTGCAAAAGTCGTTTTCAAAGCAACTGGCACTGAAGTGCATACAACAGAGTCCAAAACCAGACTACTGTAGAAGGGAAAAGGGTAGGCTTTTAAAGGGGAAGACAGGAAGCGAGGTCATAAGGATCGGGCACGTGTTCATTATTCATTGGATCAGGCCCGGATGTGACATCAGGGGGGCCGGAACTGGTAAGGTCTGTTTCCATTGGTTCGGTCCCAGAAGTGATGTCAAGAGAGCCAGGTGGAGCCTCCCGGGTTTGGTCTACAGGGAAGTGAGATGCCTCAGAACTGCCTTCACTCAAGCCCTTTAGCTGCCTCCCATGCGCGCGTGCGTGACAACGGATAGTTGTGACATGTCAGAAGCCTTCTGATGAAGAAACACCACTTCAGTACCAGGCCCTACAGGTTCCACATCACCCAATCGATTGTCACTATCTCGATCACTGTCATTATCATTGAATATTCACCTTGCAGCCAATCTAGCTGTTTCAGAACATCAGCAACGTTACAATTTTATTTGCAATGACATAACTATGGATTAGTCAGTCAGTCAGTCATTTTCCAACCCACTATATCCTACCACAGCGACACAGGGGTTTGCTGGAGCCAATCCCAGCCAACACAGGGTGCCAGCCCACCATAGGACATGCACACACCCACAAACCAAGCACACACTAGGGACAATTTAGGATCGCCAATGCACCTAACCTGTATGTCTTTGGACTGTGGGAGGAAACCCACGCAGACATGGTGAGAACATGCAAACTCCACGCAGGGAGGCGAACCCAGGTCTCCTTACTGCGAGGCAGCAGCGCTATCACTGCGCCACCATGCTGCCCTAACTATGGGTTATCTAGGTCTATTTTCCACAAGCTGTTGCCACCAAAAAAAGCAATTCAATGGCTGTCCACAAGATGGCAGCACTGTAGTAGGTAACTGAGATGCAGTATACTGGCTATACTTTGAGACACGATTTCTCTCATCTATCGCGTTTTGACAACCCCAGTAAGATGTGACTTCACTCGTACCTCGTGTTCAGAGTATTAATATAGTGTCTGTAGCTCCAAAATTGTGATTTTTATCCCTGCAGGACAGCATCTTAGAGAATGGTTCATGCACATTTTATCAGCCATGACTGTAGCACCTCACCAGCGCTCACTGGTGCCAACCCAATGGATCTTCACTCGTTACATCGTTATTTTAGGTAAGGATGGCTCGCCGCTGCCGCACTAGTTAGAAAATGTGCAGCTGTGGCTGGCTTGCCATTTTTTGTAGGCTGACACTGAAGTTGTTCATTTGAAAGACAGAATGCCAGATCACTACATTGGCGACTCATCTGTGATGCCATTCCCAGGTTGATGTCATTTGTCAGCACCCTTAATTTACTTTTGTTATTCTTTTATGGGTCTTTCACAATCATAACCGTCCATCCACTCATTCGTTTTCTTAGCTGGCTTATCAAGGGCAGGGTCATATCAAGGGTAGGCAAGCATCAGGTCAAGGCAGGAGCAAACCCTGGACAGGGTGCCAGTCCATTGCTAAAATAAAGATGACATGCAGTTATTTTAAGAAAGTAATTTAATATTAAATGTATTTGGTATAAACTTAAGAAGGGTAGCAATATAGTTTAGTTTATTGTACTATACTGTTTATTAACGGTAAGAAAATCTTGACTAAGCTGTTGTTAAAAGTGAGAGAATTCCCATCGGAGTTGTCACTCATGAGTCATGCAGTAATTGGTACATGTACTGTATAAAGTTGGGATTTGGCCAATTATGAAAAGTAGAAAGTTCCATGCCAATTAAAGTAAAGCATATACAAGTCGATATAATGATCTTTATTGGCATGCAGGATTGTGACAAAAGATCAGTCAGCTAAACAGTAACTGTTTTCGTGGGCTCGCTTGTGTTCTGAAGACAAGTGTATAGTAAACAATCAATTAAACAATCGGATCTGGTAAAAATTAAAAAGCTACCTTATGTAAATGATAAGGAGGAAATCCATGTGCTTTCTGCTCCGTGTTTTCTAATTTAGTGTTCTGCACCATCATAAAGACAGCCTGCTATTGCCTGACATTTTAATAGAGGACCCTAACGTTATGCACTGCTAATTTTTTAGTGAATACCAAAGGGTGCCCCTGATTCCTCCCTTGTGCTCAGTGCCACTGGGATGTGCTTCATGGCTTCACAACACCTCACTGGTTTAAGTGGGCTTGAAGATGGTGAATGGACCATCTCAAAGACACATTACATTATTTTTTTGGTACACTGTATTAATCCCACAGGGGAAATTGACTATTCGCATGACCTTTGGAGGTCAGAGCACAGGATCAGCCATTGCACAGCACCAATTTTCATGTTAAGGGTCTTCCTCAAGAGCCCAGCAGAGTAGGATCCTTCTTGCGCTAACGAGATTTGAGGCAAGCTTCCAGATACCAGTGCCAGTCCTTAGCCTGACAGTACATCTGTTTGCAGTGCCCCTTCCTGATTTAATCTGCTTTTGTAAATATTTGATGCTGAATGTTTTTCAGGGTCCAAACCAAAATCTATTAGTAATAGGGAGCAAAGAACACTTTTTTATTGTAACTTATTTATCTAATGAACAAAGTTACCCAATACCAATTGAACTGAAAATGAATTGTCCCTGGATTGGTTCACAGCTGAGTGTGAAGCGGCTGGGATGGGAATCAGCACCTCCAAATCTGAGACCATGGTCCTCAGCCGGAAAAGGGTGGAGTGCCCTCTCAGGGTTGGGAGCGAGATCCTACCTCAAGTGGAGGAGTTCAAGTATCTCGGGGTCTTGTTCACGAGTGAGGGAAGAATGGAGCGTGAGATCGACAGGCGGATTGGTGCGGCATGCACAGTGATGCAGGCTCTGCATCGGTCTGTTGTGGTGAAAAAGGAGCTGAGCCGTAAGGCAAGGCTCTCAATTTACCAGTTGATCTACGTTACTACCCTCACCTATGGTCATGAGCTATGGGTAGTGACCGAAACAACGTGATCGCGAATACAAGTGGCTGAAATGAGTTTCCTCCGCAGGGTGTCTGGGCTTTCCCTTAAAGATAAGGTGAGAAGTTCAGTCATCCGGGAGGGTCTCAGAGTAGAACCGCTGCTCCTCCGCATCGAGAGGAGTCAGATAAGGTGGCTCGGGCAACTGATCAGGATGCCTCCTGGACACCTCCCTGGTGAGATGTTTCGGGCACGTCTAACCGGGAGGATGCCTCAGGAAAGACCCAGGACATGCTGGAGGGACTATGTCTCCCGGCTGGGCTGGGAACACCTCGGGATTCCCCTGGAAGAGCTAGAAGAAGTGGCCGGACAGAGTGAAGTCTGGGCATCTCTGGTCAAGCTGCTGCCCCCGCAACCTGATCTCGGATAAGCGGAAGAGGATGGATGGATGGATGGATGAATTGTCCCTTTTAGTGAAGTCAGCCCAGGTGAAGAAACAGTTAGAGTCAGCTAACTGAACACAGCCGAAGTTCACTTAGACCTCCTTCCCACTCACAAATATGTAGAAACACCTGCTTGCTCTACGTGTATTTTGGGCACTGATACCTGTTTTTATGCCCTAATGCCATAGGTGTCTCAGATAGCTCGCTCGTTCAAGACCAGGTCAGTGGACAGTTTTAAATGTTCCCTGCATCAACCAACAGGTGGCAAACATGTTACTCGGTGAGTCTGCAAACTTGTAGTTGAGATGGCAGAGGACAAACATTTCTTGCCTGTTTCAGCGCACAGCACAGATGGGGAATTCTTGAGTCTCAAAAATCTCACATTATACTGTTATATACTTTTATATATATATATATATATATATATATATATATATATATATATATATATTGTGATGGATGGCCGGCAGCTCAACCCAGCCGGGTTGCCCCTGGAATGGAAGGATGGAGGAGGCACCTACTTGCTGACACCACTTCCCCCAAAACGCTAGATGGCATCTCCCCTGCAGTGTGGCGGTGCCACGGATTCCCACAGGGAATCCTGGGACTTGGAGTTCGGTTTCTCAGCCCTGTTGGGTGCTGTGGGTGCCACCAGGGGGAGCTATTGAAGAACCTGGGGATTCATACTTTCCTTTTAGCCCGGAAGTCACGAGGAAGGAAGCCCCGAAGTATTTCCGGGCTGAAGAAAATGTCAAGGACTATTTAAAGGACTGTTGGGAACTCAGCAAGCCGAGGTGGAGTTGGGTGGTAGAGGACAGAGCTTGCTGGGAGGTGTGGAAGATAGATTTGGAGATTTAAATATTATTGTGTTTATTTGTTTATGGTGGTGGAGGTGCTTTGGGCACTAGTTACTTGAAGAAAAGAAATTAAACAGCTTCTTGTTGTTTTAATAATGTGTTGTCAGTGTGTGTGGGATTAAGTGCTGGTATAGTGTCATCTAGTGTTACAATATGTATATAGAGTTATGTATATTGGAGTTTCCAGAAAATTCTAGTAGTAAGTTGGAGTTTCTAATTTTGTCTTTTTGATGAAAGTCTCAGCAGAAACAAAGGAAAAGATAGTGCAGAACCATCGTTACCAGATATTCTTCAACGTCTTAAGCTGATGAATGAACCCGAACAGCTGAAGTTGGAGGAACTGGTATCAGAAAGGATTGTTATCCTGGTACCACTCAGCAGGTAAACCTCTCCTCTGTAAGATGTCTCCTTCTTGTTGGTGACAGATCTATGATGATGGTGTCGTCTGTAAATTTTGATGGAGTTGGGGCTGTGTTTGGGCACACAGTCAAAACAAGGAGTACAGAAGAGGGCTTAGCACATCACTCTGTGGAGTGTCCATGTTGAGGGTCAGGATGGAGGATATGATGCTGTTAATCCACACCTGCCAGGGTCTGTTGGTTGGGAAGTCCAAATCTGCAAACTGCAGAGAGTGACACTAAGTTCTGAATTATAGAGTTTGGTGGTCAGCTTTGCTGGTACAAGAGCATTAAATGCTGCGCTGTAATCTACCAGGAGGACTCTGGCAAAGCAGCCTGTATTATCTTGATGTGTCAGTATGGTATGAAATGCAAGGGATTTGGCATCCTCTGTGGACTGTTTGTGACGACATGCAAACTGGAGACGATCCAGACTATGCATGCTTGCAGGTAAGTGCTCTCCATCAAACTGACTCAGTCTGGGGAATTGAACCACCAGCCCTGCAGTTTACACTTCAACGCATTAAGCATAAGGCCACACTGCCTTATTATCTCTGATTTGAAGTAAGGTTCTGATTAGATTGCGCACTCGCTATTTTAACATTGCAATGACATTTAACACTAAAGCTACAGGAAAGGCATACATATACATGGCAGAATCTGTACAACAGGTGATCCGACTTGTCTGTCTCTCTTATTTCTCGACGTACGTATTTAATGTGCCTCCGGGGACGCATTCAAAGGTGATTTTCATTTCCACAGCTGTCGGCCAGAGGAAGACCTAATGAGAACGTAGCACTTATAATAACGTCATACATTACATCTAAATATAAAATGAAGCTCAACTGAATTTTTATATTTAGTTGAGTCAACACATCTGTAATATGGCTTTGTATCCGCCCGTTCAGAGCTAGCTGGTGAAGTTTTTCTTAGATCCTGACTTTAGTATTCTCAAAGTGTCTAGAGAAAGGTTTCTTTAAACAGAGCACGCTCTTTAGGGGGATATAATTAATGTGCCGTTCTTTCCTCCAGAGTCATCATTTTGAATCACTACCGGATTTTAAAAGAGAAAGAGAAGTCAGTAAAATTATAATGGAACCCAACCCCCCCAACACACACACTTTGTAAATTGCTATTCCCCTATTTATTGAGTGCAAGGATTTCAACTGTCTGTCACCTTGATGGGCAGACCGCAGTCCTACTATTAAACGGACTCATTTTAGTTGGTATTTGACTGATTTGACTTATCAGGTGCCTTGACATCGCCTGTTGATGAGCGTAGTGATAGATCACTTGTCAATTAGACTCTTCCTTTCCTTTCCACACTCATATACTGCGGCCAGTGCACTGCACTGAATCAGAATGAAATTCTCGGCACAGTGTTTCATTGCATGCACAAGTCCAGATATGTCAAGGTTTGCAAAAATACTTTTAGCAAGAGGCTTAATTTCCGAGAAGTGAATGTCACACCACATATAAATGGCAAATTGTCATATTATTAAATGGTGCACGGCTAATATTTCTGATGTGATTGGTATCTTTACTAAGAGTTTCATCATATTTCAGTCTTCCATAGATGTGCTTCAAAGTCATATTACTGTTCAAATCAGCTTTTGTGTAGCTCTAATGTGCATGTCAGCCTTATTGGATATGAAGATGGCATCCCACACCTCTGCCTTGGCATCATCAAGAGATGAGCTAAAGCTGCCCTCATGGCTGCCTAAAAGAGTAATAAAGAGTATGTTGCTTAAAAGAACTATGGAAAGGTCAAAACTGAAATAAAGAGACTTGTTATGTTATGCTAGTGAACTAGTAGGAAATAATTTTGGAGTAAGTGAGAGGTATGATGTAGTCGAGATCAATATAAAGGTTAAAACTGGAAAAGCAGCTGCACTATTATCAAAACCAAAATGAGATACGAAATTGAGATCACAAACCTTAGGCATGAGGCAGAAACCAAAAAGGACTTACATGAGAATAAGAACATTTTTGAAAGCAAAAAGAGGTTTGGAATCTGGAACTGATTCCAAGAATGACCTTTGAAACCTGTCATGTTGTTAGCCAAAAGGTCACGACCTGTGAGACCACGCCTCCAACAACACAGGAGGTGCTATATTCCACCCAAAAATGTTACATACCCCATACATTTTGTAGTAATGGCTAAGAAAATTTTGTTTTCTTGTAGAATTAGAAACTTTATGTACAACAGCAAACAACGTGAAAAACGATTATTCTCGTGTTACTCATATTGTAAAATCCATGTGTCCCAGTTGTATGCTAAAAATCAGCAAAATGTATGCATTTTTTGCTAAAATATCATTAACAGTTATTTATAGAAAACCACATGATACCATTTTATAATAATAAATAATAAGTTTTATTTATGTAGTGCCTTTCATACATTCAAGGACACTTTACAATTCAATAAACACTTCAACAATACCATAGAAATTATATACAAAACCATGAATAATACTCATTGAAGAGATATGTTTTTAACAGGATTTTGAAATGAGTAACAGATTTTTCCTCACGAAGGCTTCCAAATTTTAGGGGCTATCACATTGAAAGCTCTGCCACCCTTAGTTACTAGCCTGTATTTAGGTACATTGGGTAAGTTAGCGTCCGATGATCTTAAAACACGAGGAGGAGTGTAAGGAAGCAGCAGCTCAGACAGGGAATGAGGGGATAAACCATGAAGGGCTTTAAAGATGAGAAGAATAATTTTCTATTTGATTCTTGAAGAAACTGGTAACCAATGCAAATCATAGCGGACAGGAGTGATGTGAGCAGATTTTTTAGTGTGTGTAAGTAGACAAGCAGCAGAATTCTGAACATACTGTAATCTACTGATATATTTAGTCGGGAGGCCATAAAACAATTGCATTGCAATAGTCCAGATGGGTAGTGATGAAAGCATGAATGAGTGTTTCAGTATCTTTCACACTGAGGAAAGACTGCAGATGAGAAATGTTGCAAAGATGAAAAAAAGCTGTCTGTACTATTAAGCTAATGTGCGGTTGAAGAGTAAGAAGCTGATCAAAGATGACACCCAAATCACGAAAAGATGTTGAGGGTTCAACCAAGATCCCATCGATGTCAATTTTTAGCCCATGAAGGGTTGACAGGACAGATTTGGTACCAACTAATAAGATTTCTGTTTTATCAGGATTAAGTCGTAAAAAAATATCTGTCATCAAATGATTGATTTCCTGAATGCAGTCAGTCAGTGCAACAGGTGAAGATGTTGCAGTTGCATCAACACTTACATAAAGTTGTGTGTCATCGGCATAGCAGTGGAAGCTTAGATCATACTGACGAGTAATCTCACCTAATGGGAGCATATAGATGTTAAAGAGGATTGGACTTGGAACTAACCCTTGAGGGATACCTTGTGTGAGTGAAGTAGTGGCAGATTTGTGTTCCCTAATGAAGACGTAATACTGGCGATCACTGAGGTATGATGTGAACCAAGAAAGAGCAGCACCAGAGATACCAATAGCTAAAAGTCAGGACAGTAAAATGTCACAGTTAACTATCAAATGCGGTGCTTAAGTCAAGGAGAACTAGAATAGCGGCCATCCCAGAATCTGCAGTTATAGGTAAGTGTTTTATCTTGGTAGAGTATATTGCTCTACTTTCCCCTATTGTATTATTAATATGTAGCCATAGAATGCCTAATCTCACAGACTTACCACTGTTTATAAAGTATTATTCTATATAACTTATCCCCACCTTCCCTTCTATATCTATAACCTCAGGCAATTAGATGTAGTAAAAAGACAAGCAGGAATTAAGTTACACATAAAATAATGTATTACTGATAATATTCATAAATAATAACAAAATGCAAAGTACATTTGAATATTGCCAACCATACGACCTGATAAAATGGTAATGTGTAACTCAGGTGGCACACAGACTTGTAGTTACTTAAAATATCTCTAGTTAAGGCATCATTGGTGCTCAGCTTTCTTCAGAACAGGCCTCAAGCCAGTCTCAATATGGCTGAAGCTGTGCTCTTCATTGTGCTGTCAGTTCATGGTGTGATGGTCTTCATCAGTTGTTAACAAGAGAACGATACTTCTACATTATCACAGGTTAACAAGAGAGAGAGAATGTGGTTGAGCAAGCAAATTTATAGGTTTTCTGTCCAACCCCTACAGCCAATAGGACATCATGGTACTTAAAGGCCTCTGAGATAAGCCAATTCCAAACAGCCATATCTCACACCAGTAGGGGGAAATAGTACATCTTAACACCTGCAACTCCCCCCCCCCCCAGACCATATGTTAGACTAACCTGGCTTTGTGTGCGGGTGTTGAAAGACTTTAGCAGAGAAATACTCATCAAACTGGTTTAAGACACATCCCCCAAATCCCGTCGTAAAATTACAAAGAAACTTAGTCGTAAACGGGGTGCAAACACGAATGCCTCTCACCAAAGTAACACTAAATTACATTGCTTTGCCTAAATTATAAATAAAGACATACATAACATTTATCAAGTTTTATGCAAAATCTTACATCACAACAGTAAGTCATTGGTTACCTTAAGTAAAGCAGTTTCAGTGCTATGTAGGGCTCTGAATCCAGATTGAAAAGGCTCAAGCAGGTTATGTAATAATTTTAAATAATCATTAAGTTGAGCAGCAACAACCTTTTCTAAGATCTTAGACATAAATGGAAGATTAGAAATTGGGCAATAAAATTTTAGCGGTAACGGATCTGAGCTGGATTTTTTTAAAACAAGGGTTACAGCAACAGTTTTTAAATCACTTGGAACAACACAGGTGTGGAAACTACAGCTGATAAAGTGAGAAATTGGAGCAGAAAGTTGGTCAGTGTAGGATCTAGGTGGCAAGTAGATTGATTTAATTTAGATATTACTTCAGCAATTTAAGTTGGTATAGTGGGGTTAAATTTAGATAAATAAACTGTAGATTTAGAAGTATAATCGGTCGACAGAGATGAGGAATGGTTAGTAGAAAAACCTTGATATATGGTCATAATTTTTTATAAGCCTGCTTAATTCTGAGTAGGGCCACTGGGAGCTGGAGCTGGAGTCTAACCCAGGAATCAAAGGGCCCACAGTCTCAAAATGACATAATGAACAATCTCATTGAATTTTTTCTTGGTCACCACTGAAAATGACATGCGGTAAGTAACATATAAAAAAAAATTTTTTTTTTTTGGTTGGTATATTCCTTTGATGACGGGAACAGAAAAACAGCCGTGAGCATGATTAATTCAAAATGGCACAAATGCAAACAAAAGTAAGCACCGAATCAAAAAGCTAAGATTCAAATCAACTGTAGGGCACAACAAACCACCGCTTTGAGTGGTCAATCTGAAAAACAATCCAGAAAAATATGCAAAAATTAAATAAACGATTCAATCATAACACTTGAATTTGCAAAATGTGACCTAATTGTCATGATTTGATTCCAGTTTTTAATTTGGCTAAATGGTTTATAGGACTATAAAATAAATAATAGATGTTTTGGTGGATTATTATATTATTTTAGTTATTTTTTGTACTATCCCACAATGCCTTCTTGTTTTTTCTGTGGTCACTGCCATTTTGGGACTTTATTGTTGACAGTTGCCATGTGGTTGTTAAGTACACTGACTCGCAAGTACACAGCCAAACCAAAATGAAAATGGAGTCGAAGGGCAAAGATCAAAACCAGGAGACAAGCAGATCTTTCATCAAAGCCAATAGACCGTTGGAAATTCATAAAACAACACCAGGGAATTGAAAAACCAGGAAGGACTAAATTATAATCTCTTAATGCAGCACAACAAGGTCTGTCCATCAAGCTTGGATACCCTAGGAATGCCCAAGGTGGTCTTTTATATTGTTACCAAAATGATGATACAAACGAGTGCATCCCGGAGAATTCTGGAAAGGATGTCCATGGGGACATTACAATAACATTTATTTCTATAGCACATTTTCATATAAATGATGTAATTCAAAGTGCTTTACATGATGAAGAAAAAGAAAAAAGACAAAATAAAGAAAAAAATAGAATTAGGGAACACTAACATAGAATAAAAGTAAGGTCAGATGGCTAGGGAGAACAGAAAAAAAAAAAAAACTCCAAAAATAAAATCTGCAGGGGTTCTGAGGCCACGAGACATTAGAAAAATTACTTCACGGAAAACAAAATGAAATGGCGATAAAATGTGATCAAATAGTGAACTTTTTCAGATTGAGTTTCAAGCAAAATTAAAGACCAATTTTAAATCATTTGAGTCTCAAAACTTTATTATCCTTAAATGGATTGTTAGGAACTGAACAGGTGTTTACACAAAAAAATGTACAAAAGTTGGAGATTATAACATTAGGAATAATGCTGGGGTCATGCATGGTGTGACATCACAGATCAAGGGCTATAAAAGTCAGCCTGTTGACCCTTCTGGTTTGTCCGACTTTGTGGATCTAACCCAAAACTCTCACTTTACTATTTTTTATTAAAGTCCTTTCTGGTTGGACATTCCCTTTTGGTTCTGACTGTGATTTTTGTCTTACATCTGGGCTTTGGATTACATTTATGATCCTCTTGCTCCATTTCTTGACATGACTATTGTTTCACATTCTGGATCTTGTTTATTAGATTCTTTGATTCCTTGGCTTGTTTCTTTTCACCTCATCCTGTCTCCTGATTTCAATTCCTTATCCTATGCGGTTCAGCACATTAATCAAGACCAGAAGTTCCCAAGTACTTTTTGATCCTAGATGAACAAATAAAATTACTGCTTATTTTCATGCCACCTAATTTATTGATCAGAAGCCAGTGAACAAGATGTTCTTATTTCTACTTTAAGTCCAAAAACACTCAAACAGTGTTTGTTTTAACAAATGTACCAGGAATTTATTTCTTTTCTTTGCAGGAGCAGATTATTTTTCTTGAGTTTGCCTATTTAGTTTTTTTCTCTCAAAATATTCATTTATAATTAAGGACATATGATAAAGAGAGTACAGAATGAAATTATTGGCAGCATTTTGGGCATAATGTTGTTTGCACCAATGGCTAATAGGATGAACAATACATCAGCTTTAACATCTACTGTATATCGGCACATAACGGCTTAGAAATGACACATCGGACAAGGGCAGAATTTACATTTGTGTGGCAGATGTTTTACATGATGTCACTATTTGAAAAATGACTAATGACTAACGCTGGCAGCTATAAACAAAGTGAAAAAGGCACATACTCAAGTGAAAAACTTTAATCTTCTTATATAATAGCTACCGTGGCTGTCTGTTTGTCTGTCCAGGATTTTAAATCACCTGTAGCTCACAAACCGTTTGAACTATTGATGTGAAATTTGGTATACATATACTACGTAACCTCTACTGTCTGCTTTCGGGGTTATTATTTTTATTCCTCTTTTTGTTTTTATTTTATTTTATTGTAGAATCAACTCTCGGCCTTGGCCAGCAGGGCGGCCATGTGGCGCATGCGTACGGGCGCCATTCTCATTCCCTACCACCTTTACCATCACTTCCCCTACCTCTTCATCTACTCTCTATACAGTAATCCCTCCTCGATTGCGGGGGTTGCGTTCCAGACCCCCCCGCGATAGGTGAAAATCCACGAAGTAGAAACCATATGTTTGTATGTTGGTTATTTTTATATATTTTAAGCCCTTATAAACTCTCCCGCACTGTTTATAAATATTCCCCGCAGAGTTATACAGCATAATCCCTTTGTATTCTCTTAGATATTAGGTAAGATTCATTGAAATTATGTAAAACCTAAATATTATTTTAAAGATATTGAGTGTCTCCGATATCACATATGTTACAGCCATTACGATAGACAGGCCACCAGCAATAAATACGTACAATGCAAGAAAAAAAGTATACAGTAAATGTGTGTACAGTGACACTAAACGTACGTACATGTACTAAGCACTGTAAGAAGAAAATTAATTATGGTTACTCACCAACAATGACACGATGACTTGTCCGATAACAATGAGTTTAATTTTACTGCACAACAAAGGAGAGCGTTACAGCCCTTGTAAAGGAGCCACTTCAGGCGATTGTGTAGCACTGCCGTTGTTCTTCTTCTGGCAGTCTTCAATCCAAATCCCTAAAGCAGATTCCATCCAGACTACTGCCTTATTACATCCACTTACAACTCGTTTTGCACCCTGGTTAAAAGGACACTGCGGCCGTAGATCTTATATTCCTTTCCTACTTTTTAAATAAAAAGAATCGTAGCCTTCAACAAATCCAAAACGTTTACCTTTTCGGCAATCGTTAACATCTTCTCCTTGCGCTTGGGCACGGCCCCTGAAGCAGTAGCAGATTGTTTTGGAGCCATAATGAAGGGCTTGACTATGCACAAAGATAAACACTAAAGAGCACAACTCTTTACACAGCGAAACACGTTGATGCTGAATGAGCGAGACGAGACTTCCTGGTTAACACTGCCTTCAGCACGCAGGAGCTCAACTGCGTACTCTGATTGGTTAGCTTCTCAGTCAGGAGAACTTAACTGTGTGCTCTGATTGGTTAGCTTCTCAGCCATCCGCCAATAGCGTCCCTTGTATGAAATCAACTGGGCAAACCAACTGAGGAGGCATATACAGGAAGTAAAAAGACACATTATCCGCAGAACCCGCGAAGCAGCGAAAAATCCGCGTTATATATTTAGTTATGCTTTCATATAAAATCCGCGATAGAGTGAAGCCGCGAAAGTCAAAGCGCGATATAGCAAGGGGTTACTGTATATAAAATCCTAAGCCTAAAAGTGCAACGATTTTGTGCAACGATTTTATTTGACTTTTTATTTGATTTTTTTTTTGCCATGCTTTAAATCGGGCTTATTTTAAAACCTACATATATATGTTTGGTATCATTCTTTTCGGAATTTATCATACTTTAATGTGATGTTGTTATATTTTCAGATTCTTATTCCTTTTTTAAATTATAAAGTAAAAAATTTCAAGAACTCCCATCCCGCGAGACGACACTTTGTGCCAAAAGATTTAACAACGCCCGGGGCTGGAAATAAAAGACAAAGAGTAGGACAGCTGCTGTACAGGATTTTAAATGTTCAAAGCACCGTACGAGATGCAGATCACGCGGCACGGCAGCAGCAGCAAGCCAGCAGCTGATTGAGCAAAGAGGAGGTAAAAAAAACTGTATTTGTTTCCCATCATTTCACCGTTTAAGAGGGGGTTTTGGAGGAGCCACCGCATCTCCTTGGGGTGAGTTCAGCCCCACTCTTCACAACACTGGTGGTAGAAACGCAAAGTGGCTGGCGAGCAAAATAAGCAGCGTGGAACCCCCTAGTATCTTAAATCATTCTTGAGGCAGATTAAGATAAACGTACTAAGTAATTGCAACACAAAAACTGACTTAATCAATTTAAATGCGAAAAAATGCTGACGGAAGAGGAGAAGAAGCGCGCCGCTAGGGTGGAGAAAATAAGAGCTGCTCAGGAAGCAGCAAGCGCATCAACCTCTGAGCAAACAAGTGATAAACGTACAGAGAAAGAGGATGAAAACTATAAGTCAAGTGTATTCACTGCACATTATCGTGCAGTATGCCGTTACTGGTAATGTAATGATTAGTGTGGATCAGTGAAATTCGCCAAAGTGTTTCCCACAGTGAATATGCTGTGAATATTTTCTTTTAAGTTTGCCATACAGCAGGCTTTGACAAGTTATTTTTTTTCTCCAATGCCCCATGATGCTTTGCATGGCCAGGATGGCATTATAATGCTATGGCAGCCAATGTTGGATGGGACAGCTGGGAAAGCCCAAACTGCCAGTACATAATGTTAATCCTAGTAGTAGGCTAAAAATTAGCAAATACATTTAAATTCAAAACACACATGAGGGAGGAAACTCCCAACCGCCATGCCTCCTGCCCTGCTCATCTGCCCGATCTTTCTTCTCCTATACTATATAACCCCCCCCCCCCCAAACCTGAGCAGGCTCCCTTTGTAAACACCTTGTGGGTGCAGCACCCTGATTACAATCCGAGGAGTGCCGCTGTCAAACGACTGATCAAATCAAGCAATCCATTCGTCTCCACACCGAACACCCTGCAGTGGCTTAGCTCCTCATTTGTGTCCACACCCATCGAACCTGAGTTGTGCTGTTCTGCACACTGCCATGGACCCCTCAATGTGCATGACCACACTCCTAATCCTAAAGTATCATCTTATACTTTAAAGGGATGGCTTCTCTAAGTATGCAAGTGCAGTTTAATTGTCAGTGTGTATGTTGTGTAATGGTAAAGAGTAGTTAAACAAAATGGCCGCTCACGACATTCACTCATAGTGGATAGCCTGGCGTAACAGCTGGACCCTGGTCTCCACAGTGAGATGCTTGGAAGTTGCTTAACCTGTGCAGTCGGCGGTCAGATGTATCATTTATGAAGCTACAAACGTTGCTATTGTGTACTATTTTGATGTGAAAGGCGCTCCATTATTCATTCAGTCAAGCCTTTATTTTCAACCCTGCCATCTTGTGGCAATGGTGGCATGCTAATTTAAACTCCAGATTGATAATAAATCTGAGTCTTGTGATGAACCTTAACGTAAAAATAAGAGTCTTGGATGTGCTGGCATCGACAGTGGAATAAATTGAAGGATCCTTAAGTGTTTCAGACTACAATCAATCAAGGCAAAGGCAGCTCTGATCATTAATGTCTCTTACAAATGGTAACATGAAAGGTAATCGTTAAAAAAAAATCTCTCGTAGACTGGGAGTTACTTTGTTTTCTTGTTTGACTAAATGTTCCCCTTTGAAGGCCGCTATTGTAACAGCGTGTATGGCTGCATTTTTCATTTCTGCTATTTCTCTATGGCCGTAGTTTGGAAGTTATGTTACGCTGAAATGTGAAGAATGAGACTGGAAGATTCTCGTTGTTTTGTTTTTTTTTGGTATGTAATTATTTATTTGCTTTTAATATAAATTTTTTGCTTTGTCCTAAAAGAACCCTTTTAATTTATCAAGACTGCCTCGGAATTATTCTGCCATTTTGACATTTTAAAGATAAACCTTTTGAAAATAATGCTGTCATTTTTGCACTGTTCCCTCTGTTATTAAAGGTGTCCCGTGTAGCACAGAGGATTGTAATTTCATAACAGCAAGGAAGTCAGAAAATTACTGGATGTGTGTATGAATATGCCTCTGTTCCAGATGTATATTGTGTTGACATTTACTTTGAAAAAATATCCATTGCAAATGTGCTGTGTGCTGATTTTCCATTTAAAGAAGACGATGACAAATGAAGTAGAAGAGTGCAGCGGGTAAAAGAGGGCAGGCTGAAACAGCGGAAAAAGACACTTTCAAGGCAATCGGCTGGCCTGATGTCCTGTCCTGCTGCCCACATGGCTTTCAAGGGATTTCAGGTAGGGTTTTGTGAGAACAGACAAGAATGTCCTCCCACCGGCACCTGCTGCTGGATGAGCAGATGTTGTGTATTATATGAGGGGTCTTGGCTTACAAGCTTGTAGAAGAAGGGATGCCAGCACTTACAATGGCTAACAATGGAATGGGATGCATATATTGTATGTTGTGCAATCCTGAGGTGTTAGTGGGGGGTCAAGCACAGCTTGAAAGGAACAAATAGGAACTGTGCACCCTATTTTATTTTATTTTTTTTAATTTAAAGAGATTGGCCCAAGCAAACTTGGCTACCTAAAATATTGTACTTTGTTAATGATTTCATTCTTGCTTAAGAATTAACTGAATATTTTTGTAAGTAATTGAAGTAGAAACTATAAAAAAAGCTTTGCAGTATTGTAAGGTGTGACCACTAGGGGGTGCCATCAAGCCCCAACAGCCCAGACGCCACTCCAAATACGCAAGTCCCCGAGTTCAAAACCAGTATTTATTGAACGGTGTACCTTTAACAGGCTTCTTTTGACGCAACACAATTGTTTTTCTTTTTCTCTTTTCCACTCATCCCAGGTAAGTGCTGTCCGTCTCCTCCTCTCCCAACTCCAACTCCTTGAGTATAGTGGACGGCTTCTTTTTATTCCCCAACCCAGAAGCACTTGCCAAATGCTTGTCTCTGAAAAGCACTTCTGGGTTAGGCAGAACCTGAGCCTTCACTTCTTGACAGGTCCCACTGGTGGCCCCCATGGATCCAACACGGCAGTCTTATGTGACCATATCTCCAATGCTGCCCTGTGGGTATCCATACCAAGGTTGGCTAAAGGGGATGCTGCCACCCAGTGTATTGGTGGAAAGGCCTGCATGTGAGAGACAGCCTCCCATTTCCCATATATTCAATTCAATTAGATAAACCTTATCATTCCCATGGGGATATTCAGATGTATACATAAAAAACAAGGATAGAGTCCTACAGGACAAATAATACAGATAATTTATTAATTAATCGGCAAGTAAATGATAATAATTAAATAATACGTATCCCATTCGGATGCCCCACCCATTTTGCCTTTGGCATCACAGCTGGGCATGTGCTGTTGCTCTTCCTTTCTGTACCATTCATTATGATGGCATCCCAGCTGGGACACTGATTTGTCCATTACAAAGGCTCCAGTTTAAGGAACGTTGATCAGTAATGCATGTTTTTGATGAATAAGAGATAAGAACCTGTTTAAATTAAAGGTATGAGGCAGAACTGCGACCTAAAATGCCCGTATGATTTCATAAGCTGTTTCTAGTTTCTGCAAGCATGTTGCCTTGTTTTCTCCTTCTGATGGCAGAGATTTTCAAAACACAATTTTAGTTTTATGAACTTCAAATAATGGCATAGTTACCTTACAAACATGACCATACCTAATTAAAGCTACATAAGGTCAAATAAGTAAGCAGTTGGGGGCAGTGGTGGGGGTCAAATACAAAATGCTTTGAGTTACTCCCTAGACTTCAAGCAACAAGACAAGTAAGACCTGGGGGGTATTTTCCGTACGTCGCTTAAATCATCCGAGATCAGATGCCTCATCTTGGATGAGTTAATGCCGGTGAAGCTCATCTGAGATAAGTCAGTTTTTCAAACGCAGCCATGTAGTAGATTAGTCTAGCTGGATCAAATCATCCGAGATGAACGCGCGCGCCCGCACTGACTGAAAAGCCCATATATAATGAGTCTAGAAAACATGATCAGCAAGTTTTTGATAGGCTGTAACAAAAGAAACGAAAGAATGGGTGCATTTTTTTTTCCACACAAGGGGAGCAGGACCTTTTATTCGAAGGATATGAAGAATTTCAAGATTTAATATGCACAAGGGGTAACATTGCAAAAGCAGTCCAAACCAGAAAAGACGGCTGGCAAAAAGTGGCTGACAAATTAAACGCTAAGTAGTGTGCATTGTACTTACTGAATGCAGCGTTTCATTTCCTATGTGTCAGATTAATTATTATATAATATGTCATAATTCCCGATCAAACGTGAGCACAAGGAGAACATGGGAACAGGTTAAAGTGAAGTACAAGAATATACTTCAAACTGGTAACTATTAGTAAAGAACTATTTAAAGAATTGGTGACATAAAGAATCATATTTAATATAAAAACATTCATTTTAAAGCTAATAAGAAGGCAGACAAGCAAAAAACAGTTAGAGGTCCACGCGGTCCAGACCTAACCCCTGCAGAAGAGTTGGCTCTCCAGTAAAATGCCCATCGCCCTGTTTCTGAGGGCATTTTTTTTGTTGGGTCAGTTGCAGGGAATGTCATATCCCTAGAACTTGTGTCTGACCAACGAGATATTGACGAAGGTCAAATATTTAATGAAGACACTGTGTCTGATTATTTATCAGGAGGAGAGGTACATTTTCCAAATAATTTTTGATCAAACTCCACTGTGATCAGTCCCATGTGCCTCAATCACATTTGGAAATCCTGGGTAATGAAAATATTAAACTGATTGTGAGATTCTTTATGGAACTGTCGGTGTTTTTGCTTGGCATGAAACGCCTCTTTTATTGTCTGCACCCGCAGATTTAGAGGAAACACTATGAAAACCCGAAGGAAATATTTCAGAGCCAAACAGACTTTACGAATTGCCTGACAAACTGCACTTTTAGATAGATTTTCCGCATCGCCTACAGTATATAAAAAAAGTGCCGCTTGCAAAAAAACTCAAAGCAATGCTATGTCTGTGTGGTTGTGAGAGCCTGACTTCGCCTAGTTTGACTTCGAATATAAGGTGCTAATAAATCTTTGAGGTACAATATTCCCCTTTATCTAAAGCGGTATCTTTCAAAAAGAATTTCCTCCGGGAGCAATAAAGGATCTTGCTGATCACGCAAACCCTCTCTATATGAAATTCTCTTCTTATAATTTGCACACCAATATCAATTGGTTGCTCATTTATGAACGGTGAGGCTATGACTGAATGAATTCCATGCACGGACACTGATTAAGTGTGTGAGCTAATCCTTGTTTACATAAAACAGACCTGCTCCGAGCAGGTTTGAGGATTTGGATCCAGCAAGAGTTTCGAAAAACCGACAGATCCAGGATCATGTTAAATCATCAACAATTACATCCGGCTAAATGAGTAATCCACCCCCCTGGACGCTGGCAGACATATTGAACGTGTTGCTGATCTGCGTCTATATGCAGAACTTTATGACAATCTAGGTTGTTTGGTGTAGATTGCCCCACTCTGTAAGTTCAAGGTTCAAGATTATGTACAAGAACAGACAACAAAAAAGAGATTAGATTATTTATTTATAAAAGCACATTTCAAACAACAGAGGTTGTGCCAAAGTGCTGTACAAAGAAACATTAAAATAAACACAATGCAAACAATCATGCAGAAGCAGATTAATAAAACAACTAATTATAACATCTACCAAAATCCCATTATGAAGGCGTAAGAAAACAAGTAGGTCTTAAGTGGACTTTTAAAAACCTTGATAGAGGATGAATACCTGATGTGGAAAGGCATGTCATTCCAAAGCCTAGGAGCAATAACTGAGAAAGCTCGCTGTCCCCTCGACTTCAGCCGAGATCTTGGAACTACAAGGAGTAGTTGTCCAGAAGACCTCAATGCTCCTGGTACCACATAGGATGTCACAGATGTATTTTAGACCGAGACCATCCAAGGCTTTAAAAACAAACAAGAAGCTTTTAAAATCAACATGACACCTCACCAGTAGCCAGTGCAGAGAGGCAAAAATGGGGGAGATATGATCCTTTTTCCTAGACCCAATTAAAAATCTAGCTGCAGCGTTCTGAAAGCAGATGAAGATGCGACAGAGCAGATTTGGGCAGTCCTAGATTTAAAGAATTACGAGATGTAATAAAGGCATGAATGACTATTTCCAAGAAGAATAACCATCCATCCATCCATTTTCCAACCCGCTGAATACGATCACAGGGTCACGGGGGTCTGCTGGAGCCAATCCCAGCCAACAAGGCAGGAACCAATCCCGGGCAGGATGCCAACCCACCGCAGAAGAAGAATAACAACTAGAATAAAAAGAATTAACAACAGAGAATCACCAAATATATTTCACAGTTGTTAACAGACTAGCACAGTATTATTAGGCTGATCACTGTTTAATTGTCTAATGGCTTGTGGAATGAAACTCGTATGAAATCTGTCAGTTCTGTACCATTCAGTACCACTTGCTAGAGGGCAGTAGGGCAAACAGTCCATTGATGGGGTGAGTGTGCCTCCAATACTGTTGGTGGCCTTGCACCGGCAGCATTTTCGGTAGAGTTCTTGTATGGAGGGCAGAGATGTCCCTCATCTGCTCTCACCACTCTCTGGTCTGGTAAATCAGGTCTGAGGCAGTACTGTACATTCTCCATACCAGACAGAGATGCAGGTGGTCAATGCGTTTTCCGTGCTGCCTCTGTAGAAAGAGATGAGGGTGGGAGGGAGGAGGCAAACTGTTCTCATGTGCTGCAGGATGTACAGTCACTTCTGTTCTCTCTTAACTAGGGAAGAGGTGTGTTTTGGGTCCTGGAGAGAAGATTTGTTATCTTCACTCCCAGGAACTTTGTGTTCTGGAATGACTCCACAGTGGAGCTGGTCGAAAGAGAGGGGAACGTGAGTGGCATGGTTCTAACTGAGGCACCAGTGATCTCTTTTGTTTAACCTCCTTAGTGTTAGACCCTAGCTGTAAAAACAGTGCTACTGTAAATGCACTGGTCCCGAGAGTCACTTGGGCAACGGTATAGATGCGTTTCATGTAAGAGACTTTACTCGGGCTGTAAAAGTGCCATCAGCGTTAGACATGAGCGTCACTCAGGCTGTAAAAACAGCGCAAAAAGCATTAGTGGTGAGTGTCACTTGGGCAACGGTGTAGATGTGTCTCATGTAAGATGTAAGGTTTACTCGGGCTGTAAAAGTGTCATCAGCATTACTTGTGCAACGGTATAGGCATGTCTGGCGTAAGTGTCAGTGCCTGAGTGTTACCTAGGCAATGGTAACCAAGCCTCATAATGGCATCTCTCATGAAATGCCTCTCATCAGCAGTGATGATGAGGTGATTCTGTCTTCAGGCAGCGAAATTGAAATGGACAGTGAAACTGAGAGTGATTTTGGGAAACCGGAAGTGATGTTCGCATCACTCGCACATGTGCAGCGTGCAGTTCATATTACTGTATATACTCGTGTATAAGTCGGATCTTGAAACCTGAAAAATTGATCATAAAATCAGACCCCGACTTATACACCCGTTCAAAAATGCGACACATTTTTTTTATATCTTCTTGCTTCCTCCAATATCGCACCAGTTTCTCAGACACATCGAGTTTTGTTACAGCAGTGCAGTAACCAATTTCTTTCGCTACTTCAACAACTTTTAATTTAAAACCAGCTTCATATTTTCGTCTGATTGAACGCTCCATTGTAGATAAGGGATGCTGTTACAATAAAGGTGCATGAGGGTGTGAGATACAAAAAACACAAAGCAGTGCAAACATCACTTCGGAATAGTTTGGGTATTACCGTGTGGTCATGTAGGCATAATACATAGAAGAAAAAGGCAGTGTGCTCTGTGGTTACTCTCTCAGGTGAGTGTTAGCATACCATAATCACTTGGACCAATAGCGTGAGTTTTCCGCATTTGACTTATACGACCAACATTATAAAATACACAAAATTATACAGCAAAATCAAGCCCCGACTTATCCATGGGAGAAGTTAAATGTGAGTATATACAGTATTATTATCATTATTGTATTTTCTACACCTCTAACTTTGTACTTTTAGTGTTTTGCGCATTTTACAGTAGAAAGATGAGATTTAATAAAAATGTCATTTTTAAAGCCAGAAAATGCAACACTTTTTGCATGCTCTTTTGAGAAAAAATGAAACGCTAAGGAGGTTAATTGACATTCAGGGTCAGGGTATTGTTCTTACACAAGTCCATGAGTTGTTTGTCCTTCTCTTTGTAAGCCATCTATTTGTGTCTGTTTATGGCACTAGTTATTTGAACAATACTTGCATGTTTGCTCTGTTGTACTACAGGGGCTGGGAACTGAGTTCTCAGCTAGGATGGTCAGGGGTGAGAGTGGACATCTCTGTCACGAAGGCTACAGTGACAGTCATGGCTGAGTGAAGTCAGAAGGTAGCGGACTGTAGTTGTGGGTACATGTGTGTGGTAACCGTGAACTGTATGTCGCCAAGGCTGGGCATGTATAAGAATAGGCAAACAAAATTAGCGACAAAGACATTAAACATTATACCTAAGTGCTGTAATTAAAGGAATCTTCACCCTTGAAAAAGAGGTTTATTTTTTGAAAATAGGTGACCCCAAAGTACTTTCAATGGTAAAACACGGACACAGATATTTATTAGTGTGAAACTGGAGAAAATCAGAGCTGACATTGGCAGAAACTGCTCAATCCAGAGTGAATAGGCTTGGAAGAGACATTTTGAGCGTGTAGAGGATGTTACATGATGACTGGACCCAAAGTGGCTTTCGAGTTTCTGTGTGTCTACAGCGAGCAGACTAAGTGAATCACTCAGAATCTGACATTGAATCAGAGTGGAGCTTTCAGCTGACAACCATTTTCTCAGATAGTTCATAAAGTTCTGGTTCAGGCTGTGATGGTCTGGGTCAGCTCTATGCTGCCTGTTGCATCGATAGTCATGAACTGAGATGAGCGGGACACACACACAGCAAGGCGTAGATGCAAAAGTGTTCTGTGCTTTTATTAAAATCAATTAAAATCAAGTGTCCAATAGTGCAGTGCAACACTTATTAAATAAATAGTCCATCAATAATCCATCAAATAAATATATTCCATAAAAACGAGGTTAAAATTCACAGGCAGGAATCTGTCCTTCAAAAAACTCACAAGCCCTGGTGCAATCTTCTAAGACCAACATCCTGCCGACAAGCACAGCCAGTCCTTAAAACCAGGTTGCCGTCCACGCTGATCCTCACCTTGCATCGCTCCTTCCATCTCTCATTGCCTCTCCTTAGCCTGCTGTCACCATCGGGTCACACCAGCTACTCCAAAACAAATGTTCTGCTGGCATGGCCTTCTTCAGCCCCCATTGAGCGTCAGCTCTACACTCATCCTAGGGGTCTCTACTCCTGGCTACCTGTTTCTCTCCTCCGCAACCCTGGCGTCTCCTGATCCTGCTTTCATCTCCCTCATCCATCCATTTTAACCTCTCTAACTCTCTTTCTCTCTGATCTTTCTTTTCATCCATCCCTGTCAGCCATGCAGGTTCCTCTTATATTGGCCTGATTGGGCGTACCGGTGACTTTCCACCCACTCCAAGGCTGGACTGATTCATTTGCTTTCGCACGTGAGTGTGTGATCAGGCCAGCGCCGCAATCAGCCCCAGAGCTACGCCTGCATGCTTTCAGGATGTTGATTATTCATTTAAAACATGTCCTATGCCACAGACCACTTCTCACACAGGCTTACACATGAGCCACTGGACCACAATTGCTTAGCTCCGACCATCGGTATCATTGTTTGTTTGGTGCATACGCAGTTTGGTTACTGATTATGAATACATTTATGGAGGAGTAAACCAGAGGTGAACCACTTTAATTGGTATCTAATATTTTAACCACTAGGCCACATCAACAGGGTGCAGTTGTGTAGGCTTTACTCTGGCAGCAGTACTGTACATAACACTCCATGTCTTGAAGTATTTTTTTTTTCTTTTTGGATGATATCCACTGCCAAATAATAAAAAAGCCCATTATTGAGACCTGTGCTGCGGTGTAAGGCGTCCTGACAGCTGTCACGTCCTGGAGCCCTTTCATACCGCGCTCGCCTCACTTTTGGCTATTGGTAATTTGCAGCGTGGAATGAGGGACAAAGTGCGCATCAGTCAATCGAGTGCCTGTAAGTGGATCAGTCAGACAATTCCACTTTAGCTACAGAGCGTGTCATTATTTCTCATCTGTGTTGTCACTTATTTTTTTCGTTGCTGTTATTTTATTATTGCACTCAGAGTCATTGACTGGGCAGACACCTGCACAGATAATGGAGCTGATTTTCTCTTTTTTTTTTTAAATAAAGTTATTTTTAGGTAATATTTGATGTGATAGGGGAACAAGACACCTGAGTATTATCTGTGCATCCTGGCTCACCTTAATGTCTTTTATTGTCATTCAGGATTATCATAATGAGTTAATTCAACTATGACACTGTAGACTAATGAAAAAATAACAAACTTGAATTAGTGTAAAAAAATCCATCAATCCATGTGCTGCAACCACCACAACAGAAGCCAAAGCCAGGGGGAGCCAAGTCCTCAGACGGGTTACATTAGGGGTGAATGCAGAGTGAGCCACCTTGCTTACCGGTCAGTCTACAATCCAATCTTTAACTCTGGGTACAGATAAAAGAATATAATTGTGGGCACAAATTGCAGAAACAAAGTTCTCCAGAAGGGGTTTTGGGCTCATGAGAAGGTGTGAAGCTCAGCCATGCAAGAGGACCACTCAGGTCAGGGCAAAGGAATAAGATACTTTGGAAGATAAATGAATGATGAGAAGTGGGTAGCTGAGTGAGTCATCATTTAACCCCAAGTCCAAGCCTTGGCCAAGTGCGATTTGTCTCTTTCTCTGTCTCAGCTGATATGGGTTCCCACCTGTGTTGCAGTTTCACTGAACAGAACATAGCGTTTGCATTTAAGTGCCCTTATGTGGTCTGGTATCATATGCCATCTATGCCTGTCCCCTAATGTGTGCCCATTGTTTTTAAGATACCCAGTGATAAAGAATAAATGAGTAAGAGAATAGTAAAGAAAAGACAGCTGAATAGGGCTGAGTAGACATTTTTGTTTACTAAGAAGGACTCATTGGCGCTCTCTGTGGCTTCACCAAGTCCCTTGAAAGTTCTTCTCACTCGTGTCTTCCAATATTGATTCCAGGCTGCCACTATCTAGATGGACAGTAAAATGCAGAATATGATTGATAGATAGATAGATAGTGTAACGGTCAGCTGGGACCCTTGCCTAGCCGGCATGCCTGAAGAGTGGAAGGACTGGAAAAGGAGCAGTATCTCCTCCAGAACAGGAGAGGACAGCCACCCTGGCGGGTATCGGAGCCATGGAAACAGAGTTTGGAAGTTCAACCCTGTGGGGGCCCGTAGCCACTGCCAGGGGGCGCCTGGACATTTGCTAAACCTTGGAATGTAGCACTTCTATCATACCAGGAAGTGCTACAGGAAGACCATCAAGGAGCACCTGGAGTACATCCGGGTGCAACATAAAAGGCGCTGCCTCACTCCAGTCTGGGAGCAGGAGTCAGGAGGCAGAGGACAGAGCTTGAGGGAGAGGAGTGGAGGTAGCAGGAGAAAAGACGAATAGAGAAATAGAAAAGGAAAGGACTGAGCTGTTGTAGCTGATTGGTGTACTGTGTGCGGTGCTGTAATAGAAGAAAAGAAATAATGTGTACTTTTTGGACTTATGTGCCCTGTGTCCATCTGTGGCTGGGCTGATCTTCACAATGGGATCCCAGATGGGGCCCCGATTTAAAAAAAAAAAAAAATTATAATAATAATTTTGTGGACAGCCTGGCACAGTGGAACAGGAAGCGCACATGCACAGATAATAGATAGATAGATAGATAGATATGAAAGGCACTATATAATAGATAGGTAGATAGATAGATGTGAAAAGCACTATATGATAGAGAGAGGGATACAACAATGTGCAATAGTCTAGGGCTTCACCCACATTACTATTTTCATTTGAAAACTGAATTTTTAAGTGAAAATGACTTCAATCCACACTAGCATTTTGACATCCTTTATGCAACATTATTCAAAATATGAAAGTACTATAGCTGCAGGAGTGTAAGGCAGGATCAAGCACGGGTGAAATGCGTGCCGAAAGAAATCTCTCAGTCCAAAAGTTTGATTTAAAAGATTTAGTGAAAATTCAAAGCAAATAGTCCACACAAGAATAAAGAAAAAAGGTTGTTACACACACAGAATAAAAAGCAAAAAAATAGAAGAAATGTATCTTCTCTAAACGTAGCTTTTCTTGCCACACTTTAGTTGTTTCTATACTTAAAGATGCTTTACTTCTTCTTCAGTACGCTCTAAAGGTACGGTACTGCACCTTCAATAGAGCACGTTGTTTTTCATGCTACTGGTCACGTAAGGCATGGTTTTAAACCGAGTGCCCTCCACACCTTACACAGGGCAAGGCAGGTCACTAACTGAGTACAATGTATAGTCAGAGGGGTTAGAAATAGTGAGAATAAACCAATTCAATTCAACTTATGGGGGTTGTAAGAACCTCCCATAGACTATGCACTACTATATAAGCAAACATTTAATATAACTTAAATAACTAGCAAATGGCTCATACAGGTACATTGAGCATACAATGAAAATATTGAAACAAATTCTTAACAAGACAAGTCTCGGGGTTATTATAAACATTTCCATAATAAATTAAATTACTGAGGGAAGATTATTATTTAATTTGAGCATCTTTTGGGGCCACAATGGCCCTTCATGTAGAACCGTCCCAGAGTGAGACTCAAATCGAATATGTGCTAAAGAACTCCACCTAACTGGCTCTTTCTTGGTGGGCCTCAGACTATCAGACTGCAAGGACTATTCATTATTAAGTTTATGAGAAAAGCACTCCTTCCTATTTAAAAAAAATAATGTCACAATATATATATATACATATACTTTTGAATTCACAAGTTCCAGCAGCCACAATTAGGTTTCGTGCCCAGTTTGGTAATTTGGCACAGCATTTCGTGGTGGGAGCTTGTGCTTACGTGCAAAGTTGTTAATGCATAGCATTGATAACTTCACAGCAGTGAGCTTTATTTTTCAAAAATGACAGTACGGATATTAAAAAGTGCATTAAATCACTCCCGCAGCTTTAATTACAGATGAGATTGGAAATGACTCTCAATCTGATATCATAGTGAAGAACCACACATTGAAGGTGATAGAATGCATCTAACAAGTCTTAAGAAGAGGGCTTGTGCTGGTATTAGCTGCGCAGAAGGTGCCATACAGAGACAGATTAAGTCACAAGTGCCACAAGTTTGCCGTGGCACAAGTTAGGCTGAATACGTACCGAGGGAGCTCCACACACGGTCAACTGAAGTGATCACGTTGTGTCTGTCTGCCTGCAGCGTGTGCGTCCTGCTCAAAGTACCATTGTGAGGCTCTGTTCTGGTGTTGAGTGTGTAATTATGACAGAAGATAACATTTAATCAATATAATATTTGATTAAAACATACAGTCAATGTTCAGACCCCTTCACTTTTTTCACATTTTGTTATTTTGTAGTCTTATGTTAAAATCATTTAATTTCATTTTTTCTCTTATCAAGCAACACTCGACACCCTAGAATGACAACATAAAAAAATTATTGTAGGAATTTTTGAAAGTTTTTTTAAATAAAAAATAACTGAAATTTCCAATTGCCAGTGCTGCACTTTGAAATTCAGCCTGGAGCCTTCGTCGGTTTGATGTGACAAGCTTCACACACCTGGATTTGGGGATTTTCTGCCATTCTCCTCTACAGATCCTCTCAAGCTCTGTCAAGTTGGATGGAGACCATCATTGTACGGCTATTTTCAGGTCCCTCCAGAGATGTTTGACTGGGTTCAAGTCTGCGACCTGACTTGGCCACACAAGGACATTCACAGAGTTGACCCTAAGCCACTTCTTTGTTGCTTTTGCCCTGAGTTTAGGGACGTTGTTCTGTTTGAAGGTGAACCTTCAGGCCCAGTCTATGGTCCAGAGAACTCAGGAGAACGTTTTCATTAAGGATATCCCTTTACATTGCTAAGTTCAGCTTTCTCTCAACCTTGACTAGTCTCCCAGTTTCTGCTGCTGAAAAACTACCCCACAGCATGATGCTGCTACCACCATGCTTCACCATTGGAATGGCGTAGTGCAGGTGATGAGTTGTGCCTAGTTTCCACAAGATGCGTTACTTAGAATTAAGGCTGAACAGTTCATCCTTGGTTTCATCAGACCAGAGAATCTTGTTTCTCACAGTGTGAGTGTCCTTTAAGTACTTGTTTGCAAACTCCGAGTGGACTTTCACTATCATAAAGCCCAGATTTGTGGAGTGTTGCAGTGGCGGTTTCCCTTCTGGACGTTTCTTGCATCTCCACTCAGCTCAGCCAGAGTGACCATCAAGTTCTTGGTCACCTTTCTTACCAAGGTCCTTCTCCCCTAATTGTTCAGTTTGATGGAGTTGCTAGTTCTAGGAAGAGTTGTGGCCGTTACAAACATCTTCCATTTAAGAATTATGAAGGCCACTGTGCTCCTGGAAACCTTCAATGCTGCAGGATATTTTTTGTAGCCAGTCCTGTCTGGAACCTCTATAGGCAATTCCAAGCACCTCATGGTTTGGTTTTTCATCAACTGTGGGACTTTGCTTAGAAAGGTGCGATCCTTTCCTAATCAAGTGTAATCGATTTAATTGACCACAGGTAGACTCCATACAAGGTGTAGAAACATCTCAGTGACGATCAATATAATGGGATGCATCTGATGCAAATTTCAAGTGTCAAGACAAAAGGTCTAAATACTTGATATTACAACTTTTTATTGTTAATGCATTTGCAAAAAAGTCTAAAATCCTGCTTTCACTTTGTCATTTCAGGGTATTGAGTGTTGTTTGATGAGCGAAAAAATGAATTCAGATGATTTCAGTACAAGTAGGCAATAGCAAAATGTGAAGGGGTCTGAGTACTTTCCAAAGGCACTATGGTTTTTACATCATGATGATAGAATCCTCTCTCGTGTTCAAAGCCTTAATATGTTTATTCCCTGCTTGTATTTTTGCAGTTCTTTAGTTAATTAATAGTACTAATTTTAAACTGGAAATTCACACTGACAAGTGCCCGCTCTCACAAAATGCAAGTGCCTTTTCAGTTAGGTGGCAGTTCTGAACTGGCCGGTGGAGATCTTGGGGACCATCATGACCTGCAGTCCTACTCATATGGGGTCTCCCCAGCCTTTCTGGTCTGTGACAGTCCTTTAGTGTTTTGAAAGGAAAGATGGCCTCCATTTTTATCTAGCGTGTCAATACCTTGCTACCCTCCATGGACAAGTTGATGTCTGCTGCATAAATGTGAGGTACTTGTTAAATATTTAATTACTATTTTCAAAATATGAAGGGCATATATTGATCTCTGAAAAGGCGTATGGGACACTTTCCCTCGACAAATCCAATGAGACATTAGACCCAAGTTTATAAAATTCTTAAGAGAATCACGTTCACCTGCTGTCTTATATGGTTCTACTTTTTTCCTACATTGTCTCACCATTCTACATTCAAGACAGGTCTGGGAGCACACCTCCACACCTCGGAGGGTAAGCTTGTACTGTATTTGGGCATTATATCCTGTGTCTATGAGCGGGAGAAATCAGAGATAATGTTGTTACACGATTTGGCCAGGTCGTGAGGTCATCTCAGTTTCACTTCTCCCAACACGTTAATGTAGCCCGGGAACAGAGTGAGCTCCTTCTTTCTATCAGGGGTTTATGAAGATGGGAGGATGGACATTTAGATATACTGGAGGCGGGTCTGTAGGACTGTTTTGCATGTTATGTTGGCTGTCATTTATCAGCCCTGCATTTAAATAGCCGCTTTAAATCTGCGTGTACAAAGTCTGCTCAGTTTTACACTTCGACCTCGCTTTATTGTGCTTTATGGAATATCTCCTGTGGTGTATCACAACATGTTTTTTTAATGGAGAAAATCACATTGAATAAGGCAAACTTAATTGGATGCAAGCATGCAGGGGTTGTCATGACAACGAGCGCCTGAATGATGTAAAGGACAGCTTAAAGGTATCAGGTTAGAAAATTGCATTTTTACCTCTCGGTGTACAGTATCTGCATTGATCTCATGTCACTGTAAATTGCTGTGGTAACAGCTGCTCGGGGCGTTGTCACACACTTTACATGTTTCTTCAGAAAAATCCAAATTCATTAAACACCCACCGAAATATCAATGAATTACAGAAGAATTAGGAAAATTTTAATCACCGCTTTCAATATTTGAACTTTCTGTGGGGGATTCTCTCTGCGTCCCACATCCCCACCATTGGAGTTCTCATAGATTTATTCCAGCATTAATGGCCTCCGCTATGGCGTTAGGCTCAAAGGGCTTTTTTTTTTTTTGTACAGAATTATTTATATGAGTTTTATCTGAGATGTTGTCCCATTTTACCGTGCACTGAAAGCAATCTAATGAGTATTTCAATTCCCCAAACTTAAAGCACATTTGCTGACATCCCGATGATATTATTTGGGTGTTAAAGCATTTTGTCGCAGAGCTTTGAGTGTAAAGAGAAAATTCTGTTTTGAAATGAAATGCAAACCTCATTCAGCCCCTTGGAGCTTCTCTATATGTTAATTTGAAGTTTTCAGCTATTAATAAAAGTTCTGTTCTGCTTGTAGTCACATTATATCCATCCATTATCCAACTCGCTATATCCTAACTACAGGGTCACGGGGGGTCTGCTGGAGCCAATCCCAGCCGACACAGGGCGCAAGGCAGGAAACAAACCCCGGGCAGGTCCCATTATATCCTAGTTTAAAGGGGCAGCACAGTGGCACAGCGCTAGTGTTTGCAGTAAGGCTCATGTCCTGGATCCTCCTTGTGTGAAGTTCTCCCCATGACTGTGTGGGGTTCCAACTTCCTCCCACTGTCCAAAGATGTCCAAAAATGCACAGGTTAGGTGAAGTGGCCAAAGTGTGTGTTTGGTGTGTGTTGCCCTGCGGCATCCTGTCCAGGGTTTGTTCCTGCTTTGTGCCCGATGCTACCTGGGACAGGCTTCAGCACCCCTCGTGACCCCTGGTCTAGATTATTGAAGTTTTGGAAAATGACATGACATTCCTGTACACTAATTGCATTTTCCACACTGCCAAGAATCTTCATTGTTTGCAGGTTCCAATGCTGAGAGCAGCCTTCACTCATGTACCACCATGACAGCTCCTTCATTTCCCAGGTGGCATGGATAGCACAGTGGTAATTGTAGAGGTCTGATGGCCAATTCCCTGATGGTCTGACTGCTCTGTAAAGTTTTCATGATGATGTCTGTGTCATCTCCAAAAAACTGAAAACTTGGCTTTGAATCTTGTTGCTCCAACATCCCCTAACAGCATGAATTACCTGACCAACAGACAGCAGTTTGTGAGGCTGAAGGACTGTGTATCAGAAATGGTGGTGTGTAATACTGGAGCACCTCAGGGCACCGTCCTATCTCCCTTCCTGTTCACCCTGCACACAACAGACTTCCAGAACAATACCAGTGCTTGCCATCCACAGACATTTTCTGATGACTCTTCAATCACAGGCTGCATTAATAATGGAGACGAGTCAGAGGACAGGAAAGTCGTGGAGGACTTTGTCTTGTAGTGCAGGAACAACAACCTGTAACTCAACAAAAACAAGACAAAAGAGCTGGTGGTGGACTTCTAACATGCCAAGGACCCTCTGGGACCAGTCTCCATTCAGGGTTATGATGTGGAAATAGTGCAGAACTTCAAGTGCCTGTGGGTTCACAAGAACAAGAAACTGGACTGGTCTGACAACACAGTGGTGCTTTACAAGAAGTGCCAGAGCAGACTGGCCTTGATGTGTGAAGCAAATTGCTGGAAATGTTCTACCAGTGCATAGTAGCCAGCATGGAGGTCTAGGCTACAGTCTCCTGGAGAAGCAACCTCAGCTCAAAAAAAGAACAATGCCTGAAAAAAACTTATCAGGAAAGCCTTATCCATCACAGGGTGAACCCTGGACATACTGGAAGCTGTTGTGGAAAAGAGGATGGTGGCAAAACTGAATGCCATCATGGCAAAAATTCCCTCCATCCTTTCTAGGAGGCGATCTCCTGGAGCTCCTTTAGCCACAGGCTTATTCCACCACGGTGTGCTAAGAAGCACATGTGGAAGTCTTTTCTATTGTCTGCTATCAGGTAATTTAATGCTTTCACCCGATGTACTTGTTTATTTTTATTTATTTGTATATTCACTTATCAATTGATTAATTGATTGATTGATTGGCTGTCTTCTCTGTCCTGTGAGTCTGTATCCTTGTTTTTATGTTTCTGCTGGTGTATGCATTTGAATTTCCCTATGGGATTAATAATGTTTTATTTAATCTAGTGACGCTAAGTGAAGGGGTCTGCATAGGAGTGTACCTGTCATGATTCACATGTACAAGAATGACAAAAAGGTATGAGGCCTCCTATGTCACAAAATGAAAAGGATCTTAGTCAATCAATGGACCCACACCACCCATTAAAGAACCACCATTTTTAAGAGCAGTCTGCTTCTCACCCCTACACTGAAATTTGCTGTACTGTTCTTTCACTCCCCAATGTCCCCTTCATTACAGTCTAGTTGCTTTTGATTTTTTTGGGGTCAGCTTGATTATTGCTTTACTCTTGGAAACTGTATGGATACATAACCCCTGCCATACTGTGTAATTTTTAATTAGCAGACAGAGCTTATTAGTGACCGAAATTCTAGCATCACTCATAAACCTCATCAATATGGTTCAATTTTCCTGTTTCCATTCTCAATTGGATTTCTGCAGCTGACCACGTGCAAAAAAAAGTCGCTGCTTTAAAGAGCTCTTGTAAAGCGGAAATGTGTAGGAATGTTTTTCGCCGCACGGCAGCTTGGAAATGACTTCAATTAAACTGTGACTTATTTTGACAGTAGACGTTCTACATCATGCCTCATTTTAAATTTAACGTTTCAGTGACTTAATTTAGTTTGATTAAATTTGTGTTAATTCAGTCTGAATGGGACTGAAGCCTAATTAAATAAAACCAAGTATCTCTTCACTCAAGATGCGCTGGATTTCTGGGATTGAAATAAGACTTCATCACCCTAATGCTTCAGCTAAGAAAACACATTCCAGATTAATTGCACTGACATTTGCAGGAAATGGAGAATCAGAAACTTTAAGAAAGTGTTGCATTTGGTGTTCAGCACAGGCCGCGTCCTGGCAGCTCGAGAGACGAACGCCTCCTGCTCTGCCTTACTCTAAGCTCTGTCCGAAGTGATGGACCCTCAGACTTGGAGTTAAAACACATTACTCCAGAAGCAGTCAATGATGCTACACTTGAGCCGTCTTTTTTTATTCATACTTTAATTAATTCTCAGGTTAGACAACATTTAATTTTTCTGCTGTATGTCTTGTGATTGGCTGCCCGTTCCCAGCAGCAGGCACCTGAATTACAGTATTAATAGTGTGTGAAATTGATTTTTACCAAATTGTTTTAACATAACAATTAAGAACAGCTTGTAGGACACTTCACAGCAGTTTTGAAGAATTGCACCGCATGTGAATTTCCATTTAACACATTGTTGTGTTTTGCATTTATCTTTTGCCCGGATCTATTACTTTACTGCAAATGGTCCAGCGTTGACGCCAATTCCCATCCTTTACCGCGTGGCTAGTGAGCCCACTGGGCAGAGTTGTGCTTTAGCCAGGATCCCTTCCCTAGCTTATGTTTTGGCCAGAATCCTTTCCCTAGCTTATGTTTTAGCCAGGTTTCCTTCCCTAGCTTATGTTTTTTAATTTTAATTTTAATTGCAGTATTGTTGTTATGATCAGTTCTGTTCCTTTATTATTTAGTAGCTACGTTTAATCTATTATTGTTTGTTCTGTTTAAAGGTATTTATGTACTGCCTCTTTAAATGTTTTTTTTTGTTCCTTGTGCTTTGTATGTGGAAGTCCAAGAGGCGGGACCACCCCATCCAGCCCACAAAAAACAGGCTGGGAAGTCCAGTGTGGTTCACAGAGTGAGTTCTTTGGAGATTTGTGGGCCTTGTTTTGCTTACAGACAGGTTAAGAATGTCCAAGCTACGAAAAGCTTGTACTTAAGAACAGACTGCCATAAAGCTTAATATATTAAAGTTTTGAGCTAAATACAATGTTTCGTAATAATGAATGCACACACTTTAGTAGTCTGTGATGCTCATGAAGACTCTGCATCGCTTCAGTGGTTCATCGCCTTGAGGAAGGTAGTCGCATCACATTGCCGTTAACACTGTCTTGTGTATGTAACTTTGTATTTCACTTAATTATTTACCCTTGTAAGCATCTCACCAAAGTGTATTTCCAAAGCAAGAGTTGGTGATGCATCAAAGAGGAAGAAAACAATCACGATTGAAAATAAAGTGGAAATAATAAAGCAATCGGAAAGAGGTGAAATGCCATCGGTCGCTGGAAAAGCAGTAGGTCACAGTCGGTCAACAGTTTTAAAGGATAAAGATTCTCTGTCTTCAGTATGGTACTGTATATAGTTACTTTTTTATTATTATTATTATTATTATTATTACTACTACTATGATTATTATTATGAACTATACAGTATTGTTATGTCTAAAATGTCCGAGTGTATTTGGAAGTGCTTCTTAAGTGTTTTATATGCATAAAAAGGTAAAATATACTGTATACTACTGTACATATTAAGGCAAACATTTGACTACCTGACGCTAAATAAGAACCATAAGTACATCTTCAGACTTACCTGAAAAGTCAACTTAAAGACAGATTTAGGAATAGAACCGAGGACCTTCTGTATTAGATTTACTGTTTTTGCGGATTTTTTGTGTTATTCACCTTAGGATTGCCTTTCAGCATCTCCTTTTTCTATGGTGTGCTTTTATGTTGTGAACTGGAGACACAGACATGGCAAAAAGGTGCTTAAGACCTCCGAAATAGTCATAAAACAGGCTAGGACGTTCATTAGTACCTAAATGGGACCCTGCCTTTGAAAGTTGATGCCTTCCTTCCGGATGAGCTGAACAACTTCTTCGCACTGTTTGAGGAGCAGAGCAAAGAGCCTGGGAGAAAAGGAACACCTCCCTCCACTGACCAGGTACTCTCTCTCACCATAACTGACGTAAAGAGGACTCTATCCAGAGTCAATCCACGCAAGGCTGCAGGACCTGACAACATACCTGGTCGTGTGCCCAAAGAATGTCCTCACAGACATCTTCAACAAATCTCTGAGCCAGTCCCAGCATGCTTCAAGTTGACCACCATCATACCAGTGCCGAAGAAGTCATCAGTGACATGCTTGAATGACTACCGACCAGTTGCACTCACACCAATCATAATGAAGTGCTTCGAAAAGTTAGTCATGTCAAACATAAGGACTAATCTCTCTGCCTCCCTTGACCCTCTTCAGTTTGCATACCGCTCAAACAGGTCAACGGAGGATGCCATATGCTGTGCTCTTCACCTCTCCCTGACTCATCTGGATAAAAAAGACACATATGTCAGGATGCTGTTCATAGACTTTAGCTCTGCCTTCAACACAATCATCCCTCCAAAGCTGGTTGTAAAACTGAACAGGTTGGGCCTGAACACCACCCTCTGCAATTGGATCCTAGACTTCTTGACAGAGAGGCCCCAGTCAGTTCGGATGGGCTGCAACAAATCCAGCAACATCACACTGAGCACTGGAGCACCACAGGACTGTGTGCTTAGTCCACTGCTGTTCACCCTGCTGACTCACGACTGCACAGCCACGCACAACACCAACCACATCATCAAGTTTGCGGATGATACGACGGTGTTGGGACTGATAAGCAGGGATGATGAAACAGCGTACAGTGATGAGGTGGAATGGCTGTCTGCATGGTGTGAAGACAACAATCTATCTCTCAATGTTGACAAGACAAAAGAGATAATCGTGGACTTCAGAAAATCACATCCTGCTCACATCCCACTCAGCCTCAACGGTTTAGATGTGGAGCCTGTTAGGAGTACCAAGTACCTCGGTGTGCACATAACTGAGGAACTTACGTGGACACACAACACCTCATCACTAATTAAGAAAGCCCAGCAGAGACTACACTTCCTGAGGCGGCTGAAGGCGAGCAAGTCTTCCCCCTTCCATCCTCACCATGTTCTACAGAGGCACCATTGAGAGTGTTCTGACCAGCTGCATCACTGTCTGGTATGGCAACTGCAACATATTCGACCACAAGCACCTGCAAAGGATAGTGAAGACAGCAGAGAACATTACTGGGGTGCCTCTCCCTTCACTACAGGACACATTTTACAAACGCAGTGTCCGCAAGGCCTGCAGTATTGTGCAGGACCCCTTACACCCCTCACATGGACTTTTCACACTTCTGCAATCCAAGACTACATACTGCAGCGTCAAAGCCAGATCTGCCTGCAGGAAAGTTTTTACTCCCAAGCTGTCAGACTCTTTAACACCATGCTGCCCCCTGGGATCTTCCACACGGCCTCAACCACCTCTAAAAACAGAACTTTTATACATGCAAGCCACTTTCCTGCAAAGACGAGTGTGCATGTAGAAAAAGAACTGAAAATATCATACTGACCTTTAAGTATTTTGACATTCTTGATATCCTTCTGCTCTGAAACATTCTGACCTGTCATTGTTTACACATGTCTTAAACAACTATTATCATACACTGATAATTTCTGTATTATCTATATCATTTATTCATTTATTATATTACATATCGATTGACTATATTTATGTATCTAGATTGCAAATACCATAATCAGGCATGTCAAACTCACTACCATTGGTGGGCCATTTCAACTGCCATACGTGCGTCAGCGGGCTGCACTGTAACAAATACTATTATACTATTATACAAAGTTACTGCAGCTTTCTTTCAAATACTGAAAACTTTAAAAAATGTAACACTTAAAGTTTAAAGAAAAGCGATTTATTTCCATACAGTTTCCGTACAACAGCGTACAATTAGAGTCTTAGCCTCTTAGCTAGGTCCTTATATAGGAGTCTTACAGTGTGAGATCTATTTGTTTTGTCCCGACACTTGGCAACTCTTGTTAGTAACCAGTTCGTCAATATCAGGCTTGAAATCTTGTGTAACTGCAACTTTTATTAGGGATGAAATGTGCTCGACAGTAAGTCTTGA
>JANRMT010062840.1:37338566-37351075 GCA_026402145.1 Polypterus bichir lapradei
AGTGAGTGAGGGCTTTGCCGTTTATTAGTATAGATATATATTGGCTTGGCGGCCCTGTGCAGGTGCACAGTTTGCACATGCCTAAGGCCGCCACTGCTGCAGTCTAGCTCTTCAGTTGCGACGTCGCGGCTCATTAACTTTGGTCAAGGCTTGCGGCTATACTAGCAGATGACGTTTCTGGTACCGTAATGCCATGGGAAAACGCGCTTTTGTCAGAAGGCAGAAGTAAGAAAAGTCAATAAGTAACGCCGAAGATGCAGAATGATTCAATCACAAACGACAGTAATCATTTTGTACAAGTTCAGTGCTAACTAGGATCTGTCATGCGGGCCGCACAGATTTCTGTTGCGGGCCGCGTGTTTGACATGCCTGCCATACATTGCATCAATGTTCATATTGCTGACTACACATTAATATTGCTGCTACTTCTTTGTCTTGTCTTTGCACAATGTCTTGTTTGTGTTTTAATTTTAAATTTAAAATTTGAATTCTATTTTTAATTTATTATTTGCAGGTCATGTTACACTGTGGATCCTGAGCTTCGCAATTTTGTTGAGGTGACAATAAAGTTCACTTTGACTTTGAAGTAAAAAAAAAATATGAACTGTCTCACTAGGAAAGTCATGAACTATCTAACAGAGAATCTTTATAAAGTATAATACAGTCTTGTGAAAAAGTAAGCACACCCCATGAAATCTGTGACTTTTTTAACATGTTTGAGCAGGCAAGCATTAAATCTTCATGCAAACAGTGATTACAGATAAAGGTGATATACTTGAACAAATAATATCTAACATTGGCGTGGTGTATTTATAATCTAAATGAGCAAAAATGGTCACATTGAAAAAATAAGTACACATCTACTGTACCTTTGTCACTACGTCAAATCTATAAATATTAGAATCAGGTGTACCAGATTAGGTGACGTTGATTAGATCCTCCTAAGGGAGTATGCAGGTGGAACTTGTTTTATTTAAGCCATGGATATCGAGGGTCTGGTGCTCTCTTTGCTATTGACTTGTGTGCTGTCATCATGCCAGGGTCACAAGAACTCTCTAAGGCCTTCAGGACAAAGGTAGTGGATGCCTATGAGTCAGGCAAGGAATTTAAAAATATTACCAAATTATCTGAAATCAATCATTCCACTGTAAAGAGGATCAAATGCAGTCATGGCCAAATGTTTTGAGAATGACACAAATATTAATTTTCACAAAGTTTGCTGCCACAGTTTTTATGATGGCAATTTGCATCTACTCCAGAATGTTATGAGGAGTGATGAGATGAATCGCAATTATTGCAAAGTCCCTCTTTGCCATGAAAATGAACTTAATCCCAAAAAATCCATTTCCACTGCTGTTGTGAAGAAGGCTTCTGGGCGGCCAAGAAAGTCCAGCAAGCACCAGGACTGTCTCCTAAAGTTGATTCAGCTGCGGGATTGGGGCACCACCAGGAATGGCAGTAGGCAGGTGTGAGTGCATCAGGACGCACAGTGAGGGGGGTGAAGACTTTTGGAAGATGGCCTGGTGTCAAGAAGGGCAGCAAAGAAGCCAAGAAAAACATCAGGGACAAACTGATATTCTGCAAAAGGTACAGGGATTGGACTGCTGAGTACTGCTGGGATAAAGTCATTTTCTCTGATGAATCCCCTTTCCGATTGTTTGGGGCATCCAGAGAAAAGAAAAGGTGAGCGGCACTACCATCAGTCTTGTGTCATGCCAACAGTAAAGCATCCTGAGACCATTCATGTGTGGGGTTGCTGCTCACTTCACAATTTTTCCTAAGAACACAGCCACAAATAAAGAATGGTACCAAAACATCCTCCGAGGGCAACTTCTCCCAACCATCCAAGAACAGTTTGGTGAGCATGATGGAGCACCAGGCCATAAGGCAAAAGTGATAACTAAGTGGCAATGGAACAAAACATCAAAATTTAGGGTCCATGGTCAGAAAATTCCCCAGACCTTAATCCCATTGAGAACTTGTGGTCAATCCTCAAGAGGCGGGTGGACAAACAAAAAAAAAAACACAAATTCTGACAAACTTCAAGCATTGATGATCAAGAATGGGCTGCCATCAGTCAGGATTTGGCCCAGAAGTTGACTGGCAGCATGCCAGGGCGAATTACAGAGGGCCAACACTGCAAATATTGACTTTTTGCATAAATTTAATGTAATTGTCAATGAAAGCCTTTCAAACTTATGAAATGCTTGTAATTCTACTTCAGTACACCATAGAAACATCTAACAAAAAGATCTAAAAACACTGAAGCAACAAACTTTGTGAAAACCAATACTTGTGTCATTCTCCAAAATTTTGACCACAACGGTACAAGTGGCATAATTTTCCGACAACTGCTAATTTGTGGAGGGCCCAGCAAATTTATCCCAAGAACTGACTGTCTGATACAAAAAGAAATCTCCAAGAGCCTCTAAATTTCAGGGTGGGATCTGCAGGTAACTCTTGCAACAGTTGGTGTCAAACTTGCCTACAATCTGACCTGCATGAAAGGCGTGCACTTCCTTGATTGTAGGTATACCTCCAAACCTTAGCATTTATTTTGTTTAGTGAATGCTGAAAAATGACATAAGCCAGTGTCACATTACACGACTTCTAGTCATTAGGTATGTTGGACTTGCTGACTGCAGTTGCTAATCTCATTGCCAGACCATGTCAATTTACATGAGTGAAAATCGCTGAATATGTCACATTTAACAACTGACTGCTGACCTTCCAGTTCAGTCGAGCTCGACACATTTGTGACTGCAAATAAAGTGCCGACTGATAGTGCTGGTACTGTATAAAGGGTTAACAGGTATAGCGAGTTCAGCCACAATCTCTGCCGTTTTTTCTTTTTTCCGTCCTGTCGTGGTATGGAAAACACAAGATATCTATTGTGGGCTATATCAGGAGTGGGCAGGAGGGGGAGTACAGGAAGCTAATCAAAGACTTTGTTAAATGGTGCGACTCAAACCACTTACATCTTAACACCAGCAAAACCAAGGAGCTGGTGGTGGATTTTAGGAGGCCCAGGCCCCTCATGGACCCTGTGATCATCAGAGGCGACTGTGTGCAGAGGGTGCAGACCTATAAATACCTGGGAGTGCAGCTGGATGATAAATTGGACTGGACTGCAAATACTGATGCTCTGTGTAAGAAAGGTCAGAGCCGACTATACTTTCTTAGAAGGTTGGCGTCCTTCAACATCTGCAATAAGATGCTGCAGATGTTCTACCAGACGGTTGTGGCGAGTACTCTCTTCTATGCGGTGGTGTGCTAGGGAGGCAGCATAAAGAAGAAGGACGTCCCATGCCTGGACAAACTTGTTGGGAAGGCAGGCTCTATTGTAGGAAGAAAGCTGGACAGTTTAACATCTGTGGCAGAGCGACGGGCACTAAGCAAACTCCTGTCAATCATGGAGAATCCACTGCATCCACTGAACAGTGTCATCTCCAGACAGAGGGGCAGCTTCAGCGACAGACTGCTGTCACCGTCCCCACACTATGCGACTCTTCAATTCCACCCAGAGGAGTAAATGCTAACATTACTCAAAGTTATTGTCTGCTTTTATATGCATTTTTATTACTCTTTAATTTAATATTGTTTTGGTTTTTATTTGTATCAGTATACTGCTGTTGGATTATGTGAATTTCCCCTTGGGATTAATAAAGTATCTATCTATCTATCTATCTATCTATCTATCTATCTATCTATCTATCTATCTATCTATGAGTCAAATAAGCTTCCCTTCTATTTGTCAATTCCAAAACAACCACGTTGGAGTGAGTTGGACTAAAGGTATATGTCACATCACGTGGCTTAACTCTGACTCTCTCTAAGATTGTGTAAATGAAGGCTACAATTGAAGATCCCTGGAAACGTCCTCTAATGTGACATGGCCTTTAGTGTTCTAGTTATTTTGATCACAAATACTGGTTTCTAATTTAGCACTGACGTTGTTTTGAACATTTTGAATTTCACGCAATGCCATTGTTTTGTTGGATGTTTTTGAGTGTCTCTTGCCTGACGTGTCTGTACATTTGTAAGGGATGAGGCCTGGAAGTCATGTCACATTACATTTTGAGGAACTCCTAGTCCAAGTTTGTTGATAATTATTCAAAAATGTTTGTGTGTGCTGTGCTAAAAGATACTTCGTTGTTTGTTTTGCTCTGGTATTTTGATCATTTTTGTGTATTGTTCATCTTCCTGGTTCAGACCCCTGCTAGTCTTTGGTTTATAATTTCATCTCCTGGTTTGGCCTCTCCTGTCTGAATGCCAGCCAAATTTCATCTTGTGGCAGAATACTCTGCTGGACTGTGACATGAGTGTTACTGATTCCTTCATGCTTTCAGCAGTATTCTTAAGGCCAAGTCGCATTATCTGGCTTTTCCAGTGAGTTTCAGATGCAGACTTAGAGAGAGTGATCGGCACTCATGTAGTGTGACATTCTCAACACTCAGTCTGACCAATTTGTGACTCATTCCAACAAAATCAAACAGGTTTGAAGCCATAGGGTGGGCTTTGTGTGCATGAGAGCTGAGAACCAATGAAAGCTTAGTCAGAAGTACAATGTATATGTTACGGTCAAAACCCCAAATCGGCCAAATTGGGAAATAGCCAATGTCACTGTAAATTGACCGGCCAATGTCTGATCTTGATTTCGGGATTTGGCCAGCCAGTTTGCGAAATGGCGTGGGGCAATTGTCCAAAGTCGGAAGCAAAAAGGCACAAGCAGTGATTTGTTGCGCAGTTAGTTGTGCAATTGCATCGAGTGTAGCCTTGATGGCCGCCGGTCGGTGATTGGGAAGACGCAACGGTTTGTACTGATTTTTTTCTTCTGTGCCTACAGACTCCAGTGTAAGCAGTTTCTCGTGCAGAATGGAAAACTCATTTCTGAATTTGCATCTGAAAGTTTTTAAGCATCTTCGCACCTTGAGCTGACAGTCTTAACATCAGCACATCGGATTTTGGCCAGGGAGTTCTCGCCACTTCGCAAAATGGCCGGTGTCACACACATGCGATTAGGAGGCAGTCAGAAAGCTCAAAGGTGAGTGAAATATCGCGAGAGGAAGGATTGTCACGTGGTGCTTACCTGAACCTCTTCTCTTCACAGGAGAACCGAAGAAAAATAATTGCGGCTATTTCCGGGCTTCAAAATGGCCACCGTGACATCACTTCCGGCAACTCCATGTGGCATAACCTCCTGCTCTCACCTTGGACATCACTTCCCATTCCTCCCCATGACGCCATTTCCTGCCAACCATTTCATGTTCCCATCATCCACCATTCTATAAAAATGCCATTTTGTCAATACCACATTGTCATCTGTTACAATGCATGTACTTTTGATCAAACTTTTGCATCTCTTGCTTTCATTTGTCCGCAAGACAATATACGGGGACGGTTCCCAAACCTTTATCTTGTGAAGATTCCTTTTTGTTTGTGGTATTTCTTCCACACCAGCTAAAGTAGCATATACACTGGTCATTTCTAGTAATTCAGACTTTGGCCACACCTCACGGCCAAAATGCGAAATGGCCGGCCAGTTTTGGAACTGGCTGAACTTCGGGTTTTGGGCGTAACATATATAACACAGAAACAAGGAATAAGGAGCGCCAGTGTTTTGGGCCTGATAGAGACAAGAGAGACTCATCGGTCGAATGTCAGGCTTTTTACGTAAGACAACAGAATATAAAAAAACAACAGAGATTGTGGCTAAACTGGCTATACCAGAAAAGCATTTACACGGGCACCAGCTCCGTCAGGCAGCATGGTATTTGATGTCAGTAAAAGGGATGAGCCCGCAGTACTTTAAAAATGTGAAACTGTGCTGGAAAGTTACTGTGAAGTCGTCTCATTTGACATACGTCGCCATTTTAAGTCACTTAATCTGAGGATCAGTCACTGCATTCATCAAGTTTGACATCCCCCCTAACCAGAAGTTGTGTAATGTAACATCGGCTTTATCCATTGACCTTATTTGGATTCACTCAACACTTGACCTCACGCAAACATCACATGCGTTAGCACAGAACCCACTGACCTTGGGGATTTGTTCATTCCGCTTAATAATTTCTTATGTATGTTTGTGGTCATTTCCTCAGCTTTATCTACAGAGACAGATACAATTGGCTCATTCCACCTCCCCTAGGATGAATCTGGTAGGCTTCCACCTGGATATTCATGATGAGAAAAATTAAAGAGGGTATACCTGGTAAATACAGCAGAAATAAATCAATCAAAGGATGACTAATACCTCTGAAGCCCTTGTTAAAATGTTTGGGCGTTTGTCATCTGAGGAAGTGCTCTTCATGCTTTTAATGCTAATTTGCTAATTGTATTTGTGGCTTTCTGAGCTTTTTCCCGGAGCAATACAAAATCTATTTCTATTTCACCCATGTTACCTTAAACAGCAGTTGACTCCTCTTATAAGCATATTTGCATGTTGTTTACATATACAGATGGTAATTACTGGGTGCCAGAAATGTAAAAGAGGGAGATGAAAAGACACGGCGTATTCATTCATTCCCTCGTTTCTTTAAACCGTGTCGGCTGATTTTTTCCCTTTCGGTAAGGTTGTCTCAACAGCAGCTTCTGTTTCTTGTATGTATGTTTTGGTGTACAGTTTCAACCAACAATGGTGCGATGCCCTTATCCATTGTGAAAGTGTTGAAAGTGCTGAAAGGTGGACTGGTGCAATTTGGAACAGAATTTCTCCAAGGACCTCTCTATATTTGGCTTCATTCTTGATTCTCTCAATTCTGACCTGTCTCCCTGTCCCCTGCTGCTAAAAAGAACCCCTATAGCATGATGCTGCTACCACCACATTTCACCCTAAAGATGGAATTAGGCAGGTGAGGAACAGTACATGGTCGTCACCAGACATTGTTCTTGGAGTTCTACCCAATGAGTTCACTGTTTTGTCTCATCAGACCAGAGAATCTTTATCATCGTAGTCCTTTAAATGCCTTTTACTTTTTATCTAGCCATTCTACCATAAATGCCTGGTGAATGAAGTGCTGCTTTGATGGTCATCCTTCCAATAGGTTCTCAGAGGACTCTGTTAGAGTGACCATGTTATCTTGGTCACCTCCCTGACCAAGGCCCTTCTTGCCCAATTACTAAATTTGGCCAGAATGTCAATTCTTGACGGAGTCCTGGTGGTTCTAATCTTCCATTTTACAATTATTGAAGCCACTAGGTTCCTGGGAACACTTGGAGCTTCCAAAATGGTTTTACACCCTTGCCCTGATCTATGCTTCACCAGAATTTTATTACAGAGATTTACAGTGAGTTCTTTGGACTTTATGGCTTGTTTTTTGCCTTGATGTGCAGTGTGAATTGTGGGACCTTATATACCCAGGTGTGTGCTTTTGTAAATGATGTCCAGTCAATTCAGTTTTTCACCGGTGGACCCCAATCAAGTTCTAAACACATTAAAGCAAAAAGGATGCACCTGACCTGACAAAAATTTGGAGTGCCATAGCAAAGGATCTGAATACTTACATAAATAAGAGATTTCTATTTTTGAATTTTAATACATTTGAATTCCTTTATGACATGTTTTAATTTTGTTATTATGGGTAATTGAGTGTAGACTGATGTGCGAAATGCCAATTTTATCAATTTAAAATTAAATCTACAACACAATAAAATATGCAGAAAGTGAAGAATATTTTCTAACTCCACTATTATATATATTCAGTATACATATATGAAGTCAAGCATGCGCATCTGTGGATCATCTTATTGGATCAACTCAGGTATGCAATACCATTCCGGGATGAGAGGGGGCGCTGTTGCTAACAGTCTTGTCTACTCCCTCTGCAGCTCTGAGAAGATGCCACTTGAAGGTGACTTGAATGACTCTGACCCCCCTCCTCTGAGATGCCCCGCCCCTTCCAGTCTGAATGATACACAGATAGACCGCAGTGAAGAGCCATGACAGGTGATTACTATCTTCTTTCCTGTGTGTGTGCACCATTGAGTACCTATTTATTTTGAGTTATGATTAAACTGGGTGGCAGGGTTGGCTCCCCAACTTGTCTTTTGACTTGTCTGTCTCTCAAACAACAACTATATACTGTATACTACTAGGGGGTTTCGCCCCTGCTCGCTTCACTCACTCCCCCTGCCTGCGCTATGCGTCATCCACTTCGCATCTCTGCCGCTCGCGTTATGAAGAGAGGGGCTGAACGCACCCCAAGGAGACATGATAGCTCCTCTGACACCCCCTCTTAAATGGTGATACAATGGGAAACACATACAGTTTTTTAACCTCCTCTTTGCTCAATCAGCTGCTGCTGCCGCCACCGTGCAGCGTGATCTGCATTTCACGCGGTGCACTTGTCACCTATGTCCATATATTCCATCTCTTTTCGCTTTTACCTTTTTGTCAATATCACATTGAATTTTGATTCTGTGTTTGGAATTACATCATGACAATGCAACGTATAACTGCCCGAGAGTGAATATTGGTTCCTTCTCTCTACAAGAAATGTGTCTGACATAACTACACAGGACTTTTCCAAATCTCTTTGCATAAGTTCTTGTTGTCTCGTGGAATGTAAACGTGTCTCTGAGACAGTCACGTCTTGTCTCCTTCCAAGATTTTTTTATAATATATATATATATATATATATATATATACAGTATATATACTGTACGTGTGTGTGCAGTCTTCACACTCAATTACGTCAACTTCACAATCAACCTAATGTGTGTCTTTAAATTATTATTAAAGCACATCACAATATGATTCTGGGTCATGGGGAGTCCTGGTGGCTCTAATCTTCTTCCATTTTACAATTATTGAAGCCACTGGGTTCCTGGGAACACTTAGAGCTTCCAAAATGGTTTTATACCCTTGCCCTAATCTGTGCTTTCCCAGAATTGTATTGCAGAGATATACAGTGAGTTCTTTGGACTTTATGGCTGATTTTTTGTCCTGACGTGCACCAGCATAAGGCTCAAGTCAAGGAACAATCATTAATGGGGTCCTAGTCACCACAAGACACACTGATAATATTTAATTTAAGATATCCGTGTTTGTCAATCTTCATGCACGATGCGATCCACAAAGACAGTATGGGATTTCTAATGTAGGTGTCTGGATCTGTGAGGTGGTCACACTAAAAATGGTGACACTGAGACACCTGTTAGTATTATTGTTATGATCATTGGCATTTTTGGTAGGAAATGTGATAGCCATACATTAATTTTCCTTTATGCATGCGGACTTATCTAGCACAAACATCAACTTACCTACCTAAAAGTAGCTGTCCCTCCTTTATTAATGGCTAAGAAAACATGCAGGTTCATGCATCTTTCATGTCACACAAAATTAATCAGACAACGGGATGCTGGTGCCTGGCCTGTCTCAGATCATTGTGCTACCCTCTGACTTCATCATCATCTGACAAAACACAGCAACTGAGATTTAAATTCAAAGTCAGAGCTTCATGACCAATCACTGCTCCAGAAAATCTATTGGCTATGAACTGTCTGAACTGAAACAGCCTCACAAATCATAAGCAAGACGATTGTGTGTGTGTGTATTATCAATTTGTTTCTTCATTTTGTGTGAACTGTTTTTGCTGCAGAAATGTTGCAAACATCAGATAATCACAACTACACTCGCACTCTGGCAACTTACACTCACTGATTAACCAAAATCTAGAGAACCGGAAGTACATGACCCACACAGACAGACAGCGACTTGTACGGCATTTGGTCACAGCCTTCTGAACCTGGGAGTTAGCAGCACTAACTGCTCCACCAGTGTGTAGCCCTCACATCTTAGTCGATCTTTTCCAAAATTTTTAACTCCAATTGCAAACCCATAGGGCACCAGAACATAAGCTGGCAGCATTTGATGCCTGAGATGGGCAATCATCTAATTGAAGGGCACACTCAGTTAAAACCTCCACACTCACTCTTAATGGATCAATTTAGACTTAACTGCCAAATCAAGGTGCACATCCTTGGAATGAAACATTGGATACCTGGAGAAAAACTCCTAACGGCACATGAACAAGGAAACTCCACACAGATGGTCAGGATGTATACTGTACATACAATTTTTACCAAACCTTCTCATCAAGGTACTGAGCTTATTATAATAATGTTAAGTTCAAGACAGAAGCCAGCGCTGGATGGGTCACCAGCCTATCACACTGACACTACTTAAGGTTAACAACTAACCTAATCTACTCGTTGAAAAGCTGGACAGCTAACCCCATGGGTACGTGTAGAATGTGCAAACTCCCCAGTGACAGTGACACAGCTGATCTGAACTTCGATAAGTTGTGAGACAACAACACGTCTCACTGTGCCAAGTTTACATCTTAAAGTACAAAACTAATTATAAAGTCAAGTATGGTATTTCTGATGCTTTTGGTGCAGACCCCCTTAGTCTTTCTTCTGTCCTCCCTATTTGGTGTATAAGTCCTCTGCAAGTTCTGGCTGGACCTTGGACCTCCAACAACTTGTTTTCCATCACAGAATTTACTCCAACTGGTGCAATCACACTTGGCAATATGGTGGCAGGAGACAGGTCGGGTTAAAATGAATTTATCTTTGCATTGCAGTTTCTAAGCATATCTTCATGCTACTTTGTCTTTTCACTACGTAACTGAGAAATTGGTAAATGTGTATGTTATAAAATAAGGAAAGAAAAAGAATAAAGAGAATTGTGTGGAGCTCACTCTCTCCATGACTGCCTCTTGTTGCCACTTATGCTCGATATGCGGCTGATTAATAGCCACTTTTTAGCAGTTCATATATGAGAATATCACAGTGCTCGAACGTTGTTGTGTTTATGGCTGCTATTTGTTATAAGAATGTAAGAAATATGTTTAGCGGTGTAAACGGTGAGACCCTTCTATTGTAAAAATACCTTCTAGGGACATGGAGAATTGATGTCATTTCTAACAAGGCGGCACAAGAGACCCACAGCATGTTCCACACCACTGCGGAGAGTTTTCAAATTCTTCTTTTTTTGGTTGTTACAGGATTTATTTTCTAGGCCAGAATCACTGAACTAATAACCACCCACCACCCCCCGTTGTGCCAATGTCCCTTTCACACTATTACTGTACTGCATATTGGAAAATATAAATTGCTTAATTGCATCAAATAATTCAAAATGAATCATCAAAACTCATTCTGGAAGACAACACAGCAATGGGAAACCCCAGTATATTTCTAAGAGTATTATATGCATGTTAGACAGATGGTTTTCACTATTCTTTCTTGTATCTGTTTTTAATTCTCCACTGTGTGCATTTTTATAATTAGGTATTCAAAATCAAATTAACACAAATATATATATATATATATATATATATATATATATATATATAAGAATATATATTGTCACAGTATAGACCCGATAGATAAATGTCCAGGACACCAGGTAAAATCACTGAAAAGGTATTTCAATTCCTTTTCTTTCTTATCAATAGTGCCTTTAAGCACCCCAACCACCATATACAGGCAAGTAATAATAATAACTACAATAATAATACACAATTCTCTCCTCCACACCTCCCAGCAAGCTCTGTCATCTATCTCCCAACTCTGGCTCGTTTGCTGGGTTCCCAACAGTCCTTTATATAGTTCTTGACCCAGAAGTGCCTCTGTTCTTCCTCCCACATAAGTTGCCAGCACTTCTGAGTCAGATGGAGGGCTTGAGTTTTCTTCAGCCCGGAAGTACTTTGAGGCTTCAGTCCCCGTGACTTGGGAGTACTTCTGGGCTATACGAAAAGTAAAAATCTCCCCGTCTCCCTGCAGCATCTCCTGGCAGCACCCACGGTACCCAGCAGGTCTGTGAAGCCGAACTCCAGAACCCATGGGGCCCTGCAGGAATCTGGGGCACCGCTATGCTGTAGGGAAATCGCCATCTAGCGTCCTGGGTGAGGTAGTGTCCCAAAGTAGCTGCCTTCCCCCAATCCTTCCATGTCGGCCGTCCATCACAATATATATATATATATATATATATATAGTGATAATTAAGAGTCCAACACATTATAAAGGTTTGGGGCAGCCACCCGTATATTGTTTTTCCCAGCTGCAAAAGGGTTTTTTGTATCATGTATATATATAATTAGACAGGTGTTAATTCACTTACAATGGATGCCTACAAAGGACTGTTCTGTCCAGGATGGGTTTCTGCCTTCTGCCATTTCTAGCCTTTATTTGGCAATATGTGACACCTGTGTTTTGGTGAATATGATGAGAAATGTAAGAAGTGCTGGAGAAACAAATGGAATCCCCAGTGAATAGCTGTTTGTGAAGGGTTTAACATGATTCCAAAGGAAGTAGATTTTAAACCTGCCATCTTGAAGAACCAGAAGGGCTGGGGTCAGGCGTTGTGCTAGAGGTGGGAGTAGAGCTGATTTTTTTGTGTCTCTGATCATCTGAAGCACAGCGGCGGTTAAGGGTTGTGAAGAAAGGGAGAAAATTTTTTGTTAGTTGTGGTAATTACAACTCAAAGACACATGATATCCGAT
>JANRMT010062840.1:37351475-37425688 GCA_026402145.1 Polypterus bichir lapradei
GGACTGGGCGGTCTCATGGTCTGGAATCCCTACAGATTTTATTTTTTTTTCTCCAGCCGTCTGGAGTTTTTATTTTGTTTTTTCTGTCCCCCCTGGCCATTGGACCTTACTCTTATTCGATGTTAATTAATGCTGATTTATTTTGTTTTCATATTGTGTTTTTTATTTTTCTATTCTTTATTATGTAAAGCACTTTGAGCTACTGTTTGTATGAATATGTGCTATATAAATAAATGTTGTTGTTGTTGTGTTGAAGACAAGCAATTGTCAAAATTAGGTTATAGGGAAAAAAAAGTTTAAGAACCACTGCTCTAGATAGTCAAATTCAATCATTGTCTTGGCGCTCTGCCAGAGGCTACAAGTGAGCACAGGGTCGATCTGAGGACCACACGACACCATCCAAGCAGTAGTAGCGCAAGCGGTGTGTGCAAAGGGCAAGGACTTATTCAATGCACACGCACTGAGACTTTCTCATTCATAGGGAACAATGCAAGCCCCGGTCCCCATCACAAATGGGGTTCAACGGCATACCCACACTTCTTGGAACTGGGTAGGCTCACATTGATCTATTCATTGTAGTGCTGGATTATAAGGGCATTACGGATCTATTATTGCTCAAACTCTCGTTTCGTGGCTACATGATATGCCTCTGAACATTTTTCGTGCTGCACGTAGCCACATATAGGTGTAAGGAAACTACAAGTGCTGTAAAATGGGTTACTTTTACAACAGCTGACAAGTAAATCCATAGAAATGGAATCCTTAGATAGCCAGATTTTCAAACCTCCTCTATAAAGACCATGACAGAAGAAGCGCCATGGTGCAACATCCTTAGAAACTAAAAACAGTTTTATAAAATGATAAGTACCTGGAGAAAAGAAATGCCACATAGAAGAATCAATGCAATTAGAACCTGACCATGAAATGAGCCACTACAGAGCTCATAAGGTGGGCCTGCAGATAGACTGCACTTACATGCAAGTATTTAGGATTTGCTTCTCCACTGCTAATAAATTCACTGTACTGACTGGTAAGTGTCCTTAAGAATCCTGGCTTGAATCAGGTAATGTATTTGGGGAAAGCGAAGCAGATGGTATTGTTTTTACTACAAATGTGGTTAGTGAGGTGTGAGCTAGATTTGTGAATGTGCAGGCAGGGGATGAGGTGAGGTGAAGATGCATGAAAAGAACTGAGGAACATCAGAGCAGGGGCAGTTGCTTTGTGGAATGACCAAGAAAGGAGGTGAAGCATTAGGCCATGGAATAAACAAAGGCTGCTGTCCGCTGCCTACCACCCCCAAGTTGTTACACATTGTAAAGTGGTATCCTAATATGCAAAATAACAAGCAGGGTAAGTGACTTAATCTGGATCATACAGTGAAGTAGATGCTAGAACTGAAACCACAAGCCATGTTGTTTAAAGTCCAGTTACTTCAAAACATCACACTACACCACAACACACTGTTTACCTATTTTAAAAATATTCAGTGGATTATTTCTGGGGCACCTTTCATTTTCACAACCTTTACTGCCCCTAGTGAGTTCCTCCTTCCTACAATATTTCAGTTTTCCTTCTCATAACCACTCTCAGTTCCCACTCCCCATTACAGCCACACTGGGCCCCACCATACTTGGTGTGTAAAAGGCGCTATATAGCGCCCGACCCGGCACAGACCACGCAGAGGCACGTGTAGAAAAACACACAGGCTTTATTTTTTTCCTCAGCTGTGTGACACGTCTTCCCTGTGCCACACAGCCCAAACACAGTCCCAAAGCACAAACTCACAGTACAATTCTCCACCTTGCTCCACCACTCCTCCCAGACAACTCAGGCTCACCGAGTGGTGGTGGCTGGGCCCTTTTATAGCCCACCCGGAAGCGTTCCAGGTGATTAACCACCTGGTCCTAATTGCACTTCCGGGTGGGGCTGCAGGCTCGTCCAGCCGGGCTGTGGGAAGCAGGCAGCTCCCCCTAGCGGCCATGCGGGGCCCCAACCAAGCTGTGGAGGACTCCATCTCCCATGGAGCCCTGCGGGTGGTTGGGAAAACACCGTCGGCCAGGGAGGCTGCCACCAAGCGTCCCGGGGGAGGTACTGGAATGTCCATGGAGGCTCCCCCGGAACATAAGCAGCAGGGGCGTCCCTGCCGGGCATGGGACCCTGCTGTCCTTCACAGGTGCAACACTCTCCTCCCTGTCTGCTCCGAGTCCTGGGCTGCCCATAATTCCCACATGTGCCAGGAGGCTAGTTCATTTGGTATTGTAGACCAGGAGTTCTCAAAGTTGGTCCTGGGAGCCCACTTTGACTTCAGGTTTTTGCTTCAACAGATTCATAACTGATAACACTGACCTCAATTAATTAGCAGGTATTTTTTTAACTTTCTCTTATTCTACATTAAGAAAGCACATAGGCATGACTTTTACATCTATAAGTCATTTAGAAATATTTCCATTTTTGCTATAGATTTAAATGCTTAACTCACTTTTGTTGCTTTCATTATATTTGCCTTTTCTCTGTGCAGTTTGTTCCCTTCCTTGTATTTTAATACAGACACCAAGGCAAACAACACTGAAACATGAAAGGCTGCAACTACTTTAGCGTCAGACCCACTAATTAAAAAATAATGGATTAATTAAACAATTAGAACACCCACAAAAATAGAATGAAAGTCAAGATGAAAATTTTGGTAAAAAGATGAAAAATAAATTATTCCCATATAACTACCTAGTACATTTTAATATATATTTTTTTACCTATCTTAGTTTTCTAATCTCTATATTGTTCCCGAAACACAGAAACTGGATAATAACAGTTCATTTAATTGACCCGGGAGTCCAATTAAAAACAGAAGCTGGTTGGAACAAAAACCTGCAGCCACAGGGGGTCCCCAGGACCTCTGAGAAGCCCTGCTTGTAGACTATATGTCTAAATGTGATTATACCTACCTACATGGCAGTATAAGTACATGCATTCTCCAAATTGTGTAATGGGGTCATCTAGCAGCTCTGGATGCAAGGCTTCCCCAGATATCTTACCATTTCATACATGGCAGTGTATAATAAGAGGAAAATAATGTGAAAAATAAATCCTTGGTGTAAATTGTGGCTTGGTACACCTCCATCATGCTGTCACATCAAGAGATGGAGGTCTCTCAGTGGTGTTCCCTGACAAGACTGACTATGAGAGTCAATTGATAAAATGGATGGAAAGCCATATCTGTAATGCGCAAACATATCCAGGTGTTTCCATTCTGTTTCTGAGTGATGCAGATGAGAGGCTCCAGATGCTCAGAGTGCAGAAATCAGATCTCAGACTGAAGAAAATTGTTACCTCTCCTCCGGGAAATGAAGACTCTTATTCTTAGAGATTTTATCAAATTTTCTATCAGATTAGACGACAAAAATCCATCCATCAGCCCTGGACCCAGCGTGCCTATATAAACACCAACAATGGGCCTCCTTATGACATTACACTTAAGGATAAAGAAATTCAACATTCCTTAATCTGTTTAAAGGGGAATAAGAGAGACCTGCGAAAGGCAAGGAGCTTTAACCCTCTCGCTCAGTCGGAGTGGAGCTTAATCCTGTAGAATGGCCATGAGGATTACTCGGCTGCACACTCTTATCTTTACTTCTCTTGCTCTTTGTCCTTGACTCAGCATTATTGTTCCTTAATGTTTGTGCAGATTGTCAGTGCTGGTCATATCTTAATAAAATGCTATTATAGGTCTTAAAGCCTCTGCCTGCAGGACATTCATTGCATCAGTTATTGTTGTGCCTCTATAGAAAGGGGGAGGTTAGTTTGAGGATGTGGATCTTTAATTGTTTAGGCGAGTTCTTCTCAGAATTAAGAGCTGGAGTTGGGTGCAGTGGTAACACTGCTGCCTTGCTATAAACAGACTGGGGTGTGTGCTCTGGTTGTCCCCTGTGTGCAGTCTACATGTTCTCCCCATGTCAACATGGGTTTCTTTTGGGGTTTCTCCCGCTGTCCAAAGACATTCAGGGTAGGTGAAATGGCATGGCTAAATCAGTCCTGTTATGTGTGTGTGTGTCATCGCCCTGTCTAGATGTTCCTGCCTTGTGTGATTTGATTGTTGGGATAGGCTCCAGCTGCCCTTGTGATAACAGTCAGCTTGAGACAACCCTAAAACATAGAACAGTGCACTAAGTAAGCCATAGCAGACTTGGCTGAACTGATGATGGCAGCAAGAAGCCTTAACACATCCAATTACAATATTAGAAGAGTTTAGCAATGCATTAAGTGGACATCAGGGTTAAAACAGGCAGTCTCATCCATTTTGGTTGTGTTGTTTATTAACAGAATTACAGATCTCATCAAAAAGGGAGAATAATGCGTTTAGAGAAACAGAGCCAATCAGATTTTCCATCAGCAGAAGGAAGTCAATCCTTGTAATTGGGTGATGGCAGTTGTGCTGCAGAGCAGTGGGATGGTGTGGCAGGGTGACACACTTTATTTTATACCCTTACTTTCATAATACAGTTTTTTAGAATTCACACTTGTTCTCATAGAATGTCTTAAGTAATTTATGGAATTAGTGCAGGGTTGCGTCAGCATGTATCTGCAAAGGAAAATGAGTTAGACAAAGTATGCATAGAATAACATTCAGGTGCGTTCGCTACAAAGTTAAATGGTAAGAAAGTTGGGGCATTTCGCATTTTTTATTTACTTCATCCAGGAGTCAGTTATTACATTTTTGTCTATTAAATAGTTTAGTAATAATGAGTCATATTCAAAACCAGTAACGGCGCACTGCACGATAACGTGCAGTGAATACATTTGACTTGAGCATTCCTAGTTTTCATCCTTTTTTTCTGTATGTTTAACATTCGTTTGCTCAGAGATTGATGCGCTTGCTGCTTCCTGGGAAGCTCTTCTTTTCTCCACGCTAGTGACCCGCTTCTTCTCTTGTTCTGTCTGCATCTTTCACATTAAAACTGATTAAGTCAGTGTTTGTGTTGCAATCACTTAGTACATTTTCTTTCATTTATCACTTAAGCTGGCACTTAAGTGTTTAATTTGCCTCAAGAATGATTTAAGATATTAAGAGGTAGAGGAAGTGACGGCGAAGGTGGTATGGATGAGAACGGCGCCCATACGCATGCGCCGCATGGCCGCCCTACTGTGCGCTGCTGAGAGTTGATTCTGCAATAAAATAAAATAAGAATAAAGAGAGTAATAAAAATCATCACCCCAAAAGCGGACAGTAGACGTCACGTAGTATATGCGTACCAAATTTCAGGCCAATAGGTCAAACGGTTTGTGAGCTACAGGTGATTTAAAATCCTGGATTGTCAAACGGACAGCCACGGCAGCATATTATATAAGACGATTAATAGCAATAATAGAATGTAATTCTCTGTGTTAGTAAACAACATTTAATACATGCTTTATAACAGCACTTAGACAACAGAGTTAAAAACGGAACACAGAGGCTTGTGGTGGCTCAATAGCTTTCATTCACAGCAGATTCTAATTCAAGTGATGTGATAAAGGCATTGACTGATGTGTGTTAGGGGTGGAGGGTCTGTGACTAACAGCTCTTTAGTTGTCCTAAAGATAACATTTGTGAAAGTAAATTATCCATTATTAGCAATTGAAAAATATATATTAAAAGAAAATGACCAATGCTAGAACAAAATCAGCACCAATTTTACCATATGAAAGGAGAAAAGGATCTGAAATAAGTTCCCCATCTAGCTATTAATATTAGTTAAAACACAACAATGTGTTAAAATTATATAAATAAGTAAGAACTTGGAAAGGAACTGATTTATTGTGTAACAAGAATATAACTGGTACACAATGGGCCTGCTGCTATTGTATGTGTATATCTAGGACTGAAAGATCAGGGTAGGGCACCAGTGATCAGGGGCTTAAACCACTGACTGCAGCCTCCCACCTCTGGACCCCACTGTCCATTTTTAAACCCATCCTTTCCCATATTGCTAATTAGTTCAAACAACATTTAGCTGGATAATGTTGGCTCTTTACAATAATAATCTGTAGAAAACGTTATTCAATCAAGTCAGCCTTATTAACTTGCACAAATTCCTTCCCCTTCCATTTATTTCCAAAGAAATGACTATTTTGTGTACTCTATTTGTTAACCACACTGTTCAATTCCATCTGAACTAGTGTGGTGCTGAGTTGACAACGGTTGCAAGGCTGCACTCGGATCCCAATCTGGTATCCTGAGTTGATTTTTCATGTGGTGGGTGCAGCAATGCGCTGTATCAGCGACTCCTCACCTCTCCTCTCTCCTATTAGTTAACAAACCCAAAGTAGCAGGAGAAGGTGTTGTGATGTGAGCTGTTTGCGCTCGCTTGCTCTGCTTACCGTTTGACTCACTTACATTGGGCGGTCAAAGAGGAAAATCGAAAAAATATGCAAGTTCAAGCAACCACTCTCAAGATAAACATTGAAACAGTAAACTAATTCCTAGTTGAAGTCACATGGAACATTTCTCCATTTAAAACTTTGTGCAGCGTGATCTGTTTGAGATATCACAACGAAAATTGAACGTTCTTGACAGATTTCTTTAAAGAATAAGTGTGCCATATCTCAACAAAACTGGTCAACTGGGGCGGGGAGGTGAGTTGTTTCATGCCGGCAGACAGAGGGACAGACAGACAGACACAGAAGTTCACAATAGATGTTTCACGCATAATCTACAAATGCACCCAAAAAGGGTTAAAGGTTATTTCTATGATGAAAAGGAAAAGTTAAAGACACAACGTTTTGACTGTACAACCTTCATCCGCTGTGCAACTAAATAGGAAAAAGCAGGTAAGATATATAGGAAAGGAAGAAGGCAACAAAGCCGGGGCAGTTGAATGGAGAAAAGGTGAGAAGAGGTGAGAAAAAGCCACCATTAGAGAAGACGAAGGGAAGGATTAAAAACTAGTCATTAAGACCTGGAAAAATATGTGATCCCAAGCTAAGAATGAGCTTAGCTTCTTCTGATTTTCTTTGAAAAGTGTCTTTGATGCTCTGTGAAGGAACACAAACAGAAGGATTTGTATAGCTGTGATGAAGGGACTTGAAGTGATCTGCAACAGGCTTTGTAACTCCTTAGCAGCTCAAAAGTGCTCTCTAAAATGATCTGCTAGTTGTTTCCCTGTTTCACCTATGTAGATGGCTGGACCCTTTCTACAAGAAATGGTCAGTAAGTAAGATTTTCACACTGGCAAGAGTCTTGTTGATTAATATTAAATTTACCAGAGAGACCAGATACAAGGCTTTTTTGGCCTCTAAAATCATTTATCTTAGGTTATGCGATTCTAATCAGCATATTTTGGTGCTTTATCTTCTTATATAATATGCCACCATGGCTGTCCGTTTGTCTGTCCAGGATTTTAAATCACCCGTAGCTCGCAAACCGTTTGACCCATTGACCTGACATTTGGTACACATATACCACGTGACCTCTACTGTCCACCTTCGGGTGATAATTTTTATTGCTCTTTTTATTTTTATTTTATTTTATTGTAGAAGCAACTCTCGGCAGCATGCATCAGGGCGGCTGTGTGGCGCATGCGTATGAGCGCCGTTCTCATCCCTTCCACCTTCGCCGTCACTTTCCCTACCTCTTCATTACTTAAATCATTCTTGAGGCAGATTGAACACTTAAGTGCCAGCTTAAGTGAGAAATTAAGAAAAACGTACTAAGTAATTGCAACACAAACACTGACTTAATCAGTTTTAATGCGAAAAGATGCCGGCGGAAGAAGAGAAGACGCGGGCCGCTAGGGTGGAGAAAACAAGAGCTGCTCAGGAAGCAGCAAGCGCATCAACCTCTGAGCAAACGAATGCTAAACGTACAGAGAAAGAGGATGAAAACTATAAGTCAGGTGTATTTACTGCACGTTATCGTGCAGTCTGCCGTTACTGGTCTCTTATAATTTGATGGACATGTTGCTGAGATGCCCACCTGATATTCTGGGATGTTACAGAATGTAATATGCGTATTTAGGTTTACACTTACATGTCTCATTTGTGCATGCATGTATGAGTATACATCTGTGGATTTAAGTGCTGTTCTGTCTGTTATCACATTTTTTTCATTTGCCCATGTAAGATTATTTCTGGGGCAATATTTGCTCATAAGTGCCTGTTTATGTATGTATGTATATAGTTATGTCACATTTCTTTGTGTGTGGAGGCGCGTGTGTATGTGTTGGTTGTATTTGTATGCTTATGCTTACAAGTTTTTCATAATTGATTTTCATGCGTACATGTGTGTGCATGTCTGTCTACTTTTCAGGTGTAAATGTGAGGTGTGAGTATGCATGTAAAGATATGTGCTACTATCAATTAATATGAGTGTTTGTTCTTGCCAGGGCCAGCACCACCATTAAGGTGACTTAGGCATTCACCTAGGGCGCAGATCATAAGGTGGTGGGGGAACCCAGCCATACAGGTTAGTTACAGAACAATCGGTTGGCACACTAATAAGCTTGGCCTAGGGTGCAAAATAACCTGGCACTGGTTGTGGTATGCCACCTTTCTATGTGGTCACGTGTGCACATCCTCTTATCCTGAGCCAGCATTTGCTTCCCATCAGGCCCCTTGTCTTGTGAAGGTTGCTGGATATGCGGAGGTGCCAAGCTACAATGGCAAATGCTTGCCGCTCTTAATGAGTCATTAATGAGCTTTGTACAGCATCCTTTTGGCATTGTGAGTGAATGACTCTATATAAAAAAATGACTGGTTGAAGCAAAGACCCTCATTTTTAGGCAGCAACAAAATGAACTCGGTGGGCACGCGCATGTCATCAGCCGGAGGGCATTTGCTATTATTCAGAACTCCAAAATCCACTTGCAGGAAATAAAATAAAATACAATAAAAAAAGATCTCCACACTTTATCAGGAAACCGCAGCGACTGACAAACTTGTGTCAAGTTAACGGAACTCACTTGAAAAGGCTTTGGTCTTTCTGAAGTCAGGCTTTTAAGAAATGATAGAAATATGCAAATAAGGTCGAAGACCCCTGCGCCACATTCCGAGCGCGGCTGCAGGCAGAGAAGAATTAAAACAACTTTTTTATTTGCACGTCTGCTTGCGTTTTCATTTAAGGCTCACCGTCATTGAAATTAGCCCGCTGTTCTCTCTTCCAGTCTTTCTGACGCATTTTTTTGAAATTAAATGTAATTAATTCTTGCCAGACTTTCTATTGTTAGCTGTCGCCGTGTTGTAATCTTCACACAAACATTCCTTCACCTTAAAATAATAATAAAAAATCCAATCTAAAGTCTTGGAAGTTAAAAAAAAGTCCCATTTTGTAGACGAGCCAACGTCGTCCGATTTTACACTGGTTTAACACGCGAGCTGAATGAGACGCGGCCAAAGCAGAAGACACGAGGAGCGGAGCGGAGCGGAGCGGAGCGGAGGGGAGCGCGCGCCTCACTTTCTAATTAAACAGCCCGCGCCCGCTTCCTTTCATTTGGAGCCAAGTGTTGCATAGCAACCTGGAGCCGTCGAGTCCGCACAGCAATCTGCAGCTACTGTAGAACGTTATCAGGCATCTTATTAGAAACTCTTGTCGAATCAATGCGTTTCTCTTAGTTTCTGTGTCTTGAATACAAAAACAATAATTATGAATATTGTAAATAAATCACAACTCTAAGCCGGCTTCTTCACAGATGTTCAGCGCAGTGGCCAGTAAATGTGTCGCTGTTTTGCATTCCAAGGGACCCCCGGCCTGTCACACATGTTTTGTGACGTGCCGATGACACCTGTCTTATCGACATTCCCGAGCAGACTCCCACCGCCTTTATGAGGCTGCTCAAGAGGATCCACTGACACGCAAACACATCCCCAAGCTCACCGAAGTCGTGCACGGCTTCCTGACGCGGTTAGATTTACAGGCAGGTCTAAGTTAAATGGGCAGGGAAAATAATGGGGACTGGAAGAAATAATAATACCACTACCACTGATAATAATAATAATAATAATAATAATAATAATAATAGCTGTTATTAATAATAATGAGTAATTTATTTGTAGCACATTTCATTCCTTAAATTATGCTCAGTGTGGTTTAAACAAAAATGACAACACAAATTAGCTTAGATATACATAAAGGTGACAACAGATATTAGTAAGATGCATCTGAAATAATAATAATAATAATAATAATAATAATAATGAAGATGAATTTATTTATATAGTACATTTCATACATTGAATGAACCTCAGTGTGCTTAACATTGAAACAAAAAACTGGTTACCTTAAAAATGAATATAAAGATGACAACAGATACTAATAAAATGTTACTGACATAATAATTACTGTTAGAACAATAATCATGAATTTATTTCATTATTATTCATTTCATAGCTTAGTGTGCTTAACATAAATACAATATTGGTTTAGCTTAAAATAAATATGACGACAGATACTAATAACATGTTACTGAAATAATAATAATAATAATAATAATAATAATAATAATAATAATGAAGATTAATTTATTTATAAAGCACATTTCATACATTGAATACATCTTAGTGTGCTTAACATAAAATACAATATTGGTTTAGCTTAAAATAAATATAAAGGTGACAGCAGATACTAATAACATGATACTGACATAATAATTACTATTAGAACAATAATAATGAATTTATTTCATTATTATTCATTTCATACATTGAATGCTACTCAGTGTACTGTACATAAAAATTACAAAACCAAGTAGATTAAAACAAATATAAAAATTATAACAGATACTAGCGATTTTCTATTGTAATAATAGTAATGAAGATTAATTTATTTACAAAGCAGATTTCATACACTGAATGCATCTTAGTGTGCTTAACATAAAAATACAATATTGGTTATCGTAAAATAAATATAAAGATGACAACAGATATTAATAACGCCACTGACATAATAATTACTATTAGAACAATAATAATTTATTTCATTATTATTCATTTCATATATTACAATACAATACAATTTATTTTTGTATAGCCCAAAATCACACAAAGAGTGCCACAATGGGCTTTAACAGGCCCTGCCTCTCGACAGCCCCCAACCCCCCATTCTTGACTCTCTAAGAAGACAAGGAAAAACTCCCAAAAAAAACCCTGGTGGGGAAAAAATGGAAGAAACCTTGGGAAAGGCAGTTCAAAGAGAGACCACTTTCCAGGTAGGTTGGGTGTGCAGTGGGTGTCAAAAAGAAGGGGGTCAATACAATACAGTACAATACACAGAACGGAACAAATCCTCAATACAGTATAAAAATACAAATTTTAGAAGTACGTAGCAGAATTTAACAATGGATGACATCACATAATATGATTTGGATTTGTTTATAATCCTGGAGACCTCATCCATCAAGCTGCCTCCCCCAATTGGCCATTCCACAGCTGAAACAGTGCTGGGCCAGCCAATCCAATGAAAGGACCCCTCTTTCCCATGATTCCAGCAATCCTCCATCAGGGATGACTTTACCATAAGCAAGCACAACAACTTGGCAGGTGGGCCGTGGCACCAAGTGCCACATTTGAGTACCGAGAAGAGAAACAGAATAGGTGAGGGTTAGTATCCAATTATAACTATCATGTTACTTATATTTTAGTGCTGATGACTAACAACAGAGATGCAGTCTGTACAGTTAATCAGCAGCTCTAGTCAGGGTGTGCTAAACTGAAGTAGTGAGTCTTCAGCCGGGATTTGAAAGCTGAGACTGAAGGGGCATCTCTTATTGTAGCAGGCAGACCACTCCAAAGTTTAGGGGCCCTTTAACTAAAAGCTCGACCTCCCACTGTTATTTTATTAATACTTGGAATCATAAGCAGACCGGCATCTTGAGATATTAATGTGCGTTTTGGTTTGTAAGTCATGATAAGTTCAGACAAGTAAGCCGGACCTTGACCATTTAATGCTTTATATGTTAAAAGGAGGATTTTGAAATCTGTCCTAAACTTAACCGGGAGCCAGTGCAAGGATTTAGAGTTGAGTTGAATTTATATTGAATACAACTCAGTGTACTGTAGATTAAAATTATACCAAGTAAATTAAAACAATATAAAAATCATAATAGTTACTAGTGAGATTCTATTGTAATAATAATAATAATACCTTTATTTATATAACATCTTGAATGATCTATCAATGTTTTACATTAGAACTGCAACAGCTATTAGCTTAAAATAATTCTAAAATTAAATGAATGACTAGTTACAGGTTTATGTTAATATTGTCATGTATTCAGAGACCCGTGTGTTAATCAACATACAACACGTCGACACTCTCTGGCTCCAGGATTTGTAAGTATAACTACTATTTCTTTAAAGCCCCTTTCCTCCTTATCTGAAAAATCTCAGAACACAATTTTAATTCTACAAATAAATCCAGTACGATGCTATTAAAATAATAATAATAATAATAATACAGCATATTTCATACAGTTAATGCTGCTCATGGTGCTTTACGCAAAAAACTCTCATAAGACATATACAAAGATGAAAATAGATACTAGTGAAATAATAACAATAAGATAATGCATAGAGACAGTGCATCTGGAAAGTATTCACAGCGCATCACTTTTTCCACATTTTGTTATGTTACAGCCTTATTCCAAAATGGATTAAATTCATTTTTTTTTCCTCAGAATTCTACACACAACACCCCATAATGACAACGTGAAAAAGTTTACTTGAGATATTTGCTAATTTTTGCGCTCTTGACCTCAGATTAGCCATCGAGCCCCTCTTGGACATTTTACATATGTATTATCAAAAAAAATGTCATAATAGAAGGATATTCAGAATTAATCAGTCAATATTTTCTTAGAGCCTGTCAAAGGGAATGCTTCCCCCCTTTATTGCATTTAGCAACCAATTTAATGAGAAACAGTAGGATTAGAGGAGGGCTTAGAGATCGTGTTCAAGCAGTGACCAGCAGGGGGCTACTTATCAATCAGTTAACCAAAGCCAGTGCTAGTAGCAATGAATGGAGGGTCGATGCCATTTCTGCCAGGCTGCCAGTTCTTTGTATTACAAATTTGGGTGTGCACCCAGGCACTGGATTAATTTATATCAATTTAGAATTGATGTAACAACACCACTTTGGGTTATTAAAGAAATCTATAGTCCACACAGATTAAACTTATATAAATATGTGGAAAACATACCAGCCATACAAAGACAGCAGAAAAGTGAACCAAGGTCCAATCCTATGTTTTTAGCTAACCTGGCTCCCAAATATAGGATGAAATTCTAAAATGTGCTTAAATCTAATTCAGAGTCATGGGTGTCTTGGGCTATCCCAGCTGCATCCTTCCCAAGGCAAAAAACAAGCCATGAGTGGTGTGCTATTCTACTGGATGTCCCACACACACATAGCCACACTTACTGTACATTCACACACGGGCAAATATGGAATCAACTTAACCTTCATGTCTTTGAGGATATGAGACGAAAACTGGAGTACCTGGAGGAAAATCCACACAGACACTGAGAGAAAGTGAACAATCCATGTGAGCGTGAGACATGGGGTCCATGAGCATTCAGCACTAAACACTGCTCTTCATTGCCATGTTCAAACAATTTCATTTTCCTTAATGTCTTTAGTAGACATCATTTTCAGAAGAGGTGCAGAAATATCTGAGGATACCCAACTGTCATGGTGGAGTCAAGTCTTTTTGAAAGAATGCATACATTGACTCCATAAAGCAAGTTTTGAAATAAACAGAACAGCCATAAAACAGGAGAGAATCTAAACTCGGCAGCCCTGTGTGCCTTCATGTCTACTGTCTCCATCTATCTGACTACAAATGGTGTTGTGGCTTGTGACCTATTTTAGTGGACTCTCACCTCTTTACTAGAGTCAGCTGTTAATTCAAGACACATATCTCTCTATTATAAAAGAAAATCTTAAAACGAGATTATTGCCAAGTGGTTTTTTTCAAGTCCTGCCCTCCACTCAACCATTTCCGGTTAATGGCTCACGCTCATGCTCACGGTCCTCTCACCTCTCATTCGTGTGATTCCTTTTGTCAGACACAGTTCCTGTGCTCTCAGCTCTTATACATTTTTGTGTATCCCTCACTTTAAGTTCCCAATAAAAGAAGACTTATTAAGTCCAAATCTTATTGAAGAATTTCATCCCGAAGGGTTATCAACAGGAGAAATGAGTACACGGGCAATCCTAGCACCAAGAAACGATGAAGTCAAATGAATTAATGCAAAAATTCTCGATCGGTTACACAGCAAATTGGTTAAATGCGTATCAATAGACTCTGCTGAAACAGTTAGTGGTGATGGTACGGAAGATGAAAACATCATCTTACAATATCCCGTAGAATATCTACAACCGTTAACACCATCTGGTTTTCCACCGGCCAAATTACTGTTGAAAGAAGGATGTATTGTAATGTTATTGTGTAATTTATGTTTTAGTGATTGGCTATGCAATAGGACAAGATTAGTTGTATTTAAAATCGGTCAAAAACCAGTGCAGATGCAGGGATTGCAATGGACCTGTGATCTTCGACAGGGTCCCACTTTGGCTGGTAGAAAAATTTGTGCCCGCTGATAGCAATATCCTCCCATCAGCTCCAGCACACTTCTCCTGCATAATGGGAGAACATTGTCATCTGGGGTTACAAACCTTTGAACAACAACAACAACATTCATTTATATAGCACATTTTCATACAAATAATGTAGCTCAAAGTGCTTTACATGATTAAGAAAAGAGAAATAAAAGACAAAGTTAAAATTAAAATAAGACAACACTAATTAACATAGAATAAGAGTAAGGTCTGATGGCCAGGGAGGACAGAAAAAACAAACAAAAAAAAAAAAACCTCCAGAGAGAAAAAATAAAATCTGCAGGGATTCCGGACCATGAGACCACCCAGCCCAGTCTGGGATTCTACCTAACATAAATGAAACAGTCCTCATTGTATTTAGGGTTCTCATGGAAGGACTTGATGATGACGGTCACATGGACTTCTGGCTTTTAATCCATCAATGTAGGAACATCATGATGCTTTGATTAGGTGGTGGTGGTGCAGGTCGCCACCACAGAAAACTGGGAAAAGAAACAGAGTATGGGTCAGTACGGATTTTAGAGCCACCATGAATAGTTATTATAATGAATTGAATGTACAGAGTATCAGGATTAAATTAAGGTGATGTCATGAGAAGGCCATGTTAAAGTAATGTGTTTTCAGCAGTATTTTAAAGTGCTCCACTGTATTAGCCTGGCGAATTCCTATTGGCAGGCTAGTCCAGATTTTAGGTGCATAACAGCAGTAGGCCGCCTCACCACTTCTTTTAAGTTTAAGTTGAAGCAGCCAAAGCGAGGGTGTCATTAAAGACCACAGGCACAGCATTTTCTTCTCAGTTTCATTGTCTTACTGGATTACAGCTTTCTTCAAAGAGTACAATCTTCTGTCTCATCGTGGGTTGTGTTTAGCCATGTTGAAATTCCAAAAGATGGTTTTCCTGGTTTATTTATCCCTGTGTGACAGCAGATGCTTCAACTAGCATTATTTAAAACAGTGCTAGCTTAGCAGCCCAAACCTTCAATTTAACAACTTTTTAAAAATGTTTTCTACATTGAATTAGCATACTCCCTTCTGTGAATAGAATGCATGGATAGATGGATGGATTGATCAATGGATTGATGGACGAGTAAATCTATCAGCAATACAAGGCAGTCTTGAGGTGTCCACAATTTTTTAAACAAGAAGCTAAAATACTTACAATTACAGTTTTATACAAACAACAACAAAAAACAACAGCAAAAGGTTACACAACAAAAGGCAAATAAATACGACAATACAAATAAAGGAATAAACAGCAAATCTGCTGTCCCTCTGGGCCTACAAGACTGCATACTCCCTGGTTCACTAGTGGGGTGCCCGATCCTGCACCACTCTTACCGCACTGCTGCTCTTTCCTTGTTTTGCCAGTCAAGCTCTTGCCAGCACCTCTCTTCCTGAGCTTTTCTCACACTCATGTGTTTTTTCTTCTGCGAGGTGTTGTCGGCAGGTAAACTTTGTTCTGTTCATCCAAAACAATGTCAGAATGTCACGGCTCTCAAACTGATGAAACACCGAGAAGGAAATGGATCCAAGCCAACAAAAGAGATGAAGGACCAAGTTTTGTTATACTGTATGCAGTGGCAGCAGCATGCTTGTAGCCGGCATTTCAAATCTAATGAGTACATGAAGTTTAAGTGTCTTAAGACTAATGCTGTGCCGAGTCTTTAACAAGGATAACTTTGGAGCCCTGCTGACACAGGTATCGGCTTTGGAAAGGTAAAGTGCTCGTCTCTGACTAATGTATAGGAGTCTGTGTTAATGGAAAACAGCACAACAGACCCCTCCACAGTGGAACACGATTATTCAACAGCGTCTGCTCTTGGTACGTATACACAACTTAACATAACTACAAAGTGATTCAATTATTTTTTTTTCTGACCAATGCATTTCACGGCAGGAACTGAATAACGTTTCTAACATATTAAGATCAATGTCGGTGTGTGTATTTGTTCTCTATATAATTCCACACTCCTCAATCTCAACAAAATCTTGCACACATATACTACTTTGTCAGGAAGAGACCACTTTGGAACCCAAAATTTTGAACCGGGGGGTAACTTTGTATTCCTTCTTACTGCAGTGAGTTTTAAAGGCAGTGCTTTTTTCTGTATTTTTGTCTCCTGAAATAAATGAAACATTCACACCACAGGGTAAGTACCCCCTGCCTGCTTCACCAACACCTCTTCCTGCAGAAATCCAAGCTTTTCCTAGATGGTCTCCCATCCAAGTACTGGCCGCGCCTGAACATGCTTAGCTTCATTTGGATGGCTTGTTCTTGAATTGGGAACAGTCTTACCAGAAAAGAAAAAGGGAAGCAAAGTCTGAGACATAGGTGGAAGGCAAGAGGGAGACTGCTTCAGTGGTACTTGGAGGGGAGAAAGTGGGGAAGCCCCCATGCTAGGCAGAAATGAGTTAAGGCCTTCTTAGGAAAGTCTAGTGGGCTGTAAGATTCTGTTTTTTCATTTCCCTGGGTTTATCCATCACTTGTGTGTGGGTTTTTTCTAAAATTAGTTGGCATTATATTTCAGGTGTAAGGGAACTCTAGGGTTGCCATCCTTCATTTTACAGTATGTATCATTTCAGGATATTATTTTGAGGCTAAAAAGATGGAACATTGAGTAACTTAAAAATCAACTGACCACAATGATCAGGCAGTTGCTGGGTAGCACAGTAGGGCTACTTTGCACATGGATACCTTCTACATGGTAGTTCACGCTTATAGGGATTAGCTAGCTGATAGAGTAAAACAGTACTGGGATGCAGGCTGGTCAATCATCTTTAACCTAATAAACGATAAATACACATGAAAATACATCTAGGAGCTTATGTGCAAGGTTCCAACAATGTAGCTTTGCAGTGGATGTGTAATGGTGTGTAAGGTACATTCTCAGGAACAGTTTAGGCACCCTTATCTCCTATGGAGGACAATATTATTGAATATTTGATCCCATGTTGCAGAATCTGATTTCTATACTTGGGAGCAAAATCTTACAGAGTGACTTGAATCTTATATTCTTAGTTACCCAGTGATTAGATGGGTTTGTTGTCAATGCTGTACAGACCACAGTTCATTATGTAAAGTAGCAAAGGCATTATGTGGATGCAAACAAGCTCATAACTTATTTTTGTCTTTCCTGTAATCTCAGAGAACAATAAAGTTAGAGTCTTAATTTTCAAATTAAGCTGAAGTCAGCTAGGGCTTTCCCAGTATTTCACATCACCTTCTCGTCACTTGTTGGGATGTTTTTGCTTATGTAATGGCTTTGTGAGGTTGATTAGAAAGCAAGTTAGCAAGCAGGAAAAGATAACAAATGCATATTTATATATATACTGTATATACTAACTGTGTAAGCCCGTGCTGTAAAATGCCCGGGGTCCTAGAAACTATTAAAATTATGAGAAAAAAAATTGAAATGTAGAGCTGTCAGGTAATTGAAAGGGACTACTCTGGGCATGTCTCTCCTATGAGGTTTCGTTTTGCTGACGTGCTCGCCTTGCTTGTGTATTAGCGGTAAGCGACTTTGTCTTTCTTCGGAGGTTTCGTTTTGCTGACATGCTCGCCTCACTTGTGTATTAGTGGCGGGAGGAAAAGTAAAAGGAATATCGTTTTGCCGACATGCTTGCATCGCTTGCGCATTAGCGTTAAGCGACTTTGTCTTTCTTCGGAGGTTTCGTTTTGCTGACGTTCTCGCCTCGCTTGTGTATTAGTGGCAGGAGGAAAAGTAAAAGGAATATCGTTTTTCCGACATGTTCACATCGCTTGTACATTAGCGTTAAGCGACTTTGTCTTTCTTCAGAGGTTTCGTTTTGCTGACGTTCTCACCTCGCTTGTGTATTAGTGGCGGGAGGAAAAGTAAAAGGGATACCGTTTGTCAATGTGCTCGCCTCGCTTCTGTATTAGCCGCTAAGCGAGTGACTCTCTTCTGAGACTTTGTTTTACTGATGTGCTGGCCTAGCTTGTGTATCCTCAGATGTGGTAGTAATCCACAAAGGGAGAAAATGAATCATGTATCTTAAAATTGTTTTTTTTATTCCTAAGATTTTGGCTTTTGACAACCTACCAGGTGTCATCATCAGAGGAAACTGAACCCAGCATACGCAGGCTCAAACAGAAGGACGCCTAATTAATAAAAAATGACTTTATGGCCAACACCCTCTGAATCCCACATTATTGATCCAACCCACCTTGCACCCCCACCTCCTCATTTGCTATATATTGCTTTGATTCGTGCATGTCTAATCATTTTCCTCTGATGATTCATTTTACCCCCTATGTGGATTACTAGCTACAAATATGCAAAGTGTATCACAGGCTTTTGCCTCCATATTTACATATGTAGAAATACTGCATATATATAAATATATATATATATATATATATATATATATATATATATATATATAATGTGGTAGTGTCCTCGGCCATTACCTGACTGAGATGCCACCTGGATGGAAGGACCAGGGAAGAAAGAATCTGCGGGGCACTACCTCCCCTGGGATGATAGAGGGCAGCTTTTCTGGGTGGCTATAGCACCACAGATTCCGATAGGGCACACAGGGACTTGGAGATTGGTACAGCCCTGTTGGGTTCTGTGGGGGCCGCCAGGGGGAGCTACAGAGCAATTCAATGGATTTCCACCACACCTGGGAGTAATTCCAAGTAATCCTGATGAACCACCTGGAGCACTCCCAAGTGCTGAAAAAAAGGAGTTGCCTTACTCCACATGGGGAGCCCGAGTCAGCAGGAGGTGGACGAAACTTGCTGGGAGAGGAGTGGAGATGGCAGTGAAAGACAGAAGGAGGAAGAGGACTGAATATTGTGTGCTTTGTGCTTGATGTACTGTATCGAGATGGGGAGGAAAGGAAAGTGCTCCCCTGAGGAAAAAAAAGTGTTGGTTTGGACTTTTGCCTCTGTGCTTGTCTGTGTCTGGGTTTGGGGAGCTGTATGCCCACCGGTATTCCACAATATATATATATTATCACGCTTGGGTCACAGATTTGCACAGAAACACAGGAGATTGTAGAGACAGGAACTTTATTCAAACACTTAAAACAAACATTTCTCTCTTTCAAAAAGGGTGCGCATCAGGAGCGGGACCCCCAACAAGAGCAGTGGATGTCTAGAGGAGGAGAGAGAGACAAACAATCAGACAAAAAGGACAGGTGCTGTTCATGCTTTTAAGTATGCGAAGCACAGCATGAGAAGCATATCACGCGAAAGAATAGCCGCACCAGTCCAGCAAATAAGGGAGAAATGTGAAGGTAGACTGTCAGCGTTTAAGAGGGGATTTTTGAGGAGCGTCCATGTCTTCTAGGGGTGTGATCAGCTCCCCTGCTCACAATATATATATTGTGGCAAGCAGCTGGGGGTGGTACCCAGGAGGGCTTGCACCTCCTCCAAACCATGAGGGGGCGACCACCCTGGTTGCTTTGGGGACCACGGGTACAGAACTTTGAAGCTCAACCCTGTAGGGGTCCATGGTCACCACCAGGGGGTGCCCCGGTGACTTTGGAGCCCTGGACCTCAGCACTTCTGCCACACCCGAAAGTGCTGGGGGGAAGAGGACAGGGGAAACCCAAGTGCTTCCGGGTGCGCAGCCGGCACTTCCGCCACACAGGGGAGTGCCAGCGGAAGAGTGTCGGGAAGCACCTGGAGCACATCCGGGCATGTATATAAGGGGCCGCCTCCCTCCATTCGATTGCTGGAGTCAGGGAGAGGAGAAAGACAGAGCTCGGGAGGAGAGGAGTGGAGGCGGACCTGAAGAAAGACATTTGGAAGAGGCCTGGACTTGTGGGGTGACTGGTGCTGTGGCACTGGGGTGTGTGTGTACCACTGGATGTAAATATTGTACATAAACGTGTGTTGGGTAACAAAACGATGTCTGCCTGTCTGTGTCCGGCCTGGTTCCCACAATATATACAGTGTATACATATACAGTTGTTTCAGAAAGTACTCAGATCCCTTCTCTTTATTCACATTTTTGCTATGTTGTGGCCTTGTGCCAAAATCTTTTACATTTTTGTCCTCACATCAAGCAACGCTCAACACCCCAGAAAGACAAAGCAAAAATATGACTTTATAAATCTTTGCAAATGTGTTAAATTTAAATAATTAAAATGTCACATTGATAAAAGTATTCACATCCTTTGCTATGCCACTTGAAATGTGGCTAAGGTGCATGCCATTCTAATGATTATCATTGAGATGTTTGTACACCTTCTCTGCAGTTCACCTGTGGTCAGTCGAATTGATTGGACATGATTAGGAGAGGCAGACATCTTTCTATGGAAGGTCTCAAAGCTGACAATGTGTATTAGAGTGAAAACCAAGCCATGAGGTTTAAGGGAATTCTGTGGAGCTTAGAGACAGGATTGTGTCAAGGCGCAGATTTGGGGAAAGCTACAAAAAAAAAAAGATGGCAGCCTTGAAGGTTCCCAAGAGCCCAGTGACCTCCATAATTCTTAAAAAGAATAAGTCTGGAACAACCATGAATCTTTCAAGAGCTGGCTGCCCAGCCAAACTAAGCAATCGGGGGAGAAGTGCCATTGTATGAGAAGTGACCCAGAGCCTGACAGTCACCCTGACAAAGGTCCACAGAACCTGTTTGCAGATGATAGAAACTGCACTGCAACACTCCACCAATCTCGACTTTTTTTTTCCACCAATCAGAAAAATCTTCTCAGTAAAAAGACACAAGGAAGCTCATTTGGAGTTTGCAAAAAATGCACCTGAACGTCTGATGAAACCAAGGTTAGTGTGATGTCTGGAAAACCCAAGACACTGCTCATCACCTGCACAATACCATTCCAATCGTGACACAGGATGGTGGCAGCATCATGCTGTGGGGGTTGTTTTTCAGCAGCAGGGAATGGGAGACTAGTGAGGGTTAAGAAAAAGCTGAATGAAGAAAAGTACAAAGATATCTGTAATGAAAACCTACTCCAGAGTGCTCTGGACCTCTGACTGGGCCAAAGGCTCTCCTTCCAACAGGACAATCATCCTAAGTACAAAGGGAATGTCATTGAATTGCCCATCCAGAGCTTGGACTTGAACCCAGTCAAAACATCTCTTGAGAGACCACAAAATAGCTGCCCACCAACCTTGTCCATTCAACCTGACAAAGCTTGAGAGGATTTTCAGAGAAGAATGGCAGAAAAATTCCCAAATCCAAGAGTGTGAAGCTTGTCATGTAAGACCCAAGAAGAGCCCGGGCTGGAATCGCTGCCTAAAGGTGCTTCAATGAAATGCTGAGGCTAAAAGGTCAGAATGATTGTGTCAATTGGATATTTCAATTTATTTTAATACATTTTTCAAAAATTTGTAAAATCCTGTTTTTGCTTTGTCATTCTGGGGTAACAAGTGTTGCTTGATGTGGGGAAAAAATAATTTAAATGACTTTAGCAGAAGGCTGCAACATAACAAAATGTGAAAACAGTGAAGTGATCTGAATACTATGTGAAGGCATTGCAGACAGAATAAAATCAGCAGCACTCGGGTGCTAGGTGCACACACACCAGAGGAGGTGGCTTGATATCCAATAAAAAGGTCCTTCCCTGTTGCCGGCAATTCAATCAGCGTTATACAGTAGGATGTGCTGCATACAAATGCTGGAGGAAAGTGCAACTCATCTGTAGTGTTGCCGCTGCCTGCTTCTTTAGCCGTCTCCCCTCACCCCCCAGGCTACCTGAGAGTGGCGAGTGTGACGCGTTTAAGACACAATGCGGGAAGCACTTTTCATCTTTTCCCCCACTGTCATTAATCAAAGAGTTTGCAACACGGCAAACAATTTCATTTTTACTTCCTTCCAGTGCTGCTTTATCACAAAGGACTCATCAGCGAACCTTTTAATCCTCCAAGCGCAGGAGAGCTGCAGAATGCGAGATTTTGTCTCCGGCGTGTAGCCTATCACAATAAGCAGGGAATAAAATGAGGGGTCCCGTTGGACCATCCATGTGAAATCCATACTCGGGAAGTAAACAGGCATGCTGCACCTAATCATACAAAACAGCCAAACCAGACGGTGTGAGGCATCTCACGCCAAATTGGGGGATTACATCGAATCCTACCGGCTGCCTGCAGCTACGCCTGCTGGAGGGCTTCATGGCCACTGTCCAAGAAGTGCTAGCCAGTGAAGGAAGCCAAACTAGTCTTCTTTGGCTTGTGCTTAAGTGGACACCGAAGTATTTCTAATAAATACCTGATGTGCAGCTCAGCCTCGACCTGCTTTGAGTGGGTCATGTGCCCCCCAGGTAAAGTGGTGGAGCATGGAGATGGGTAGCAGATGGATTCACCTTTACTCTTTGGCTTTCATTTCACTCTGTTGCTAGACAGAATAAAACCAAATGACACATGGCTGTCCGGTTGCAGTCTGCCTGCTGATAATGAATCAGTTAGAACGAGAGGTCTAAGAAAAGACTTAAAGGGATAATGTGCTCCGATAATTAAGTTGTTTACTCTCAGGTTTTTGAGACCAAACAAAGCTGGACTACTCACCTTATAGCATGTGTGATGTTTCTGCTTTCTTATAAGCTTTCTTACACTTGCCCATAAAAAAACAAATGAGTGAACAATTATGACCCTTCTGGTTGTCCGAGGGAGTAATAGATTAGCAAAGGAAGAATTTTTCATAAAAGAGGAAGAAAACAGTCGCCACGCAAAATAAAGTGACTGCAGTTAATCAGGCTCTCTAGTCTGCATTGGTGAATTCGTGGAACTCCTTAGCTCTAGTCGATTCGGTTTTTATACGGGAGTGACGGCAGGCCAGCTTGCTTATATGATACTAGCTGTTTAAGCCCGTGCTGTAAAAAGCCCAGGGTCCTAGAAACTATTGAAATTGTCAGAAAAAAAACTGAAATGTAGAGATTTCAGGTAATTGAAAGGAACTACTCTGGGCATCTCTCTCCTAGGAGGATTCGTTTTGCCGACATGCTCGCCTCAGTTGTGTATTAACGGCTAAGCGACTGCCTTTCTTTGGAGGTTTTGTTTTGCCAATGGGCTCGCCTCGCTTCTGTATTAGCCTCTAAGCGAGTGATTCTTTCTTCTGAGGTTTCATTTTGGCGACGTGCTGGCGTCACATGTATATTAGAGGCGGGAGGAAAAGTAAAAGGGATACCATTTTGCTGATGTGCTCACCTCGCTTCTGTATTAGCCTCTAAGCGAGTGACTCTTTCTTCTGAGGTTTTGTTTTGGCGACGTGCTGGCCTCACATGTGTATTAGCGGCGGGTGGAAAAGTAAAAGGGATACCGTTTTGCCGATGTGCTCGCCTCACTTCTGTATTAGCCACTAAGCCAGTGACTCTTTCTTTGGAGATTTCGTTTTCCGACGTGCTCACCTTGCTTGTGCATTAGCGGTGGAAGGAGAAGTAAAAGGGATACCATTTTGACAATGTGCTCGCCTTGCTTCTGTATTAGCGGCTAAGCGAGTGACTCTTTCTTCGGAGATTTCGTTTTCCAACGTGCTCACCTTGCTTGTGTATCATTGGAGGTGGAGCCCTTACCCCAACTCGCCTCTCACTTCCGGGACGGACAGACGCACACACTTCCACGTGTAGACGTGTATGTATAAGATACGCGTAAAAATGCTACACTGACACACCAATGGGTTTATATGGAAGTTGTAAGTAAGTTTATAACTTGGACAGGCATCTGCTTTCTGTATTTCTTTCACAGTATAGGCACCTACTGGTATAGGGTGTGTCATGCATGCGCATCTGAGTTTCACCCTCCAAGATCTCCCCAGTTATGTGATACCACCCTGGGCTGAGAGGGGGCATTGCTGCTAACTGTCTTGTCCTTTTCTTCCTCCACAGCATTGAGGAACTGCCCAATGAGGGTGACTGACTCCACCCCTTCTGGTCCCTGACCTATAAAAATGTGAAAGCCCAGAAGGGGGTGTCACTTGTGGTTTAATGAAGCGCACTGATTCAAAGCATTGTATCGAAGCTTTACAACCACAAGACTGATGACGTCTGAATCTTCAAACGTTACTTAAGCACCAATGGCATTCTGACTGCTTCGAAGTTTTGCGCTGTCCTAGAGGCTATGAAAGGGGAAGGGAAACTACAACTCGTATCTTATACAAGGAAGATTTAAATTAAATGAGGAATCCAGAAGAGTGGAACCTGTTATCTGAGACTAAAGTAAATATGACGCTATACTATTCTTCTCTACTGGAACTTATAATTTGCCATTAATATTCTAGACTACTGCAGGCACATTCTCAAAACTCTCTTATGTGCGCCCAGTTCCACAAGTGCATTCCCTAAACCCTGTTATGATTCTCTTTATTCCCCAAGTACTAATGGAAAAATATGAATTTTTTACATTACCTCACAGCAAAACATGATAAACTTGTCACCTAATTATCAATCAGTAGTGGCTTATAATGTATGGTAGTATCTCGCCGGTGTTCACTGGCTTTGAGCGGCACTACTTTTTTTTTTTGTTTACATTGCTATAGTAACGTCACTGCCAAAGTGCATCAGCCCTGGCATCATTTGCCAGCCCTTTTAGTTGGCATTCCATCATACAAATGAGCAGTTTAGTGCCAGCTGCAGGGGAGCTGATAAAAACGGTAAGCTTGCCAACGTCTTAACATGGTTCTTAGTATCCTACCTAAAAGAGCCATGTGAAAAGGGAGAAGCCACTAGCACTTGGCATAGGTGAACATTGGTACAATATTCATCATGGCAGCAAATTACATCTTTAGGATTAATGATAACATAATTATCATAAGATCAAAATGAACACACTGAGTGCTCTTGGGCTTTTGGTGTTTCAGTGCACCTGTCCGATTGTAACCACGTGATCAACAAGGGTGAGGAGTGAAGACAAAAGAACACTCCAGGCAACTCTATGGAAGAGTGACTGAAAAGCACAAGTGAGGGAGACAAGGAAATATCCAAAGTCACTGAATATCCCTCAGCGTCCATTTCACTTAATCATTAAGAAATGGAAAGAATATGGCAGAGCTGTAAACCTGCCTGGAGCAGGCTGTGCACAATACCTGAGTGATTGTGTAAAGAAGAAGACTAGTGAGGGAGACCACCAACAAACTTATGAGGACTCCAAAGATGTCACAAACTCCAGCGGTTTAAATAGGAGAGACTTCACAGGTGACTTTATTCCCTTGTGTTTCACTAGTCATAGCTTTATGAAAGAACGTCAAAAAGAAAGCTACTGTTTAAAAAAAAAAATAAAAACACCCCCTGACATCTTGGCAGAAAGCAAATGGGAGACTCTGAAGTCGGCTGGAAGAAGAGTATTTGATCTGATAAGACAAAATTTGATCATTTTGTCCAACACACTAAATGCCACGTATAAACACTGCATTCCCACCATGAAGCATGGTGGTGGCAGCATTGTGATGTGTGGATGCTTCCCTGCAGCAGGTCTTGGAAGGCTTGTGATGGTAAAATGAATGCAGCACAATACAGTGACATCCTGTAGGATATCCTGGTACATTTTATAAGAAACTTGTGCCTTGGAAGAAGACTTCTTTTCTAGCAAGACAACAACCTCAACACGTAAAGCCAAAAACCTCCAGAAGAATGGTTTAAGGACAGCAATGTGAATGTCCTGGACTGGTTGAGTCAAGGTCTAGACCTCAATCCAACTGAAAATTTATGGATGGATTAGAAAAAGCTTGTTCACTCCATGCAACCTGACAGAGTTTGAGCAGCTTTACAAAGAAGAACGGAGAAAAAATGGCAGAGTCCAGGTGTGCAAAACAGATAGAGAGAGACCTGAGCACACAGACTGAAGGCTGTCATGGCTACCAAATGTGCATCTACTGAATACGTAAGTAATCAACTATTTAGTGTATTATGACCAGTAACGGCATTGTGACGATGCGGGTTCTGCTCCATGCTCCCATATGGCTTCTGGGAGCTCTTGAACCCGACACCGTCGGTAATGTAACCGGATGAGCTGATCAATGAGGACATCACGAAACAAGGGGATGGTGCAAAAATGTGCAAAGTGCTTTTATTTTCACAACAAAATCACAATGTTCAAAATAAAGTGCAGTGCATCTCAAAGTCATGAAATAAACAATCCATTAAAAGCAAGTGAACTGTGGAGGTTAAAATCCCTTAAATATATCCATAAAAATGAGGTTAAAAACATTGGCTGTGAAGCAGTCTTTTAAAACAAAGCCCGGTGCCGCCTTCTACTGGCGACTGCCCTGCTTCTCTCATCCAGGCTATGCACCAGGGGAGTCAACCTACGTGTAGCTGACCTTCTTCAATTGGCTGGTATGGTGGCCTACCGATCCCTGGCCTCGTTCAGCCATCCGCCAGACCGAGACTTGCCTTCCTCCAACGGCCAGGATGCTCACGCTGGGGGTTCCACTCCAAATCTCCGACTCCCGCTGTCTTCGCTGCGGCAAGCCAACCTTCTCCCGGTCACTTCTGCTACACACAAGCGCTCAGCAGGAGCAACCACTACCATTGGCCCCAACACCCCGCTAGGGCTCGCCTCACCCAGCTGCCTGAAAACATCCGTGAGTCAGCACTTGCTCGCTCTCTCGCACACACCGGCTCCCTCACTTCCAGCTGCCTTCTTCCTTAACCTCCGTTCCTTTTTTCTTTCTCTCCCCTCCTCCTCACTCGCCCTCCTATTATACAGTATATACTGGGGACGTGGATCAGATGCGGTGAATAGCAGCTCCCGGCATCAATTATGGATGCGGACAAATCCTCACCAGTGCACTTAAACGAGGACCACCCGGAATCATGAAGCGCCCGAGAACCGCTCCGGCCACACTACCACGCTCCCTCTTTAAGCCGTGAGTGTAGCGATTATCTATTTAAAAAAAACTGGCTTCTTCAATCTGAGCTGTGGACTCATTATAATTATTATAACGTGCAGTGAATACACTTGACTTGACCATACTCCGCGCCCGTACGCATCTGCCGCACGACTGCCCTGCTGTCTGCTGCCGAGAGTTGATTCTACCATAAAATAAAATAAAAATACAAAAAGTAATAATTCCAAAATTCTTCGCTTTTAATATAAGTCTGTAGTGCAGAGTTTCGGCGTAGTATATATGTAGCAAATTTCAAGCTACAGGTTATTTCACTTTTGACCTTGACCTTCCTTGGTTGACCTTTGACCTTGGAGGTCAATCATCACCCTGAAAGCAGACAGTAGAGGTCACGTAGTATATGTGTACCAAATTTCAGGTCAATAGGTCAAACAGTTTGTGAGCTACAGGTGATTTAAAATTCTGGACAGACAAACGGACAGCCACGGTAGCGTATTAGATAAGATTAGTTTAGGCCACTTTGCAGAGATCTGTTTTCCTTTTGACTTTATTTTGCTTTCTTGATCAGTGACTAAACACCAAATTAAATGTACTGTAGTTCACTGCTCTATAATAATAAAATGTGAAAACTGTCACAGGATTGGGAATACTTTTTATTGGCACATTGCATTATGTTTCATTATTTTACGTCGGCGTTATTGCAAGGATTGTCGATAACCAAGTGCTCAATCTGACTCATTTCTGCTTTAGTCTTTCATTTACTATTCATATTGAGTGTAAAGATACTGTCCTTCCTGTCACTGGACTGTTAAAGCAGTAGCCGGCACAACTTTTACTTAATGATAAAGAATAAAGAGTGGTATGGTGGCACAGCAGGCACTATTGCTACCTAAGAGACGGTCAGAACCTGACTTGGGTGTCTTCTTTGTAGAGCCTGCACGTTCATGTAAGTTTCCAAACGTAGTTCAAATGTACACTGCAGACATATCGGAGAATTTGCCATAATGAGGGAGGGAGGGAGTGAGTTAGTTGGTAGAGCATTGATCCTGTGCTCTTAGGATAACCTACAGCTGTCGACGGTCCAGAAAATGAAAAGTGGACCCTGAAAATTTGAAAATGGATAACAAAGAAAGAGGATTTCAACTGATATCAGGCTGGCTTCATCACATTTTGATGCATACTCCTATGGACATACAAATATCAATAAAGGCATACTGTAGATATTCAAAGAAAATTGAATTATTACTGTAATTTATTTTAAAAAAAATCAAAGAAAATACATTTGGTACAACTATTGCTTCTAATTCAGAATATAATGTAGTTATCGGGGCCTGAATCAACGAAAGCCCAGAATATTGCTGTGCATTGCATATTGTGCATCAATTCCCAGCACATTCACTGTGACCCCGGGGTCAATGAATACGTCTTCTCCATGTCACCAGGTTATATTTATTTTATAGATGTTCTAACAATCCAGTAAGTCATTATTAACTCTACCTGTGATAATGTCAGCCCTGGATGCTAGGAATAGTTATAAAAATGGGCAATATGAAAGGCAATTAAACTTTATATTTTGCCACATTTTTTTTTAAATTAAAACTTTTAAGATTTCATTATTTAGTACCCTACTTGAGATTATTTAGTACCCTACATGAGAGAAGCATTTCCTGCTATGAATGAATTGCGAAATTCATCAATAAGACCTTGCCCTTTCCAACTCACAAAAATATTTTATCTCTAATATTGGCATATGGCATACTGGTTAATACTAATGACCACAAAGTCAAAATCCATCTACAAGCTCACTTGTGTGGAAGTTCTCTCCATTTCTGATTTTCTTCTGGCTCAAAGACCTGTGTCTTTAATGAATAATTGATGACTCTACACTGATACTAATATGAGTGAGTGTGTCCTGTGAAAGACTGACCCCCTGTCCAGAGCTGGGTCCCAACTTGTAGCTGGTGCTGCCAAGATGAGCATTGGCATCATCCAGACTGTAAAATCACATGTATGGATGGACGAAGCTCTAACTTATCTGAGAATTCCTTTCACAAGGAGTGAGACAATGTAAGTGACACCGAAATCAGCAATGGACTACTGGAGGGCTCCTCTGAGCTCTGTGCCACAACAGTCAGTAAGAACATAGTTAAGAAAATTAGAAAATTGAGAAACAAGAGGAGACCATTCAGTCCATCAAGTGTGTTTAGCTAGTAGCTAAACTGTCCCAAAATCTCATTCAAATTCTTCTTAAAAAGTTCTCAAGGTTTCTGTATGAAATGATATATAGTGTGTAGTATTCTGTATGATTAATGGAGCCAAACCTCATTGTTCTAGCATCTCAGAAATACTTTTTAACTTCATTTTTAATATTGACTAAGTTGATGAATGTTCCGTTAACTATTTTTGTGTACCATCTTGTATTTCACAGGGTCACAATGTGTGACTCCGCCATCTCAACTGTATAAAGGTCTTCCAGGTTGTCTAAGTTTGTAGATGTTTCTGGGAGAGTGAATTCAGAAGGTTTCTGGCTTTAGTTCATTTTTAAAGACAACTTAGGAACTTAGCCATAATGAATTGGTACAAATTACTCTGACTTTTTGGTTTATGATCTTAGTCTGTATTTTACTACAGTTTTTCATCTTCTGACCCTTCTAACCAGTGGTACCTTTGGTTTCACCCAGTTCTTTCATTCATGACAGAAGAGTAGGAAATAATTTTTTCACATGTTTGCTGGCTTCTCACTATCCACCAAATATCTGGACGCACAGAGGTTAGCGCTGCTACCAGACATCCTCAGAGATTTGTGTTTGAGTTGTGCAGTGTGTGTAGTTTACATGTTTTTTTCCCCATTTTTCTGAGTACAGCATGTGAAATTGTCAAAGTGGCGCAAAACCGGAATCCTAATCAGTCTTCCCAGAACAGCTGTAGGGTAGCTTGAGTTTGGCCTGGCTTCAGCCCTCACCAGGCTAAATGGGTGTTGGCTTCAAAAGTTCAAAAATATATGTGCAAACTCCCAAAATATAATCAAATTGCCCTGAAAAGGGAAGGACTTACCATAAGCCCCTGGCTTGTAGAGAGATGGGTGACACACACATACGTATATATATATATATATATATATATATATATATATATATATACACACTAGGGGGGTTCCCCCTGCTTGCTTTGCTTGCCAACCCCCCGGCCTGCGCTATGCGCCAACCAATTCATTTAACTTTGCCACTCCCATTGTGAAGAAGGGGGCTGAACACACCCCAAGGAAACGCGGTTGTTCTTTCAAAACCCCCTCTTAAACGTGATATAATGGGAAACAAATACAGGCTTTTTTTACCTCTTCTTTGCTCGATCAGCTGTTGGCTTACTGCTGTGCTGCTGCTGTGCCATGTGATCTGCATCTCACACGGTGCTTCGAAAATTTAAAAGCCTGTAAAGCAGCTGTCCTACTCTTTGTCTTTTATTTCCAGCGTGATTAAATCTTTTGGCACAAAGTCCTGTCTCACGAGACGTGAGTTTTTGATATGTTTTATTTATAATTTCAAAATGGAATAAGAATCTGAAAATCTAACAACATCACATTAAAGTTCAATAAATTCTGAAAATAATGATACCAGACATATACTGTATATGTAGGTTTTATAATAAGCCCGATTCAAAGCGTGACAATAAACGTGACATAAAATCGTTGCACTTTAAGGCTTAGGATTTTATATATATAGAGTATGGAAAAAATCTGAAAGTAAAACAAAAAGCTCAAAGGAGCAAAAGAGTAGCAAAAAGAGTTGTCAAGGCAATCCAAAAACAAACAAGTCATAATACAAAATCTTAAATTAAAATCTTTAGACAGAAGAAACAAGGGAAAAAAAAGACGAGAACAATATTTACAAAAACACCAATACGTCACCAAAGCACATTCAATGAACTGCAAAGGACTCCCCTTACAAGCCTTTCTTTTAATGGGCTGGGGGGTGGGGGGGTGTTTAGCAATGATGTATTGGTGGGAACTTCTAGGGGGCCGTCTAATAAAATACAAAATACAGGGAAAATAGAGCACAATTATACCATTACAAACTAAGTAATAAATAAAATAAAACTGACACAGAATGCATAATTAGGCATAAAAACAACAACAATATTAACATAAACTGTAGTAATTACAGAATAAAGAATGAATGAAAAGACATTAAAATGAATTTAAACATAAGCCAGTGAACACAAGCCTGGCTCAAACATAACATTCATGTTTTTGCAGTGTAGCTCAAAGCCATTTGGTTGTAAACTTAACCTGTCGCCATGTCAGTTTAGAAAGTCCACAACCAATGTATTCTCCCTATAAGCACCATTGCTAATGTTTCAGTCACGTCATATGACATCAGCAGGTCAGTATCATCCAAGATTCTGGGTATTAAACAAAAACAATTTGCAGGGTTTCTCATTTCTGAAGGAAGGTTTTGGGGTATCTGAGCTCAGTTTTATTTTGTCTCTGATTTTTGGGCCTTGTCGATTTGTCTGGTTTTCACGTCACCCCATTCTTTTCCCTACAGTTCTCTCTTATCTCTTTGTTGTTTTTATTTTATTTTTTTTATTTCTGTCACTTCCAGCTCTGGCAATGCAGTGTGTAGTAGTAACGTCTGACTTTTACCACTGAATCAAATATGTTCAGTATGTGGAATGGAGAGGTGTTTGTTTTGTATTATTTATAAGTCTGATAACCTTTGCTTCAGATAAAAAGACATAACAAAGTGTAGCAGTAATCCTGATACTTCAGTGAAGAGTCGGATCAGCAGGGCTATTTTAAGTAATTCTAGGTCTTGTGATTGGAAGGATTGCAAGTCGTATATCACAGAAAAACAGGAACTATTTTATAATTAGAAAAGAATGCAGAAGTTAGACATATTTGCCCTTTTATCATCATGTAGACTCTTAAAATTACAAACACACAGCAAACATTTCTACAAACTTAGGCACATTGGACATTTAAAAAGAAAGACATGGAGTGCAGTTCAGGAGCCTTCAGGGAAAACTGTTTTTAAATTTTTTTTTTACAATAAACCCAAGTCATTTCCTCCTAAATTGCTGCTCTCCGGTCCATCTGTGACTTCATGAATCTGCTGCTCATTTGAAATCCTCACCAATTTGAAACTGATGCATTAAATCGATGCAAATGCATTCGGCCGTCTTTGAAGTGCTCAGTGTTTCTGTTTTCCTTTTTAGCCCAAGATGTGTTTGCTGGCAGATAAAAAAAAATGTTAGTGATGAAAAATTGATTGGATTGACCATGGGGGTGTTTATTCTCCATAATGATGAGGATGATTTGTTTATTTAGCTGGCAATTTATTAAAATTGTAGCCCCCAGCAGCAGTCATGCCTCTTGGTAAGTTAAGACATCTAATCTCTCTCAGTTTTTTTATATTTTTGCAGAGATCCCAGGAGACATCTGACAAGCAATTTGAAATTGCAGCTCAATCATCTTTAGTATAATTAATGAATCATATTAATAATAAGAAAAGGAATGTGTTAGAATTATTCAGGTTTAAGTGACTTGGAGAAAGAGTTAAAGTGTCATGTGAACGGTTTGCGTCATGTACTTTCTTCTTTATATACTGCATCTTAGAAGGAAATTTCTTTTTTATTTTTTTAGTAAGTGTAAGCAACTTTTTAAATAATTTACTTCAAATGCAATGTTTCTTGGTGACCACCAGGGGGAAGTATTCACTAGAAACATTTTCATTGTGTTGCTCTGTGCCTCCAGATCACATGATGGCTCAAAAGAATGTTTATCGCGCTTGTGCCCAACTGTGCCATGTCATGTCACACACCCATTTGGGGGTCTTGTAAGTCTAACTGTGTCTTAGATTTTATACTCTTTTTAGATTTTAACTACCGTAAAACATTTGTGGCCTTTAAATTGGGTTAATGGTTATTCAGAGTTTCAGATGTGCACTGTTTCCTCACAGCTTTGGGGATCTGGGTTCAAATCACTGCCCATATCTGTGTGGCGTTTGCTCCCTACATTTTCACAGGTTTTGCTTTGGGTATTGCCCAATTTTTCATATTAGGGTTTTAGACACTAGAGTGTGAGTGATGGTGTGTGTGTGAGTTTGCCTTACGATGGACTGGCGCCCCATCTTGGAGTACACTTAATACTGCTGGAACAGGCCCTGGCTCCTATAACCCTGAATTGGGAAAACTGGTTATACACAACAGATGGAGGTTCACTAAATTACCAAGCCAGGTGGGATGAAGAATCTGTTGAATCATTACAGAGGGACTTGGAGAGCTTACAGGTTTGGACTAAGTGATTTAATCCCAAATGTTTTCCAGACATTAAAAACTGCGTACATTTGTGAGGGTGGAAAAAAGTGGTTATCATGCAGAGATGCCACACATAAAAGCTTCTCTATCTTGAAGTATTTCCTACATTGGTTCCATATTTTGAGTGAATGATGCACAGTTGGGTTGTTAGTATATTGGTGATAACTTGTATTTACTGGGGCACAAAGCAAGGAATATAAAGAAGTACTGCAGGATTTTATTTCTATTGCGGACCAGGCCTGTGTATGTTCATCTATTTGTTTCCATGTCCAGGTTTTTATAGCTTGTATATTTGCCTCCCAGTAATAAAACTAAAAGTTGGTTAGAGCCATGCCACCTTCTGCCTTAGGATGTTATGGATGTTTTGAATTCTAAATAAATAAGGTTATGATTGAATCCAACTTCTTAAAAAATGATTTATTGATGTATATCGGAATGTTTTGAAATAGAAAACGAAGCTTAGGAAGGATATTCATCTTGACAGCTGTCACACACGTGCGTGTAGGAGAACGTTGTATGGACCAAGCGAAGGTAATTCCACGCCAGGCCAGGGGGTGGTGGGGTGCACTAAACCTTCTCCTGTTATCTCTGCAGACCAGCCGTGGGTAAACCTGTCTGACTCAGCGTTGATGATGTCACTTCTGGTTCCGACGGCCAGAAGAATGTCACTTCCGGTTGTGATGCACAGACTGACGTCAGAAGAACATCACTTCCGGTTTGATCCTTTAAAGCCACCATCTTTGCAAACCTTCAGCAGTTCAATTCTGGACTCCAACAGAGAAACATCTCTTGTTCAAAAATCAACCCATTGCAGCCAGGGATAATTTACGAGTGGCTGCCCCAAACCTCTTCAAGTGTGTCGAGTCTGATCATTTTCACACAGTGTTAATTCTCCCTGCTAAAGTGAGATGAAGGATAGACCATCTATTCAAGTCTTGCTTAACTACATTTAATGAGGCTGAACAACATTATCAAATCATATCTTAAACCAGCTAAAATAATATAAAGACATGGGAAGCAATAAATCCAAATTGACAAAAACAATAACATACACATAACTTCACTCAGATACATGACATGGTGTTATTGGTTTCTAGTTTGTACTTCAGGAAACCATTATGTTTGTATTCACCACATCGTCATTTTGTTATTCATTGCCATGATGCCATTAGTCATTGTTAGGAGGGCAATTTCAATTGCGGCTCAGCGTTTATGTGATATTTTATAAACCAGTTCTCTTAATGTAATAAGAACAATTTACTGCACTCATATTACAATAAGGGCACCTAGCAAGAATGAAGTGGATTTTGTTAACCATGAGCAGTGACATTCCATTAATGCACATGTCATCTGTAATGCCAAGATGAGACTGACAAAAGTCATGGCTCAGTGGCCTGGGTCAACCCATGATTTATTTTTTAAGAGGCAAAGTAGTTTTGATAGACATGACGGTGCTGTATGTGGTGGCTGGTGTATTGGTAAGGTAACTGGCCAAACCCTCGGTTTTCACATGGCCTGTGCTATTCATTGTAACATCAATCATGTCATTCCATGTGCCAGGTAATAGTGGCTACCCGCTCAGTCTCTGGCGCCGTACTCCTTTCTCTGATCTCCAAAGGAGAGGGGCTATTATGCCGCATATAATTTTGCACTCTCAGCTGTGGTACACAACCAGATATTCTTCACTACAGGGGGCGGTGTCTCGATGCATCAGGTGGGAGGAGGCTGTACCAGGCAGTGATCTACCAGGCTCTGCAGCATTATAATTGCATATGTATGAGGTTGAAAAGCATGCTCTATATATCAATATTTCCGGGAGGAGTTCATGTCATGTTTACATGTGACTGTGATTTATAAAAGGTAAACTGCATACGCCAGTTTTTTTATTTTGGTGTTCGCATACAACATTTTTTTTTTGCTCTGTGCATTTTTTCACTCTTCAAAGTTTTAAAAATGAGACCCCAAGATGTAAATGCAAGAGTGGAAGGTTGTAGTTCCCTGCAGGACAGTGGCTGAAGCAGACCCCAGTCTATGTTATTGAAGTATACAAAAGAAAAAAAATCCTTGACATTACTAAATATTTGAATAATGCAGATCACACAAGGCTAACATAACCCCCATATCGAAGATAACCAAGTGATTGCATTGAAGCAGAATGCTGTAAGGTCCTTGAGTTGGAGATTAAGCCATGACCTAATCTCATCTCCTCTCACAATGTGTCAAACACATTTCTTTCTGTCACTCTAGAATGACCTGTAAGTTTATTGACCTTAAAGATCACATTACCATATGTTAAACATAATCCAATCAATTCATTTCCAACAGAGAATTAAGATGCATTAAGTCATAATTATGACTGAATTCAAGCACAATGCTAGCCAGGACAATACCGATGGTAAGGAATCACATTTCAGGGGTGATGTGCTTTGTTTACTGTAAAGGTATACTATATTTTCTCATGTCAAATTAATTCAGTTGCTTTGTTGGCTCTATTCTGAGTAGCGGCTATCTTTTGTGTTATCCCAAATCCTGTCAATTCAGCATTCTAGGGCACGTCCAGATCAGACCTCTGTCATCTTAAATTACAGCTTTTTATTACCCTATTCATATTTTTCTCTAACTAATCCCTATAATTTCTGTGAAGGGCATCTCAAAATCATTTTTTCATACTGATGCAGAATAAACTACAAATAAACATTTGTGACACCATTTAGAGTAGAGACTAGGGTGGAATGAGGCTGCAGTAGTTAGTGCTGTCACCTCACAGCTCCACAGACCGGGGCTAGATGTGTGGCTTGATCAGTAATTGAGTTGGGTTCTCATGTTCTCCTCGTGTCCACCCTCTCTTTTCAGGGCCCTGATTTACTGCTGTATCCCTAAGTTGTGCAAGATAGGTTTATTGCTTACTGAATGTGGAGGTGTGAGTATGTGAAAAATGAGTGCCATTAGTAATGGACAATATTTCCCATTGATGACTGTAATCCTTCAACCAAAAATTTAGACCTGAGCGTGTGTCAGTAGGCTTTGCACCCTAGTTACCCAAACTATTCTCTAACATTTCAGCAACTATTTACTGCAGTGATGCTGATCTTTCTGATCATAAAACAGGTATTTACGATAGCAATTGACGAGAAGAATTCATAATTAATTGCATAATTATGGTATTTTAGAGTTGCTCTATAGTGCCTCTTTCTCTTGCACGATTTGGCTCAAAAACTAATCAGCACATTGTTATGTCATAACAGGCTTAAGTTTTAAGTTTGGTATTTTTCCGTCCAGCCATTTTATCTCTAGACTGTCCTCAAGAAACTGTGACACACAGACAGACACGCACCCATCATCAAGATATCGATGTTTTCAGTATCAGGGGACTCAAAAATGTCGAAGTCCATCGAAAACCGGAGATCAGATTTTTTGATTCCTCGGGGGTATTTTCTGTACGTCGCTTAAATCATCCGAGATTAGATGCCTCATCTTGGATGAGTTAATGCCGGTGAAGCTCATCCGGGATAAGTCAGTTTTTCAAATGCAGCCGTGTAGTAGATTAGTTTAGCTGGATCTAATCATCTGAGATGACTGCGCACGCCCGCGCTGATTGAAAAGCCCATATATATTGAGTCTAGAAAACATGATCAGCAAGTCTTTGATAGGCTGTAACAAAATGACGAAAGAACGGGCACATTTTTTTCACACAAGGGGAGCAGGACCTTTTATTTGAAGGATATGAAGAATTTCAAGATTTAATATGCACAAGGGGTAACACTGCAAAAGCAGCTCAAACCGGAAAAGACGGCTGGCAAAAAGTGACTGACAAATTTAACGCTAAGTAGTGGGCATTGTACTTACTGAATGCAGTGTTTCATTTACTATGTGTCACATTAATTATTATTTAATATGTCATAATTCCAGATCAAACGTGAGCACAACGAGAACATGGGAACAGGTTAAAGTGAAGTACAAGAATATACTTCAAACTGGTAACTATTGGTATATAACTATTTAAAGAATTGTTGACATAAAGAATCACATATAATATAAAAAACATTAATTTTAAAGCTAATAAGAAGGCAGACAAGCAAAAAACAAGTGGAGGTCCACATGGTCCAGACCTAACCCCTGCAGAAGAGTTGGCTCTCCAGCAAAATGCCCATCGCCCTGTTTCTGAGGGCATTTTTTTTTGTTGGGTCAGTTGCAGGGAATGTCATATCCCAAGATATTGACGAGGGTCAAATATTTAATGAAGACATTGTGTCTGATTATTCATCAGGAGGAGAGGTACATTTTCCAAATAATGTTTGATCAAACTCCACTCTGATCAGTCCTATGTGCCCCAATCACATTTGGAAATCCTGGGTAATGAGAATGTTAAGCTGATTGTGAGATTCTTTATGGAACTGTGGGTGTTTTTGCCTGTGTATTAACTACCTGCAATGGCATGAAACACCTCTTTTATTGTCTGCACACGCAGATGTCCAGGAAACACTATGAAAACCCGAAGGAAATATTTCAGAGCCAAACAGACTTTACGAATTACCTGGCAAACTGCACTTTTAGATAGATTTTCCGCATCGCCTACAGTATATAAAAAAAGTGCCGCTTGCAAAAATACTCAAAGCAATGGATACTGTCTGTGTGGTTGTGAGAGCCTGACTTCACCTAGTTTGACTTCGAATATAAGGTGCTAACAAAATCTTTGAGGTACAATATTCCCCCTCGGCTAAAGCGGTATCTTTCGAAAAGAATTTCCTCCGGGAGCAATAAAGGATTCTTACCGATCGCGCAAAACCCTCTCTATATGAAATTCTCTTCTTATAATTTGCGCACCGATATCAATTCGTTGCTCATTCATGAACAGTGATGCCATGACTGAATGAATTCCATGCACGGAAACTGATTAAGTGTGTGAGCTAATCCTGGTTTACATAGAACAAACCTGCTCCGAGCAGGTTTGAGGATTTGGATGTGCTGCTATGACAACACATCCAGCAAGAGTTTCGAAAAACCGACAGATCCAGGATCATGTTAAATCATCAACAATTACATCCGGCTAAACGAGTAATCCACGTACGAAAAATACCCCTCTCCTCTATAGACAATATATTATGGTGGGGGAGGTCGCAAAGCAAAAACACAAATTAAAAGTATTGTCGGACAGATGGATGAAGGGTAACAACACCAAAGTTAGACCTTTAAAAAGCTCTCTAAAGAAGCTTAAGCTTGCCCTGAAAAGCAAAGATGGAGACAGCATATCCTACAAAGGACAGCTGGGGAAGGCTTGTCCTTACGAGAGACAACCAGAAAATGAAGAAGTATGCAAAAAGGAAACCAAAAAATGGCAAAACCAAAAACGTGAAGAAAAAGTCTTTGAAACAAAACAACAAATAAATACAAAACAAAAACGTTATTTAGAAAAACCCGATACTAACATAACACATTTACAGTGCTGCCATGTTTTAGAGCGGTGTGGTGTTAATGTCACATGAACGGCAGTCGCCGCAGTATTTGTGAAAGAAAATGGTGGCGCCTGACAAAAGGGAAAACAAAATAGTCTTCTCGTTTTCGTTCCTTTCTCATCCATTTTTCAGCTTGAACCTGCTGAATTTCTACCTCTTGTTAAAACATCCTTACTCTCTGTCCAATGTCATGTTGACAGGCCATTGTATGATACTTCTAAATTTCATTTTTTGTTCATTTTCATTTCCTTTTGTCTTTCTTATAGGAGTTTTGTGCTAATTTATGTACCGTGCTGTAGAAAGCCCAGACGGATAGAGAGAAGGGATGTAAATAAAACATAACAATGGACAAAACCTGGAGATCAAAAACTCTTAAGTCAAAGTACAAAGATGGGAATCAAAAATCAAGATTAAATATCTTAGGGTAATGGTCAAAATCAGAAAAATATAATAAGATGGAATTAAAGAAGGAAAAGTTAGCACTCAAAAGGCAGTTTTAAGTCCGCAGACTCAAAGGGAGAAGTACTCTGACAGCTGACCTTTAACCTGTTGCATGGTTAATGTTGGAGTTTTGACCTCCATGACTCTGCCCATAACAACCGCCAAAGCTACCTAGCAACAGATGGCCAAAAATGACAACTCCTGTTATTAACAAAAATGGCTTTAAAGACATTTCAAAATAAATATAAACTAGAGTAGCACAATTAATCAAAGAATTACAATTCTGGATTAAGAAAATTCCAGTAGACAACTTTTAAATAAGCAAAAACCCCAAAGGAAAAATATAAAAAAAAATAATAAACAGACAAATCACATTAGGTTTTGACTTCAGCAGCATTTAAATGGAACTGACAGTACTTTCTATTATTTGTTTGTAATTATTATTATTTAAAATAATTTGTGATGTTTCCAACGGCATTTTGTTTTTACAGTGGCGCTTATATTTTTTGAGGATTTCTTGATCTGTTGCTTTCAAAGCATATTCACAGTGAATGACGTCACTTACACACTGGGAATAAAAGGTCACCACTGATGTCCTATGTCTATCCGAATTTGTGCCTATGCAACAACACACAAAAACTTACAAGCTTCATATTTTCTTTGTGTTCTGGTTTTGATCTTTTTCAGTGTATCTTTTTAATTTCAACTTCTTTACAACGTATTGGGCTCTGATATGTTTCTTGTTACTTCAAGGTATTGGTCTTGGCTTTGTTTCTCTAATACATCTCTTCTCCTGATCCCCTCAGCTTACCGCTGTTATATTCCATCGCAGCAGTACAATCAGTACATGTTCACGTGGTGTGCGTTCACAAAAGTATCCAATCAGACAATAGTCTAGTGTGAAACTAATAACAATAACCTATCGATATATAATAATTTTTCAGCTTCTGCACCATTTTCAGCCCTGTGGTCAGCCAAGAGTATGGTGTTAACTGCTGACATGATCACATCACTCAGTATGTGACCTAATCTTTCTAATGGAATATTTAAAAAAAAAATCTGCTTGTTACAGAGTAAATAGTTAGAATACCCAACAGGGATTTAAAAAAAAAGTTGAGGAAAAACTCAGGAACTTATTGGCTCACTCATATTAACCACCTGAGTTTTAATTTTGTGGTCATGAACAAATAATTCTTTTCTGAAACACGTTGGCCCTTCCTGAAGATAAGCAATTTTATCTGTCTGATATTCATACTATGTTGTGTTGGGGAAAACTATCTGAACCACTCCGTTGTTACTACAAATTTTAATGGTCCTGTATATTGTTTGATATTCTTTTCTTTATCGGGATCTCAGGCGCAGAAAAACAGGAAATCACCATTTTAATCCTTTATTTTGTACTCAACTTTTCGCTTGTTTGCCTTAAGCAGCAAATCCAGCACCTTCTCATTTGTGTGGTTTAGATACGTTGCCACTGCAAAGATGCAAAAGTTCAAATAAGAAATTATTGTGTATAAGACTTTTAACACTTTAACACATAGAATAAAATAATGTGCATTACTGATGCTAGAATGCTTATATTTCACCTCACCTGCAGCCCACAAAGAGCATTTCAAAGCACAGGTAGAAAGTACAAAAGCACAAAAGGCAAACAAAAACACCAAACACCCGAATGGCAGAAACTTAGCTAGCTGACAGGCTTTTGAAGGGTGTATGGCACAATGCTGGGGTGAAAACTCTTGTCAAGCTGTCCCTTCTGTTTACCTGGCCTTTCCCATCATGTGACTTCTTTGCGATTAGAGTTGCTAAGCAATAAATGACCATGGAAAAACCCAATGTGCAATGTATTATATTGAGACATTTGTTTTATTTCTTCCTTCTTCCCATTGATACTTTTAAATGTTCAGATGCTCTAAATTGGTTTTTTGAGGTTGTGGATTACATGTGTTGAATTAGTTTTTTCAAATTTATTTTGTTAATTTTATTTTTAACACTGTCGCCGCCATTTTGTGTATCTATGGTGGGTGTCATTTTGTGTTGTTATGGTTGCTCCTGCATTTCTTAATGGTGTGACCTCTGATCATTTTCCCTGCAGAGTTGAAAGTCGCTCAGGAAAGTCAGTTCCTTTCCCAAGTTGCTGGATTCCAAACCCCTTTATCTTTTTATCTCTGGTATTGATTCTTGCCTGTATTTTTTAATTTTAATTTTGCCCTTGCATTTTGGTTTTCGTTGCTAAATAATATTAAAGTTTTATGGATTTCATTAAAAGAACATTCCATATAGTTAGTCAAGCTTAGCAAAACTAAATTGAACACCCACCCAAATGAAACAGAGGAAGGCCAACAGCCAGAGTAAAACTTTTAGAGTAGAAAAGAGGGGAGACAATCCTTTTTCCCCAATATAAATGCTTATTCTAAAATGTTGTTAATTAGATCCTGCCAGGTTTTAAAAGAGTTTTGAACAGATCCTTTTAGTGTGAATTTGATGTTTTCCAATTTCTTATAGTATATAACATCAGTTTTCCACTGACTTAAAAGAGGTGGGCTAGGATTCTTCCAGTTCAGCAAGATAAATGAAATAAGGCAATTACAGCTTCTTTGTCCTTCTCCACTTTAAGCCCCTCCATAAGCCCACCAAACGCAGCTGTTAGTGGATTAGGAGGAATTGTGACGCTAAGGCTGTCTGAAAGGCACTTAAAGATTTTAGGCCAAAATGATGTTAATTTGGTGCAGGCCCAAAACATGTGGCCCAGTGAGGCTAAAGCTTGATTGCAATGTTTACAGGTTCAATCTTGTCCTGGAAACATTTTGGACAATTTTAAATAGGACAGATGTGCTCAATTAAAGATATTAATGTCTGTGAATGAATTTTGTGCATGGCTGCCTTCCACTCCTTTTCTGAAATGTTAAGTAAGAGATTCTTTTCCCAGTGTTCTCTGGGATCTTTGAAAGAAAGGGACTTTAAAATGTTTTTATATATTATTGAAATGCTGCCTTTAAGACAGCTCAATAATTCTTCAGGAAAAGAAATATGTGGGAGATGAGAAAAATTGGGCAGATTCCTTTTAGCAAAGTTTCTAATTTGAAAGTAGTGAAAAAATTGTGTTGATGGAATTTGAATTTGAAGTATAATTGTTTTTAGGGTGTGAAGACATTATCTATATACAGTTCTCTAAATGATGTAATCCCATATGTTTTCCAAACATTAAAAACCTTGTAAGTTTAAGAAGGTGGAAAAATGTGGTTATTGTGTAGAGGTGCTACAGGTAAAAGCATCTCTGTCTTGAAGTGCTTCCTACATTGGTTCCATATTCTAAGTGAATAAAGGACAATCGGGTTGTTTTTTATATTGACGATAACTTGCATTTACTGGGGTATAAATCAAGGAATATGAAGTACTGCAGGATTTTATTTCTATTAAATAATAAGATCTCTGGGGTGTTAGACTTTATGGGTGAAAATATTACATTAAATAGGCTTTGAAGAGTGGAAGGTATGTGTCTGCCTTTCATAAATAAAGTTTAGTCTTGTGATATTACCGAAGGCAGCACTTTCGCAATCCTTCTCGCTATAACTTTGGAGAGTATTTTAACATCATTTTTCAGAAGTGAGATTGGCCTGTGTGATACACACTGTAATAAGTCCTTACTTTTCTTAGAAAAGATGGCAGTTAATGCTTGGCAAAAAGTTTGAGGTAGAATTTTATCGTCTTTAGCTTCTATAAATGTTGCTAATAATAGGGGAGCTAACTGAATTGAATTTTTTTTTTTATAAAATTTAGGAGGGTAGCCATCAGGGCCTGCTGCTTTCCCACTCTGAAGTGAGTTTATAGTGTCTAGTAATTCTGAGAGTCTCAGAGGTGTATCCAGTTCCCCTGCTCTGAGAACACATAGCTGTAGTATCTGTAATGCATTAGATTTTGTTTTGTCTACTTTAAACTGAGTAGAATATAGGTACTTATATTACTCTCCAAATGTGTGCATTATATTTTTATGGTCAATGATTTCATCTCCGTCTGTGTTGGTAATTGCTGATATTGCTTGTGGATTTGTTGAGCTAAGATCTTATTAGTCTTCTCTCTGTGTTCATTGTAATGGTGCTGTGATTTAAAAATGAGTTGTTCCACGTCTTTTGTTTTAAAAAAATTGAATTCTGATTGCAAAGCTTGTCTTTTTCGTGTAAAGTGCCTGGTATGTTCTTCATCTATTCTGGTAATTTCACTGATTAACTCGGAAGCCTTGTTGGTTTCCAATTTATTTTTGTGGAAGAGATATAAAATAATCTGTCCTGTTAAAAATGCCTTCAGAGTTTCCCAGAGTACTCCTGCAGAGACCTCTGAGAATGTATTTATCACTAAAAATAAACCATTTGGTTTTTGCTTGGATATAAATTCTGTACAGTTCTTGTCAACTAATAACAGGGGGTTAAGATGCCAGCTGCGAGATGAGTATGTGGGACATAGTGATTTGAGCACCATGATCAGAGGGGCGTGGTTGAAGATAACAATAGTGTTTATTTATAAAAAACCAATCAATTCATGAGGAAAAGTGATCTACTGATGAGAAGGAATATGTTGTTAAGTTTGAATTTAAAAATAGCCAATCTGTCTTATGATTGATTACAAACTGTAATTGTTTTTGCCGTGTTAGATGTTATTATGACTGTAGCTGAAGACCTATCCAGGTCTGGATTTAAAACAAAATTCAAGTTTCCGGCCATAAAAATTTTCAGAGTGTTCACATTAGAAATGGATGCAAATATGTTTTGGATGAGGTCTCTATCATCCACATTGGGTGCGTAGATATTTATCAAAATCACTCTAAAATTAATTAAATTGCTCATCCCCATCACATATCGCCTTTCAGGATCAGATACTACATCTGATACAACAAATGAAATTGTTCTATGTATTAAGATTCTCTCACCTGTAGCTTTCTTTGTACAGCTGGAGTGGAATATTTGGCCAGTCCAGTCTCTTTGTAACCAAAACTGGTCCTTGCTTATTAAGTTAGTCTCCTGTAAAATGCTATCTTGGTGTTCAGACCTGTTAGATGAGAGAATACATTCTTTCTCTTTAATTCGTCATTGAGACCTTTGATATTCCAGCTCATAATGTTTACTGTTTAGTATTCGAGACATTGCTTCTCAATTTTTGATGACATTTTATAGTCTTACATTAAGGTAGTACATTATTGCATAATATAGCTTTAACCTTAAATTCCAGTTTTGCCAGGAGTTATGGCTATGAAGCCTATTGCTATGTTGGTACTTGTCGGGTAAAAAGGGATGATTAGAAATAGCTTGCTCTCTTTCTCTACCCTCCCAGCCCCCATTCTGCATCCCCGAGTGAGTCTAGACCACACTTCACAAAGTCCCAGTCATCTGACATGCTTAGACACAGAGCACGTCCAAAACAAAACAGATCAAATGCTATAAACCTAGAATATAAGCTTAAACAGTCCCGAATGAATACACCCAGGGAATGATGTTAAATAGTGTCCAGGGCGAAGCAGATAACGTATGATAGTACAATCCTAATACAATAAACCAAGGGTATGATGTTTCAAAGTCCCATTTAAAAAAAAAAAAAAAGACTAGTTACTTTATGGTAACCAAAATGACCATATATTCCATGGAAGAGAGTGTAATATTATAATTATAATTGCAATTAAAACATAAAAGTAGCCGAGAAAGAAACAGAATGTAAAATTACGAATGGTCCAAATTGCAGGTAGAATCTTCTTTGCATTGCCAGAACATGATGTGACTCACGATCGTATTTCAAAGCGTGTCGGGATCAGTTTTCTTAACTCTTTTTCTGCTTCATCTGGAGAACTAAAAATGTAGAACTTGTGTTGAATATCCACTCGTGATTTAGCAGGATTCAAGAGACTGAATCTGATTTCGGCTTTGCATAAGAACTGTTTAATGCTTTAAAATACAGCACATTTAGCAGCTGTTGAAGGTGAGAAATCAAGGAAAATACAAATGCAGTTATTTTCAAATGTAATCTCTTGCTTCAATCTGAGAAGTGACATCAAATTTACTTTAGGCTGTAGTTTGTCGAAACAATAAATAAGGCTTAGCAAATAGCAAGCCTAGTTGGTGTAGTTGACTTGCAGAGGATAGTTGACAGCACAGATAGTAAGGCCATGCTTAGTTCCAATGAACCTCCCAGTATCAACGAATTCTCCTGGCCGGATTCATTTGCAGTTTCGCTCCAACTCTTGCTCGAGTCGAGCATCAGGTCCCAGGAAATCCGTAATTTTACTTGAAAGGTTTTAGGTCAGTTTCTGGCAGGCTGCACCTTGAACTTGAACTTCAGGTTTACTCTGTAGGCTTTTATGGACCTTTTGTCTGTCTTTTCCATTTCTTTCTGAGCCTTTTTTCTGCTACTCATGCTTGTTTACACTTGCATATACAGTAATTAAATCCTCTCTGGCTGAGTAAATACAGAATACCTTGGGATGATAGTAAAAAAAAAAAGGTAAAATAACACAAGTACAAGTACACAAATGGATATTTACTTTGATCCAATTGGCAACATACAAGAGCACATTCCTACGTACAAGGCATGCAATAAAATTTAAATTAGCAACATATTTATATATATAAAAGAACAGAATTCTAGAATAATTACTTATTTGATCAAAATTGAGTTGGGATAAAACTTTCTAATTCTATTTGTTTTAAATTTTGACCACAACTGTCTTTTCCCACAAGGTGAAAACTGGAAACAATTATTTAAATAGTGTGTTATTGCAGAGCTACACTAGTTAGAAGAAGACAAGCATTGAAACCAGGAAATGAAATTGGGTCAAAGACAAAATTATATTTCTTACTGGGAGGATAGATATGTCAAAAATGACTAGGCCAAAACACAAAACAAACTCTCAGTCAAAAGAACTACGCAGAAATTGTTTTACCAGAAAAACAGAATAAAGACGCACAATACAAATCAAAGATTTTTTTCTTTGTTTATCTAAACACGGTTAATAAGATGAGTGTCCTGCAATTATGTAACGTATCATGCCGATGATGTCACATGTCATACCACATGAGGGCAATCTCCTGGCATCCAGCTGGCATTTGGAAAAAAAGTAACCAAAACAATGCAGCATGCTTCAAACAATGAAGAGTGACATACACACGACTACTGTATAATTAATGTATAATCACAACACAGTGTGTCTGGTCCTTTGAAATCTTACCCGTTTTCCTTTTCACCCTTTTATTATAATTGCGATTGTCGACAAGTTGGACGAATTTTCCTAAATGTATTTTTATTGTCACAGAAAGTCTGCCAAACCAGGCCAAGAATGAAAAAGTCAGGACGCTGTCAATATGACATGTATAGCAGTTCCTTAGGATGCTAGTTGAAATGTTCATTTTCCTCAGGCTTCTTAATAAATAGCTATATTGTTGGTATTTTATTGGAAATGTATTGTGTGTTTTCTTTAAAGTTATAGCCACTATACAGTATTATCCAATTGTGTTCCCAAACACTTAAAGCTACTCTCACTGAACTTGTTCTCCATTGAGGTCCACATGTTGTACTGGTTCATCATTTTCCCTAAAATCAATGAACCACTCTTTTTTTTCTTTTTCACATTTAGTTGGAGATTCTGCTCCTTGCAACACCTCTGTGTCCTCTTGGGGTCTTCTTCCAAATGCACCACCTTGTTAGAGGTGTCAATCAATGCTGATTCATCTTGACACTTGACAGCTAAACACCTGCTGTTAGATCTTCTCAACCTATTAGTACAGCTAGAGAACAGTACAGTGTGATCACTGTGCCTTATGGAGCTCCTGTCAATGTATAATGGACTGTAGAAATATAATTATCAGCCTTAGCAAACTGCTCCCTGTTAAGAGGGATGTCCACAATCCATAGAGTGAGATGGGGTCCACCTATACTCCTTTAATTATCTATAAGGGATATGAGGCTTCATGCATTTAAAAGCTGAAGTAAAGTCAGTAAACACTATTCTCACGAAGGAGTGGGGTTTCTCCAAATACATATTGTGACTGCTGCTGCAGGGGGACGCGGCAGCCCTTCATAAACCCCCTCTTGAACAGTTTTTCAATGGGAAACAAACTCACTGTTACAGCTCCTCTTTGCGAGGTCAGCTGCCAGCTTGCTGCAGGGGCCGCGAACATTTAAAAGACCGAGCCACGGCCATCCTGAGGTCTCTCACTCTCCTGTCTCTCTTCCCCGAGACTTCCTCTGCTACCGGCCCGCTAGACCCCCTTAATGAAGAAGACTTTGTGTTCTTTTGAGCAGGAGTCGGGGTCGGTGCATCAAGTTTGACAACTGTTCCTTGTGAGGCCGGATCACCACTGTAAGAGACTTGTGTTCTTATCTGGCCGAACAGCAATAATGTTTCTCCTTTTTTGAACTCTCCTGTACAACTTTGTGACCCAACCTTGACTGTATAACTGGTAAAAAGAACAGTCATGACCATGTCTTCCATTGAACAGTTCTTTCTGTATGCAAACTGCAATGGATCCCAAAAGGAACCAACCTGTAAAGTAAAGCAAACAAGAAGCAACTGCTCTAGCCATTTTGTCTTGAGTAATGTAAGGATCACTAGATGATAATCATTTATTTTGACTCAACAGTTATTTTTCAGAATTGGTGATTTGTGACAGACTGATATCAGCAAGAGTCAAAGGGAAGGTCTACAAGACGGTAGTGAGATCAGCTATATTATATGGGTTGGAGACAGGGCCAGATTAAGACGAAATTGGACCTGATGCTGCAGCACAAAAAAGGCCTATTTTTTCTCGGCATTGGTGCACGTGCATTCGACACTCACCGTACATGCGCACTCAGACCGACCAAGGAGCCTTAACTACTTGCGACGCCACCAGCCAGCCTTTATTGAACATAAATAATAATAACGACGTAGTATCGTAACAACTCGAGATTAACATCAAACTATGTAACATCAACATTCAATAGCAATTGTCTGAAAAGTGCAGTTAATGCAGAAAACCTAGCAATGAAATACACAAAATTTCACAATTCTCTTACGAAACAGAGTAAGAAAAAATAAATTTGCAGAGACATCGGGTCAAAGTGACTCAGTTCAGGCTCTTGAGGGTAAAAATTTGTCCACAATTTAAATTTCATAATAGACCAGAATCCTGTCGAGGATTTAAAAAATTCTAAACATCCACGCTGGGCCCGCAGGCCGGCTTTTAGTTTTACCTTTACAGATAACCATTTAAATAGCCATCGATTTTTACTGTACAACTAACTTTCAAGGTGAAAAATTTACTACGTGGCACTTACCGAACAATAATAAAGTGGCAAGAATCCCCAAGATATTGCAAAAACGCAGCTAAATTACTAAGTAAACCATTTAAAGTAAAATTGATAGCATTAACTTGAAATCTTCAGCTAACAATAAACACAACGACGTTATAGTTACGTCACAACGCAAAGAACAATAGTAACTGTATAATAAGTAACACTGTATCTAGGCATCCGAAAGTCAGACTCCAAATTTCATTCTAAGAATTATTTTGAGGTTAATATAGCAAAGGAAAACTGTTCAGCGTCCGGAAAATTCTCGTCTGTTTTCATCTGGGCCTATTTCAGGAATGGGCCTAATGCTGCAGCATCAATAGCACCCACCTTAATCCGGCCCTGATTGGAGACGGTGGCACTGACCAGAAAGCAGGAGACAGAGCTGGAGATAGCAAAGTTAAAGATGCTAAGATTTGCACTGGGTGTGACAAGGATGGACAGGATTAGAAATGAGGACATTAGAGGGTCAGCTCAAGTTGGACGGTTGGGAGACAGAGTCAGAGAGGCGAGATTGCGTTGGTTTGGACATGTGCAGAGGAGAGATGCTGAGTATATTGGGAGAAGGATGTTAAGGATAGAGCTGCCAGGGAAGAGGAAAAGTAAGGAAGGCCTAAGCAAAGGTTTATGGATGTGGTGGGAGAGGATATGCAGGTGAAGGGTGTAACAGAACAAGATGCAGAGGACAGAAAGAAATGGAAGAAGATGATCCGCTATGGTGACCCCTAACGGGAGCAGCCAAAAGAAGAAGAAGAAGGACAAATTTAAGACCTCTAGCAAAGCTTCAGCACTTTGTGCTCTTTAAGAGAGCTATTGAAAAACTGACTTCCAGTTTTCAACCTTGTTTTATCCTTGACTACGTCTTTTCTCCTGGTCACTTCATAAACTATTCTTGCTAGTATTCCTGTGCAGTGCACAAATAGCAGATAGGGCTGAAGCTCAAGTGTAATGAATTACTTTTGAACTATTAAATTTGTCATTTTAATATGGGATTGATCTTCAGTTAGTGCAACCAAATAACCATTCAGGCTTTAAATTGTGTAAATGAGAGGGGTCAGAAGTTGAGCTGGTGGCCGGTCCTCTTTCTTTCGCTATTGAATTTTCTGTCTAGAAGCTGCAACACAGGGTCACCATGGTGTTTTGCTCTTCTTCCTCTTGAAAATTAGCATCCCAGATGCAGTTTAAATTATCGTGCTTTTCTGGTAATCAGGGAATGAGACAAATCTTTTTTGTCGTGGGATGTGAGGAGGCATTTTCAGCATGGTTAAAGTCTGTATTCTTTTCTGAAAACTCACTCCTAGATAATATTATTTATGCTTATAGAAGGCTTTTACCCATCCATTGTAAAAGAACCCAGGTAGTTTGACTTTTGTGGACAAACTTAGCAATGTCTACAGTTCCAAAAGTTTGGTCTGACCATTTTATTTGTTTGCATCCTTTTTAGTTTCTGTTTGAAAGCTAATCAAAGGACACATTGATGCAGATTTACTGACATATGGAAAACAGCACTGAGTGCTTGCCATCTTCAGTTACATATTTAGGGTCCAGTCACGTTCCATAAGAAAAGAAATGTGGCCTTCAGGGAATGCAGGACATTATTCTGTAAGGTACATTTTTATCTCTTTGTGCATTTTGAAAGATGATGTAAGCTAATGTAATGGTGTAGTCCCAGAAGGGGCCCTGTGCTCTTGAACCAAATGTGTGTAAATCTGTTAGTTTAACATTCTGAAAAGTCCCTTGAGAGGATAAAACACTAACTTTTTGTCCCTGGCTTCATTTCAGTATCTGACCTCAGCTTTAGCCAGGATCGTCCTTCATTTCTTTGATAAATTCATGTTGCAAATTCCAGTACGCTGTGAGCAAGAACAACATAATCTCCAGAATGCTATGTTGCAGTCAAAAGATTATCTCCACTTAAAACCATTTAAACATTTAAAGCTTTAGCACTCAAAGCTGATGTGACTGTTAGACATCTTTTGTTCAAGAACTGACAACAGCTGTAAATTTGTTCTGCTCATTCCTTCTTCAGCATTGTGACCTAACATTGTTTCAGTGAGCCATAGTCTGCACTGCTCGGTAGAAGGCATCACCTCGGGCATTGAAAAATGATCCGTGAGTGGGCAGCGTGCATATGCATATTCCGCAGGCCTTTAGTTTGTTGGACACTTGTGAAATTTTTGTAGGCAGTGATGGAGTGTTCAATGCTATACTTCAGTGGTTTTTAGTTCCAGTCCTGGTGGACCCCAATGCATACATATTTTTGTTTCAACCAGATTCGCAATCAGTGAGTCATATTACTAACGAATTCATTTTGAATGTTATGTTGCATTCATGAGAGATTTAGAAATTCATGAATTTCAATATCCTCCTTTTAACATATAAAATCTTACATGGCCAAGGCCCTGCTGACTTATCTGAGCTTATCCTTTCTTATAAGCGGACATTAAGATCTTAAGATGCTGACCTGCTAACGATTCCAAGGAATAATAAAATAACAGTGTGAGGTCGAGCTTTTAGTTACAGGTCCCTGAAGCTGTGGAATGGTCTGCCTGCTACTATTAGAGATGCCCCTTCAGTCTCAATTTTTAAATCTAGGCGGAAGACTCACAATTTCAATTTAGCATACCCTGACTAGAGCTGCTGCATCCCTGTTGTTAGTCATCAGTACTAAAATATAAATGATACAATATTCATAAACTGTTACCGTTTATCAGATTTACCGGCTCAGCACTCACTCTTCTGTAGAATGGTCAGTAGGATGGAGGTGACCAGTTGGCCAAGGTCTCCAGGACTCTGATTGTACCTGCCTTCTCTGACTCCTTTTCTATAATCTGACCATGGTTCTGCAATTAACTGATAGACAGGTATTGTTGTTTTTCATTTATGTTAATTACTTTCTACTTTGTTTTTGATGTGTTTGAATAAATCTGTATCCTTATATACTCAGCAAAAAAAGAAACGTCCCTTTTTCAGGACTGTGTATTTCAACAATAATGTTTTAAAAATCCAAATAACTTTACAGATCTTCATTGTAAATTGTTTAAACAATGTTTTCCATGCATGTTCAATTAACCATAATCAATTAATTAACATGCACCTGTGGAATGGTCGTTAAGACCTTAACAGCTTACAGAAAGTATGCATTTAAGGTCACAGTTCTAAAAACGCAGGACACTAAAGAGACTTGTCTACCGACTGTGAAAAACACCCAAAGAAAGATGCCCAGGGTCCCTGCTCATCTGCGTGAACGTGCATTAGGCATGCTGCAGGGAGGCATGAGGACTGCTGATGTGGCTAGGGCAATAAATTGCCATGTCCACACTGTGAGACGCCTAAGACAGCGCTACAGGGAGACAGGAAGGACAGCTGATCATCCTCGCAGTGGAAGACCACGTGTAACAACACCTGCACAGGATCGGTACATCCGAATATCACACCTGCGTGACAGGTACAGGATGGCCACAACAACTGCCCGAGTCACACCAGGAACACACAATCCCTCCATCAGTGCTCAGACTGTCCGCAATAGGCTGAGAGAGGCTGGACTGAGGGCTTGCAGGCCTGTTGTAAGGCAGGTCCTTACCAGACATCACCAGCAACAACGCCGCCTATGGGCACAAACCCACCTTCGCTGGACCAGACAGGAGTGGCAAAAAGTGCGTGAGTTTCTGCATGACAGCAATGTCAGTGTTCTGCCATGGCCAGCGAAGAGCCCAGATCTCAATCCCATTGAGCACGTCTGGGACCTGTTGGATTGCAGGGTGAGGGCTAGGGCCATTCCCCCCAGAAATGTCCAGGAACTTGCAGGTGCCTTGGTGGAAGAGTGGGGTAACATCTCACAGCAAGAACTGACAAATCTGGTCCAGTCCATGAGGAGGAGATGCACTGCAGTACTTCAAGCAGCTGGTGGCCACACCAGATACTGACTGGTACTTTTGATTTTGAGCCTCCCTTCATTCAGGGACACATTGTGAAACATTTTTAGTTTATGTCTTATGGTGTTGACTCTTTTAGTGTTCATACAAATATTTACACATTAAGTCTACTGAAAGTAAAAACAGTTGAAAGTCAGAGGACGTTTCTTTTTTTGCTGAGTATATGTGACAGTTCTATATTTAGTAAGCGGTCTATACTTGCATTTTGTCTTGAGAATTGTTGCAGTTTCCTGCACCTGCATTTAGTGAGGAGTGCTGGGCAAGAACAAAATATTTTGTACTATTATGTTGTGCTTCTAACTCTGTAAGACAATTAATTGGGTTCTGTTTTCTGTGATGTATTTACCCCATTGTACACTCAACCTAGCTGGAAGGGAATCTCTCTCTGAATGCCTTTTCTCAAGACTTCTTGTTTTTTTTTTCCCAAAATTATTTTGGGGAGTTTTTTTTTTCTTGTCTTCTGAAAGAGTCAAGGCTGGAGGGCTGTCAAAAGGCAGGGCCTGTTAAAGCCCTTTCAGGCATTCCTTGTGTGATTTTGGGTTACACAAGAAATAAATGGTTGCTGTTTTTGTTGTAGTACTTGTATGTTTGCCATAGTTTTAAGTTTTTTACTCTCTTTAGTTGTTTTCCTAATAATTTTTTTCTTTTCCCATGCAATCTGATCCCTTAATTGTATCCTAATAATGACAATTGTTGAGCAGGGTATAAACCCGGACAAATGACTCTGAAGGCTGAAAAGCTCAAGCTACTTCTGTGTCATACTCACTAGCTTGATCATTAGGAAATAACCGCTTAAATAACCAGAGGGCTTGAAAAATGAAGATGATGAAAATCCTAAAGCCAAGGCAGAAAAACAATAAATCACCTCCATGTGACACACAGTGGTGCTTCCCGCAATCCAATAAAATTGACCACATTTTGGAAGTCTCTGGTGTGAAGCCTTACAACATCATTCATGTTGCTGATGTGAGAGCCATCTTTACTGAAACACTAAGAATAATAACAATAATAGCAACATACTTTATTTATATGGTGCATTTCCCATGCTCAAGGTGCAGAATTTCTGCAACAGGGCCTCTTGAAAGCTCTACACATAAGTCTTCTTTCCATACTAAGTTCCTTGGGTGTGTCGTAGAATGCAGCCATTGCAATCAGGTTTATGTCCACAAGGCATCAATCCAAAGATCCTGATGTCATTTATTTGTTTCATCATTTATGACACTTAACTCAGTGCACCATTTAGTGCTAGAATTAAACTTCTTGCATGAAAATGCCTTCTTTTACAACCTTTAGGAAAACAGGTTTGTTATTCTTATTTGGTCATGCATTCTATGTCAATTTATTCTTCTACAGTACACTTTCCATCTCACAGGCACAGAGGACTGTGCACATTTAAAGAGAATTGTAGTTAGAAATAATAACAAAACACTGTGTTATATTCCACAGCACTTAAAGGCTTATGACAGGACACATTTTGTATCTTTCAAGTCTCCCATTTAATTCAAACCCAAGATAAGGTTGAGAAACTGTGCATAAACATCAGTTCCTGACAAAGCAGAAAACTCGACAGTGGATTTTCACAACAGAAAGCATTCTGTCAGACAGCCAGCATTCAGTATAAAACAGCAATATCATCTACCAGTGTCGGGGATCTGCAGCAGCTACATTAGCTTCCAACAAAACCCAAGTGTCTGAAAAGAGATAAGCCTGGTAAGATGAGTCTTCCTCATGAGTTCACCATGAGTTCACCTAAAGTGGCTATCCCACAACATGAGGGAACATCTCTTAAAGGTTTTATTTGTCATGACGGAATTGGAAATCCAGACATTTCTGACTCTCAGCAACTTTGCTTTCAGTCATAATATTTAACGGAGCTAAATTTTCTATAGGCTTTGTTCTATACAAAGAAAGGGAACTGCACAATACCGTTACATTTGTACATTTGTAAAAGCTCTTGTCAGCAGATATAATTAGTCTTATTGCTCCTCACTACCTCCCCAGGTGAACCAGATCAATTTTTGCTGTTTCTCTCTCTGTATCTCACTAATATATATATATATATATAAGTCACACACGTGCGCATGGGAGCCAGCCACAGGGACCAAAAGAAGGGAATTCCAGACACAACCAGGGTATGGCAAGGTGCATTCAACCCTCTTATTTTGTCCAAGCACACCAGACACAGGAAATCCCACCGGAATATGAAGACGTCAATTCCGCCTCAGCTCTGAGGATGTCACTTCCTGTCCAGACCCCAAGGACGACATCACCTCCTGTCCGAGCCCCGAGGACAGCATCACTTCCTGTCCTGGTCCTGAGGACAACATCACTTCCGCTAACCTCCTTATAAAACGCGACTTCCTTCCTCTGTTGATCAGTTCTGTTTTGGACTCTGTTCTGTACATTGTTGTGCGGAATATTTTGCCATATTTTGCAGCCAAGGTCAAGTACACGGGTGGCTGCCCCAAACCTTTGTTTTGTGTCAAGGCTCATTATTTCACTATATATATTGTGGAGGCTGGCCCGGACACAGACAGGCAGACACGTTCATGTCACCCACAAACACGTTTATTTACAATATATACAATGGTCAAGTGCACCACAAAACCCCCAAAGTCCCCAAAGTCCTGGCCTCACAACAATGCCTTCACTTTCCTCTTCAGGCCGCCTCCTTGCCTTCTCCAGCAAGCTCAGTCCACTCCACTCCCGACTCTTGCCTCGAATGAAGGGAGGCGGCCCCTTTTATCCTCACCCGGATGTGCTCCAGGTGGGTTCCGGCAATCTTCCGTGGACACACCCCCGTGTGGCGGAAGTGCCGGCTGCAGCCCCGGAAGCACTCCGGGTGTCCCTGCTCTTCTTCCCCCCAGCACTTCCTGGTGTGGAGGAAGTGCTGAGGTCCAGGGCTCCAAAGGCATGGGGGCGCCCCCTGCCGGCGACCACGGGCCCCTACAGGGTGGAGCTTCAAAGCTCTGTACCCGTGGCCCCGAAAGGAACCAGGGCGGTTGCCCCCAGATGGTCTGGGGAAGTCGCAAGCCCTCCTCCGGTCCTCCTGGGTGTCCCGGCCAGGTCGCCACCCCAGCCACCTCTGACAATATACAGTATAGTGACGTGTCAGTCCCTGTATTGCTCCCCAAACACGAGGCTGAGTCTCAGTACTTTAGTTTAACCAGCTTTTATTCAACTTGAAACAGGAACAGCAGGGTTATTTATTGCAGCAGGATCTACCACTCTCTAATATACAGACACAGTAAACGGGCAGGGTCGGGTCCAGGGGCCTCATGTATAAACAGTGCGTACGCACAGAAATGTTGCGTAAGAACTTTTCCAAGTTCAAATCGCGATGCATAAAACCTACACTTGGCGTAAAGCCACGCACTTTTCCACGGTACCTCATACCTTGTCGTACGCAAGTTCTCCGCTCAGTTTTGCAGACTGGCGGCACCCAGCGTCAAAGCAGTGCTACTGTTCCTGTGTGGTTACTCTTTTATTTTCCTGGCGCGGCTTTATAAATACACAAACTAACCGCATATTATTTATTAGTGTAATGCATCTGATTGTAATTAACTTGTAACAATATAATGGTCCAGTGAATAGCCATAGAATTCCAAATATCATAACTGCTTTAACGTTGTTACTCTCACTGCACCTTCTTTTTCTTCTTTCAGCTGCTCGTGTTAAGGGTTGCCACAGCCCTCTCACTCTCACTGCACCACTCGGAGTATTTATATCACTGAGTGTGAATCACAGCAGCAGCTGATCGGAAAGAGAATTATCAGTATACAGCATCAGGCACACGCTACCTCAGCCACAGCAAAACATTTCAAAGCCTTTCCTGTACGGACCTTGTGGTTCAGAAACAGTTTCATCCCAAGAACTATAAACGCACTCAATCAATTGCTCTTTGTAGAACTATCTGTACTTATAAGTACAATTACCTCACTGTAAACTTGCACTACAGTTATAATATTGCACAACCTGAGCCACTTTATAAACCGCGTATTTACATATGATGACGATATCATTTTTAAGATGAAATGCAGCAAAATATGTTTATTATATTATATAGGTAAAACTTTAGCTTCATTTAAATAATCTATGTTCTTCACTGGGACTGGCGTGAAGGATAGAATAATTAAACATGTACTACAAAGATAGTTCAATGTTCCTTAAACGTTTTGAAGAATCGGTGCTCTAAGCTTACAGATGGCTTAACGTCTATTACAGAGCTGATTGTGTGGCGATCGGTTACTTGGAGAAAGAAAAGCAAGGACTGCAGGGGCGGCCACGCCAATGTATATTGAATATAAAACAGAAAGAGAAAATAATGACACAGCTAAAAATGCAGCGGCAAATTTTGACAAAAGTTAAACGCTTGTGTCATGAACACAAGGCGGCTATGCAGTGTCCGCAATGGACGTGGCCATCCACCGTGCATAAGCTACCTTATTGACATTGGCGGGCGAAGGGGCCACCGATTCTTTCTCTGCCTAGAGCCGCTCCTGAGTACTGTTGCAATAAATAATTTTATCGAAGGTCGCACACAATCACTGCGCCGTGAAACCCATGTTTAATAACGTGCTTTAACTCCTATCATCATGAAAATATCACGTATACATCTCAGTATTTTAGTTATTCAGAGAGCTGTAATATCACGAATGTAATGGATTCTGTGTCCAGTCAGAGGAAGAGAGCCAGTTTAAGAAGCAAGTAGTGATTCACACACATAGAGCACATAGAAGATCACATACAAAACAAAGCATTTAACGTCCTACTTTAATTACGATGTTATTTGAGAAACTAGTTAATTAAATGATTTTAAGATGACGTTTATGATGTTCTACTTTAATGACAAAATAAACTACATGATTAAAGTGGAAATTTCGAGATTGAAGTTGACATTTCGTGCTTTTTTCCCCACTGTGTGCCTTTTTTTTCTCTGTATTCTAATAAGCTTTCATATGACACTCAGATAGTGGGCTACAATTCGCCTTTTCACAGCGACTGATATCTGAGCTTTCAAGTTTCTCCAACACGCTATGTCACTTGATCAACTTCCTTTTGTTGATTATACCACTGTTTAAAAATGGTATGTTTTTCCTTTGCCTCCACTTGGTATTCGCTGAAATTCTTATATTTTCCCCCGTGCTTTTCCCATTGTCTTTTCACAGAAGGCTGAGCTTAAGGGCGATTTATATTGATTTGCATATTCAAAGAGGCGTAATTCTGGGAGGAGTTGGGGCAGGACAGCAGGCGCGTGCACGAGCGTTACTTTTCACGCTGACCGGGATTTATGTAGTGGAAGAACGTGGAAGTTGGAGTACGCACAGATTTCTGCATCTGGATTTTTCTGTGCGTAAGCACATTTCGGCTTTTGTGCTTACGCCATGTTATAGTGCAAATTCTACGCACAGCGTTATACATGAGGCCCCAGGGCAGTGGCCAAGTTATGCTGTCCCCTGCATTTATAAAGTTCCTTGCATTATCCATCGGCAACAGGCGCTTATAGTGCGACTGTGATCGGCGCGTATTTGTTTCCGCGGTGCTATGCTGCTGTGCTGTCAACCTGTGGTTGCCTCAATGACAGACAAGTAGCCACATATTATACATATTATTATACATATTTATAGATATATATATTTTGTGAAGGGCTGTTCTCTTACAGGCTGACTCTCATACCCATCATCCATAACAGGCAAGGATTTCTTTCTTGATGATGTCATAGTATGTGGCTAGAAGCTTGTCAAGATCATTGTAAGCTTTTTGTGTCTCTCTGAATAGAAACAGGGCGAGGATGTGTGCTCATTCGTTCAATGACAAGCTGTGTGCACTGTAAGCTGAAACACTAACAAGTATGCTTAAATATTGTCATGTTTACGAAGCATTATGAGTACCTGAGAGGTCCTGGGTGCTCTTTCCTCTGCTGTTCTTCATGTCTCTGCATCTGCAAAATTGGTCTGCTGGGTGGCATCTTGTAGTTATACTGTAGTTCTCCAATTTGCTGAAAAAGAGCTCGTAGGTCTCCCTGGTCCATCATTTCCAGGTAAAATCTTGCCAACTATGCCAATGTAAATAAAGGAGAGGAAAACAGAAAAAAGGATTGGAATCTACGTTTATTTAATGTTCAGAATCTTCAAAAAAAGTTTTAAACAAAAATAGAAATTTAAAAATTACAAAACTCGCTAGTCTCACTCAATCTTGCAAGGTCAGACCTCCATAAAGCAGGTCCAGGAGTGAACTCTAACTTAAGATGGCTTGCAGGTTTATATAGGAATGACTCTGGAAGAGGTGGACTGTGGCATTCCCATTAGTTTTTCCCATATTTCACTTTGTCACCGTCTCTAAGATATTCCACATGTGTTTGATTGTTTAATAATATGTATTGTCATCGACGTGCGTATAGGGTACAGCTTAAGAGCTCTAGAAGTGGTAGCACCTCACCGCTTCAGCAGTTGGCACTGTGTACTTATGACTCTTCTCTCCCTTCCTCAGTAGGATGTAAGATTGACGGCTTTACCACAACTGATGTCACTTCCTGTGTCTGCTCTGCCTGGACCCGCCTCTTCCTGTCAGAAGTCCTTAAAACCAGACAATCCACCGTCTTAGAACAGTCACAACAGGAATTGCGTCTGTATAGATGTTCACACATTCACACTGATTGTGTTTCTTTTCTTTTTTTAGTTTTTTTGAAAACAACTATATGGGGATTACCATTTGGTGCCAAATATCTATATGCTGTTTTGTTTCTTTTCTAACACTATACATATATATATATATATATATATATATATATATGTGCATTTATAGGCACAACTACAACTGTGAAGGAAAGGACAATAACCTAACTGTTATCAATATGTTTTTGTTGTAATTTTGGGCTACAATTTTTTTTTTCCTCAGGTGCCACCATTTAAAATATTTTTTTTCTCACTTTTTCATGAAGATGATGCTTTTGTTGCCAGTAGTGCCCTGTTGAAATTATGTGACAACAGGAAGATTTGTTTTCTGACACCTTTGCTTAAACATCATTGAAGATGGTGGCACACTGTTCCTGAGGTCCAACTCTGTGAATATAAAACACATTTTTTTTTTCCATATACTTAAGAATAATTAGAGCTGACAATACTTAGTACAATTATGACTTTTTTTGCTTACTTCTGATTTTGATTTTTGAAACTCAATTTGGCCTTATTACTTTGGCACTTTTGATCTTGCTGTTTAATCCCCTGCCAATTTCAGACGTCGCTTTTTCTTTTCATCTCCCAACCCAGCTAAAATATCAGTCTTCAGGCAAGCCTGTTTCCATCAAAAGCATAACATCCACAGTACGCTTTTCTGTCTTTTAAAGGGAGGACCAGAAGCATCAAAATGGAGATACTCCAGAAGAATGATTTTTTTTTAAACTCACAATTATTAGATTGTCCAAAATATGTATATATATTTCTTTTTTCTAGTTGATGAAATATCCTTTGCCTTTTTTTCTATTCCTGGTATCAGGTGATGGTGGTCTGTGTCCCTGCCACCTGGCCAAAGTACTTTTTGATGCTGGAAAGGTTAGGAAGACCCTACCACCATAACAAAACTAGAAAGACACAAGCAGTTAATATGACTTGTGTACAAAACTTTCCACTGCCCAAGTGTCTTCATTTAAACATTTTAGTAAAATTAAAAACAAACGGTTCATGCCAACATGAAAAATGCCCTCCATCCCCTCGGGGAGATGCTGTCTTGGAACACTTTTACCTACTGGCTCATTCTACCATAGTGTACTACGGGCCTTTTCTGCCAGCTTGTATTAGGCCATTCAAAGCCCCCCAATGTACTTGTTAAGTATTATTTATGTATGTATGTATGTATTTATCAATTGATTTGTTGTATTATCTGTGAATCTGCATTCTTGTTTTTTATGCTTCTGCTGCTGTGTACATTTGAATTTCCCCATGGGATGAAAAAAATTAATCTAATCTAAGCTTGCTACATGTTATTACATACAGTATGACCTACGTTTTGACATACACACATATGTACATACTGTCACAAAACTGTGTGCCTGTATTCCTATCTTTCTAACAGTTCATCTATCTACTGTATCTAACTATCTAGTTATAATCTGAGCTCATTCTGATGTCTAAATACGGGGATATAGCAGAACATGATCTTATGGAGCTAATGGGGTTAATTAAGAATTTTCCATTATCTATAAGTCTTCAGTAGAGATGTAAGAAGATAAGAAATTTGACAGACAAGAGAAGACCATTCAGTCCATCATTTGTTTAGCTAATAACTAAGCTGTCCCGATCTCTCATCCACATCCTTCTTAAATTTCGTCAAGGTTTGTGCTTAAAGTACATGTCTTGGTAGTTTGTTCCAGACTCCTACAACTCTTTGAGTAAAGAAGTGCTTCCTGGCACTTCTAGATAAGGGGGTCATTAAAATATTGTTTGCTTAATACATTTTTAATAATGGCCAATTTTATGCAATAAGAGGGAATGTATGAACCCATATCAAACATATTTAGCATGGGCATTATGCAGATATTTTGTATAGTCAGAACTTAGTCTAAGGGACCAGTCATTAGTTTTTGTAACCAAAAGTTGGAGAAAAACCAGACAGGTCAATGTGCAAATTGACGCATATACTGAATCTTATTTACAATTACACAAATCCATGAAATCACTGCTACTAATGGTAGCATCATGCATTAAGTAAAAAAGACAAATACTGAAACCATAATCCATCTGCTTCCACATCATCTCATCTCCACCGCATAACTACAAGATTTTCCTTCCTGGGTACATCCTGCTGTCCATTTCCTTGCTGAAGTAGCTGCCATCGGTGCAGAATTCTTACAGAATGACGCTGTTTGTATTTTCTGTGCCTTTCCTGAGGTGTTTTCTCAATATATACTGTATATATCCATTTAGTTAAGGTTTTTTAAAACCAAGGATTGTTAATTTGACTTTAGTTTGCACCTTGAAAGTATTAGTAAAAGTTTAATTAATTTACTGTCTTTTCTGTGATGCCATTTTGTCTATTGTGGGTGCCACTATTTTGTGGAGTGGGTGTTGCCACGTGCCTGGGTAATTAACCCAGAATTGTGTGCCAGGTGATATCATGGGGTTGCGGTATAAACATCTTTAGTGTTCCTGGCAAACCAACCACTGTTCTGTATTACTGACTACAATTTCAGGTTTTGACTTTTGGCTTGACAGCAGTGTATATTTGTCTTCTCAGTTACAAATCTTTGCTTGTCTTTTGGGTCATGTCTTTTCTTCTGGTCTGTTATTTAAAAAGTTTTCTGCCACCCCTTCCATGGCAGAATAGACCCCACCACTAAGAAGTGTCCATTCCTTAAAAGACATAAAAGACACTCCTCATTTTGTTGTTGTACAAGTGTGGTTATGCTTTGGAGTGTTTCACATTTTTCACAGCATGGCCTTCAACAGCTTAATAATTTGATGGTGCAACTTGTCTTCAAAGTGCTTAAGCAAAGAGGGTTGAATATCTCAAAAGATGATTGTGAGATAGAATGCTGTGGAGTAAATCATCTGTCAAAATGTCACAATTACACATTCTGAGCTAGACAGAGCACTTTGACAGTCATTTCTTGTGGCATTTCTTGTAAGTAAATCTCATCATGTAAAGTATCAAATTTCAAGCATAGGTTGGCATCAAATTGGTTGCTACGAAAACAGATTTGATTTGGGTCTGGTTTTTGCAAGAGTTTCACCCCTTCATTGACACTGAGATTTTCTTTGTGTAGATTTCATATACAGCAATACTGCTGTTTCCAAGAAAATGGCTCTTGCTAAGGTAGCATAAGTAAATGAAGCAAACAGGAAGACTGACCGCTTCGCAGTTCCCAAAAGCCTAATGACCATCTCTGTAGAATTTGTGCATCTGTTTCTGCACCACTTTTATTTATTTGGGTACTCGGGTCTGCATCCTTCATCTCAAATGCACACACATTAGTAATTCCTTTCATAATTTTAAAAACATCAATCAAATCCTCTCCATTTTCTGAATGACTCCTTTAATCCTTCCTCACTAGGCCTCCTTGAAAAGAGAAAGTAACTTTCACAAGAGATTTAAGGTTTAATCCAATTGAATGATGCTTTCTATTTGCAGTGTGGCCATTTTAACACCGGAGCATCCTTTGACGTCATTGATGCAGTGAATCACAGTCACATGACCTGCCAATCGCGGCACATAATGAAATAACAAAATGAAATAAAATACACAAAAATAACTTGCATCATAACAGGTATTCTGATGGAGGTCCTGGCCTACTTTAGTGGCTCTTTTTGCAGGTCTCACACACCTTTTTGCCATGTCTGTGAATCCATTGCACTACATATCTGGGGCCTCATGTATAACGCCGTGCGTAGAATTCGCACTATAACATGACGTAAGCACAAAAGCCGAAATGTGCTTACGCACGGAAAAATCCAGATGCAGGAATCTGTGCGTACTCCAACTTCCACGTTCTTCCGCTACATAAATCCCGATCAGCGTGAAAAGTAACGCTCGTGTACGCGCTTTATGTAACGCCCCAACTCCTCCCAGAATTACGCCTCTTTGAATATGCAAATCAATATAAATCGCCCTTAAGCTCAGTGTTCTGTGAAAAGACAATGGGAAAAGCACAGGGGAAAATATAAGAATTTCAGCGAATACCAAGTGGAGGCAAAGGAAAAACATACTGTTTGTTTAATTAAACCGTGGTATAATCAACAAAAGGAAGTTGATCAAGTGACATAGCATGTTGGAGAAACTTGAAAGCTCACGTTCACAAAATCGCACAGTGCCGGAAATAAAAAAGAAGTCACATATCAAAGTTGCCGTGAAAAGGCGAGTTGTAGCCCACTGTCTGAGTGTCATATGAAAGCTTATTAGGGAACAGAGGAAAAAAAGGCACACAGCGGGGAAAAAGCACGAAATGTCAACTTCAATCTCGAAATTTCCACTTTAATCATGTAGTTTATTTTGTCATTAAAGTAGAACATCATAAACTTCATCTTAAAATTGTTTAATTAACCAGTTTCTCAAATCACATCGTAATTAAAGTAGCATGTTAAATACTTTGTTTTGTATGTGATCTTCTATGTGCTCTATGTGTGTGAATCACTACTTGCTTCTTAAACCAGCTCTCTTCCTCCAACTGGACACAGAATCCATTACATTCGTGATATTACAACTCTCTGAATAACTAAAATACTGAGTTGTATACGTGATATGATTTTCATGATGATAGGAGTTAAAGTTTAAAAGTTATTAAACATGGGTTTCACGCCGCAGTGATTGTGTGCAACCTTCGATGAAATAATTTATTGCAGCAGTACTCAGGAGCGACTCTAGGCTTGTGGTGGCCCTGGGCAGAGGAAGAATTGTTGGCTCCTTCGCCCGCCAATGTCAATATGGTATCTTATGCACGGTGGAAAGCCACGTCCGTTGCGGACACTGCATAGCCGCCTCGTGCTTATGACACAAGCATTTAACTTTTGTTGAAATTTGTCGCTGCGTTTTTAGCTGTGTTGTTATTTTCTCTTTCTGTTTTATATTCAATATATATTGGTGTAGCCGCCCCTGCAGTCCTTGCTTTTCTTTCTCCAAGTAACCGATCGCCACACAATCAGCTCTGTAATAGACATTAAGCCATCTGTAAGCTTAGAGCGCCGATTCTTCAAAACGTTTAAGGAACTTTGAAATATCTTCGTAGTACATGTTTAATTATTCTATCCTTCACATGACAGTCCCAGTGAAGAATATAGATTATTTAAATTAAGTTAAAGTTTTATCTGTATAATATAATCAACATATTGCTGCATTTCATTTTACAAATGATATCGTCATCAAATGTATATACGCGCTTTATAAAGTGGCGCAGGTTGTGTAATATTATAACTGTAGTGCAAGTTTACAGTGGGGTGATTGTACTTATAAGTACAAACAGTTTTACAAGGAGCAATTGATTGAGTGCGTTTATAGTTCTTGGGATGAAACTGTTTCTGAACTGCGAGGTCTTTACAGGAAAAGCTTTGAAACGTTTTGCCGTGGCTGAGACAGCGTGTGCTTGAAGCTGTATACCGATAATTCTCTTTCCGATCAGCTGCTGCTGTGATTCACACTCAGATACAGTGATATAAATACTCCAAGTGGTGCAGTGAGAGTAATATGAAAAAAGATGATCCGCTGTGGCAACCCTTAAAGGGAGCAGCTGAAAGAAGAAAAAGAAGAAGGTGCAGTGAGAGTAACAACGCTAAAGCAGTTATTGTATTTGGAATACTATGGCTATTCCCTAGACCATTATATTGTTATAAGTTAATTACAATCAGATGCATTACACTAGTAAACAATATGCGGTTAGTTTTAGTGTATTTATAAAGCCGCGTCAGGAAAATAAGGTGTAACCACACAGGAACAGTAGCATTGGTTTTGACGCTGGGTGCAGCTGGTCTGCAAAACCGAGCGGAGAACTTGCGTACGACAAGATATGAGGTACCATGGAAAAGTGCGTGGCTTTACGCCAAGTGGAGGTTTTATACATCGCGATTTGAACGTGGAAAAGTTCTTACGCAACATTTCTGTGCGTACGTACCGTTTATACATGAGGCCCCTGGCCAGTTTAAATTTCCCAGTTATTCTAACTTGCACCTCTTGGAGATGGAGGAGGAAACATGGGAGTGCCAGGAAGAATACTTAGCAAATCAATCTTCATTTTTTTATACTGTGAATCATCCATCCATCCATTATCCAACCCACTATATCCTAACTACAGGGTCATATGTAATTGAATTTCAAAAGTATTTGTTGCTGTCAAATGTTATCAGACATATAGACACACCTCAAAGACTTTAGCAGAATAAGCCGCATTACAGAGAAAGCAAGATCAGATGAGCAAATTTAAATCAACACAAGAAATATAAATGAATAAATATTACAAAAAGTAAATATATTAGTAAGAAAATAAACTTCAGCACTGACACACATCAGGAGGAAGTATCCTAGAAAAAACTTTCCTCCATCTTTAAAGAAGCCAGTCACAGAGCCCAGATGAGAGTAATACACACATGTCTCAGTTCTTGGAGTGAGCAATCAAATAACAATTCATTTGATTTTATTCTTTTTTTTAATTACTACCAACTCATCTAATACATCAAGTTATCTGACTCTTAATGTGTAGAACTTTTATCACCTCCTCCAATCAACTAACACCACCTGTAATTTCTGACTCATGCCGATTCTCCCATTATTATGGACATCGCTTCATTATGAGGGGTGTTTAGCAGACTGTCCTATTGATCTTAGCACCACGTCATTGGAGGGGTGTATGGACTTAAACATCAGTTTATCCCCACATTCTGGAGGGGTGTTTGTTACTCATTTACCACATTCTAATCTTGGGAAAAATATGTAGAGACTTCATGGGCTGTGTTTTAAGTTGCTTTTAGTTAACCCTGGAGTTACACTCAATCTTTTTCCTTGTGTTTAATAATTGATTCTGTCGTGGCTTTATATATATATATATATATATATATATATATATATATATATATACTTGTAATAAATTGTAAAAAGATTATCATATATTAACTAAAAATTCCATTGAAGTTGGAAACTTTTGTCATCAAGTATCAAAAAATAATATCGCAAATGCTGGAAATGCTATTCTAATTAAAATGTAATTTTTTAAAATAACAAATGTTAACAAATCTGAAGGCTCAGGGAAGATAAATTTTATTTGGTCCTCTATAATGAGGTGGCCGCCCACCCATTTCCTCAGACAGCTGTCACCACATTACACAGGGCATAAAACAAAGCTGTGTTGACGGGCTTAATCACCAGAAACAGGGCATAGTTATGAAGTGCAGTCAATGTCAAATTATTTATTTTCAGTTTGCATTACAGGTCTTACCTTGAATTCAATTTATTTGCAGCAGGTGACATAGTAGTCACTAGGCCCTATTATCCTGTCCAATTTGTTTTTTGTATCACTGTCATGCTGATAATACACAGCTCTACCAGTTGTTTCCTCCATCGGTCCACACAGCATCAGCTAGCATCTCTGCATGTCTCACCTGGATGAAAGAACACCATCTAAAGCCCGACTTGGCAAAAATGGGCATTGTTGTTATCCCAGCCTCTCTGTCTATTCAACACCCCATCTCTGTCCAGCTTGGCTCATTATCGCTAACACCCACCAAGTCTGGATGAGGTGGTGATCGATGACCAGCAGTCCTTCAAGAACAACGCTACTATGATCTCTCAGTCTTGCAAATTCACTCTATACTGTACAACATCTGCAACATCGGACCGTATCTAACAGAGTAGGCAGCACAACCCCTGGTCCAGGCTTTGATCTTGTCACATCTGGACTACTACAACTTTCTGCTGACAGGAGTACCAGCATATGTCACCAAGACGACAGAAAATTCAGCAGCATGCCCGGTGTTCAACCAGCTGAGGCGGGCACATTTCACTCTTCATTTCAGATCACTACATTGGCACCCTGCAGCAGCACATATTAGGTTCAAATCCCACATTCCCAATATCTTGTCTTCATCACTTAATCGTTAATAATGTTCTTTTATGTTATTGATTTCATGTCTTTTTTTACTCTTGAGATGTTATTCTACCTTTTATTGGTGGTATGTCCATAATTTGACATTCCTGGTAACGCATCCCAAGAAGTGTTATTTCAGTTTGAAATACAGTATATTTGATTGTCCAAGTTGTACTGTGACATGGGGGTTGTTACAGGAGCTGACTCTTTAATCTATTAATTTACAAATCACAACAGTGTGGTAGAAGAGTATTCATGTAAAGTGATTTGCAGTTTCACACCCCAACTGGCAATCAACCAGATGCTTGGTTCTGTACAGTCCAGTCTCTTACCTACTAGGCTATTTTGCCTATCGTAATAAACAGCATATGACAGGTGTTTAAAAAATTCACCTATCAAGCTCTTTGCCTCTGCTATAAACCATGCAAACTGTCTCCCCAAGTATCCAAGCCCACCATGTCAGATAAATGGTTAATCACATCTCATATTCCTTGGCCTCTGTCTAGTCTAGGAGAGAACTTTCTGATACCTCTCATGCACTGCTATAATTCAACTATAATTGGTTATAGTTAAATTTTTTGCATTTCAATGTATGGGCTGTCATCTACCAAAGGTGCAAAACAGCTGACTCGGAGTATGTGGACATCAGTGCCTACAGTGCAAAGCCATCAGGTGCTTTTACACAAGTCATTTTTCAATTCAGCTCACCTTCTAGGAGCAGCAAAATTTCTACCTATAATAATCATTATTTCTTCTCATTTTCAACTGACATTCTCTAAGTACACATTATTATTACGAGTGATTCACATTTCAATTCTTGCATATATAATATCATCTTTAACACTTTTTAGGAAAGGCGCTCTATCAAAATGAGCTAGACTGAATGAATCATCCATTCTTCTGTTCTTAAAAGCTGGAATAATGGCCTGTTTTCCTCTTACATGACATGCTAGACTTGCAGGAACATGCTGATTTGCCCTCAGTAGTTCAGTGTGGGTCTTTTATATTTTATACATTTCTTATTGTTACAAGGTATCATACCTGAAACCATGGGTTGCTGGGGCTTGGAAGTCACATTGATAAAGGATGTGCATAAGTAGATGACCTCCTAAGCTTTTAGCAGATTGTAAAATTTTGGAGATCAAGAAGAGGAAGAGAGTGAGGGCAGAGCCAAGGATCAAATGGTGGAAGTTAAAAAAGGAAGACTGTAATGTTGAGTTTAGAGAGGAGGTGAGACAGGCATTGGGTGGCAGTGAAGAGTTACCAGACAGCTGGACAACTACAGCAAAAGTAGTAAGAGTGCTTGGTGTGACATCTGGACAGAAGAAGGAGGAAATGGAAACCTGGTGGTGGAATGGGGAAGTACAGGAGAGTATACAGAGGAAGAGGATGGCGAAGAAGAAGTGGGATAGTCAGAGAGATGCAGAAAGTAGACAAGAGTACAAGGAGATAAGGCACAAGGTGAAGAGAGAGATGGTGAAAGGTGTATGATGAGTTTTATGAGAGGTTGGACACTAAGGAGGGAGAAAAGGACCTGTACCGATTGGGTAGACAGAGGAAAGATGTGCAGCAGGTTAGGGTGATAAAGGATAAAGATGGAAACATACTCACAAGCGAGGAGAGTGTGTTGAGCAGATGGAAAGAGTACTTTGAGAGGCTGATGAATGAAGAGAATGAGAGAGAGAGATGGTTGGATGATGTGAAGGTAGTGAATTGGAAAATGTAACAGATTAGCAAGGAAGTAGTAAGGACAACTATGAAGAGGATGAAAAATGGATAGGTTGTTGGTCCAGATGACATACCTGTGGAAGCATGAAGGTGTTTAGGAGAGATGGCAGTGGAGTTTTTAACCAGATTGTTTAATGGAATCTTGGAAAGTGAGAGGATGCCTGGGGAGTGGAGAAGAAGTGTACTGGTGCTGATATTTAAGAATAAGGGGGATGTGCAGGACTGTAGTAACTACAGGGGAATAAAACTGATGAGCCACAGCATGAAGTTATGGGAAAGAATAGTGGAAGGTAGGTTAAGACATGAGGTGATTAGTGAGCAGCAGTATGGTTTCATGCCAAGAAAGAGCACCACCGATGAGGTGTTTGCTCCGAGGATGTTGATCTAGAAGTATAGAGAAGACCAGAAGGAGTTGCATTGCGTCTTTGTGGACCTGGAGAAAGCATATGACAGGGGAGCTGTGGTATGAGGAAGTCTGGAGTGGCAGAGAAGTACGTAAGAGTTGTACAGGATATGTATGAGGGAAGTGTGATAGTGGTGAAGTCTGCGGTAGGAGTGATAGATGCATTCAAGGTGGAGGTTGGATTACATCAGGGATCTACTCTGAGCCCTTTCTTATTTGCAATTGTGACGGACAGGTTGATAGATGAGATTAGGCAGGAGTCCCCTGTAGACTATGATGTTCGCTGATGACATTGTGATCTGTAGCGATAGTAGGGAGCAGGTTGAGGAGACCCTGGAGAGGTGGAGATATGCTCTAGAGAGGAGAGGAATGAAGGGCAGTAGGAACAAGACAGAATACATGTGTGTAAATGAGAGGGATTTCAGTGGAATGGTGAGGATGCAGGGAGTAGAGTTGGTGAAGGTGGATGAGTTTAAATACTTGGGATCAACAGTACAGAGTAATGGGGATTGTGGAAGAGAGGTGAAGAAGAGAGTGCGGGCAGAGTGGAATGGGTGGAGAAGAGCGTCAGGAGTGATTTGTGACAGATGGGTATCAGTAAGAGTGAAAGGGAAGGTCTACAGGACGTTAGTGAGATCAGCTATGTTATATGGGTTGGAGACGGTGGCACTGACAAGAAAGCAGGAGACCGAACTGGAGGTAGCAGAATTAAAGATGCTAAGATTTGCACTGGGTGTGACAAGGATAGAGAGGATTAGAAATGAGGACATTAGAGGGTCAACTCAGGTTGGACGGTTGGGAGACAAAGTCAGAGGGGCGAGATTGCGTTGGTTTGGACATGTGCAGAGGAGAGATGTTGGGTATATTGGGAGAAGGGAGCTAAGGATAGAGCTGCCAAGGAAGAGGAAAAGGGGAGGTTTATGGATGTGGTGAGAGGACATGCAGGTGATGGGTATAACCGAACAAGATGCAGATTACAGAAAGATATGGAAAAATACGATCCACTGTGGCAACGAGAGCAGCCGAAAGAAGAAGTTATCTTCCCTTGCAATATGAAATCTGTTTTTGATTTTCTAATTATAGTGGGTCAATGATTAGTGCTGCTGACCCACAGCTCCAGGGACTCAAGTTCAAAGTCTATATGGAGTTGCTATTTTCCCTTCACATTCATGTCCGTTTTTTTAACCTACCAACAGTTTGAACTCATCTCTGGAACACAAACTGGTGACTGGTGTCCCCAAATGCCCACACTCACTGTTTGTTTATACTCTTGTTTGTCTTGCAATGGATATGCCATTTAGTACTACTGTTATGGTAATCCGTTTTTGTTAATTATTTTTGAGGTTCCACTGTTTTAAGTAAAGCATACATCTATTTAGGGTTTTTTTGGTACCAAAGGATTGTTAAAAAAACATTTATTTCTTCATACAAAGCTTTTTGAAAAAGTACAAAAACTTATTGGATTCTGCATTGACCTGCAGGATTAACCATCAATACAACATCGAACAATCTATTTGACCACAGCCCATTCAGCCCAACAAAGCTCACCAGTCCTGTCCACTTAATTCTTTTAAAATAACATCAAGTCGAGTTTTAAAAGTTACTAAAATCCTACTGTCTAACACCCAACTTGGTAACATATTCCATGTGTCTATGGTTCTCTGTGCAAAGAAAAACTTCCTAATGTTTTTGTGAAATAACAGTAGCATAACATTAGCAAAAACAGGGAGGTGGAAGTGGACTTCAGGATTCCATATTAAACCAAGGGGATAGAAGTTGAGGTAGTTAGGGTATTTCAGTGCCTATGCCTGCACCTGGATAAGAGGGTGTCTCTGTTCTAGAGCACTATCCTGGGCACTCTGGAAGTTGGCCAAGTGTCTAGATATCATGAATATTATCTCACACCCAATTGAGAACACCGTAGGCAACATCAACACAAGGCCTCATCAACACTACCGTGATTGCCATGTATGCAGAATTCAGTGAAATTCTTATTTGCATGTGCTAATCAACACACAGCACCACCCCACTGCCTGGTACCTTGATTAATGAGCATAATCTACCTTACCAAAACCGTTTGTGTTCCTTACACTAAATAACTACCTCGCCTTGAAATCGCTGCTAATACACCATATACTGTGAATAGAAAATTCATTTCTTTCCTCTTAATCTGCAGGGTGGCCCATATTTATACATATGATTGAAAAGACATTATTGTCAGGAAAATACCAATGTTATTATCAAATAACATAATGGAACATGAACACCTTTAACACATTAACACCTTAAATGTTTTTTCATCCCCTGTTCTCTATAGCATGGTCCACCAATGCGCCATCCAGATCGATACACGCCTGAGGACGAAGAGAAACGTTATTACAGGCAGCTTGGCACATCTATACTGGTATCCTCTGAAATTCTTCTGTGATAGCTGCATGTAGCTCTGCCACATTGTGGATGTGATGTTGATACACCTTGTCTTTTAGGTAACCCCACAGGAAAAAGTCTGGTGGGGTCAAATCAGGAGACGGAGCTGGCCATTCTACAGGCTTGTGTTGGCCGATCCAGTGTTGTGGGAATGTTTTGTTCAACCACTGTTGCACTGGTGCGGCGTAGTGTGGTGGTGCCCCATCTTGCTGCCACCACAGATCATCAATGTCTGGTCATTGGTACTCCCATTCTCAGGCTACATAGTGATGCCATTTTCGATACTTTTCGCATAGTAGTTTAAATGCTACAGCCTGTAAAACATCAAACACATAAATATGGGACAACCATGAATATAAGTAAAATCGTACTATCCTCTGTACCTTTGTTGACTAACGACCACATTTTACCCCTCGGCATGCATCTAGTCTGTTTGTTTGTCTGTTTGCTGATCACGTAAAAATGGCTAAACTGATTTACATGATATTTTGCTTGGAATGTTTCCATTGGTTCAACTTCGGATCCAAGCTAAATGGCTTTTAAAAAAATTCATTGGAAAGGGTGGATTTAATAGGGAGAGGGCAAGAAATATACCACTCCAAAACAGCTGAGTTGAAGTTATTGAAATTTTGCATGCATGTTATTGTTGATACAAGTTCAAATCTTCACTTCAAAGCCTTTCAAAATTCCAACAAGAAATGGGTTGTAATTGGGCGTAAAACCAAAACCACATTTCCACAACAAAATAGTTTTGTTGATGATAATGAATTGAGCATATTGTGGCACATTCCATGTCAGTGATGCAATAGAAACCAAGATGACAGCGCAATGGGGGACCAACACAAAAATCAGGTATCACTCGAGAACCACTCTGTCTGCTTTCATGAATTTTGTATTTAGATTGTTATTTATGCAATTTAAAATAAAAGATTCAGGAAGTTTTAAGAAATACACTGGGAAGTCAAAATGGGGGGGGGGGGGGCAAAACCAAGAAAACCACACATTACTCCAAATTAGCTCAGTGGATAGCCATGAAATTTTTTTTTGTTTATTATAGTTGACCCAACTTAACATATAGAGTTTATAGAGTTTCAAAAATTTCATCATGAATGTAAGCTGAATCGACAGAACAACACAAAAACTGGTAGTTTTGCCCAGCTTACATATTGTATTAAAGATCATACAGAATAGTAATGAGTGATTAAACTTCTATTTGTGAAACTTCAGTAAGTCTGGAAATACAAAGAAGTAGCATTCATGATTCCAATCTAGCAAAGACTTATGGTAATTATGATATCCAGTCATAGAGAGAAACAAATTCTTGAGTCAGAGACATTGATAGAGAAGTAGTAGATGGCAGATGGGACATTTACATTTCAGCCAATAATGACTAAAGGGTCCACATTTACTAAACAAATAAATATTTGCTTTCTTACCTTAACCCATTATACAATTTTACCCAGGCAATACTCTGCACCTTGGCTAGCTAAAGATAAATAGGTTATTATTTATTGTATTTGATTGATATGAGTATAGTTATTGCATATATCTCTGACTGCATTGGGTGTTTCTGTAACACTGCAATTTCTATTTAGAGTCTATCTATCTATCTATCTATCTATCTATCTATCTATCTATCTATCTATCTATCTATCTATCTATCTATCTATCTATCTATCTATCTATCCATCCAACAACAACAACCTTGATTTATATAGCAAATCTTCATATAAACACTGTAGCTCAAAGTGCTTTATAAGATTAAATAAAAAGGAAATTAATATGAAACATAAATAAGATTAGGCAATAATATTATACGCTATGTGACAAAGAAAAAGGTAAGGTTGGATGGCCAGGAGGATAGAAAAAAAACTCCAGTTAGGCTGGAGAAAAATACAAAATCTGCAGGGGTTCCAAGACCTTAAAAGCTTCTTTTATCTAACACCCGGGAGTACTTCTGGTGCCAGGGCATACTTCTGACTCAACTGGAAGACCTGGAAAGTAGGGACTATGAATCCCAGCAGCTCCCCCTGGTGACCCCCTTGGAATCCAACAGTGTTGCCCCATGGGACTACAGATCCCAGCATGCCCTGCAGGTGTCTGTGTGGGAATCCCATCCTATGGATACTCCCATCTGATGTACTAGGGGAGAAAATATTCAGCTCCTCTCCCCTAGTCCTTCTAATGCAGGATCCTTTTTCAATCCTGGCCAGGAAGCCAGTCAACGTGTGCCATCCATTAATCTATCTATCTATCTATCTATCTATCTATCTATCTATCTATCTATC